>JBBIGA010000035.1:10963853-10977958 GCA_037576975.1 Alestes dentex | reverse complement strand
ACACTTTGACAACAAACACACACAGACACACACAGAGGCACACATACATACACACCCACCCACACACACACATACACACACACACACACACACACACACACACACACACACATACATACACTTATAGTCATAGACAGAGCTCAGTTATTAATTTTGTTCAGTTACAAATATAAATACCACAGTTTTACTGCACTCTGAGGTTTGATTATTTTACAGTCAGTAAAACAGTAGTGCTACTTTAAAAATTATCATCAAATATAAACACAAAGATTTTTTCCCCATTCAGCATTTCTTATTCTGCTTTTGATGTGAAAGTGACAATACCCAACATGGCCAGAAACAGCAATGTAATTTACTGTGATAACTTATATCACGCAATGCTAGTTTAAAGGGCCCATATAACTGAAACATTTACTCACATTAATTTACTCACATTTGTAAAGTTGTAAAGTTGATGTAAAGTTCCCTTCTAGTACATACCGTCCATGTATGAAAAGTAATCTGCAACAACAGCCTATATGAACTCTTTGTCTTTGTGATGTCATGAAAAGCAATACATTTGCATAGATCCGCAGTTCATGTAAATCTAGCCAGCAGCAGTTTAGCCATGCCCATCCATTCTGAAGTTATAAAGAAGGAGTTTAGTTACGGAAATCTGTCTCAAAAGGACAAAAACAGTTTAACTGCAAGGGAGAAAGAGAAATAAACAGTGCATGTCTCACATCCTATTAACTGGTCGTGTGGTGATACAGAGTCAAATTCTAGACTGTCCAACTTAAAATACACTCGTTAAATGTCTAACACTTACCTGGTGATCAGTATTATAAATATAATCATATTAGGTGGCTTTTTGTAGGTCAGTAGTGAAGAACTACGACATTTTCTGGCTAATAAAGGAACTCAAATGGTGAACACATGGTAAATATATTTATTGAGTGTAATTTTAGCAGTTATAAAGTGAGTGACATGCAAATGTAGAACATTTCAGTGTGTGCCAAAACTTTTGCCCGGTAGTGTGTGCGGGAGTATATAAAACACAATAAAGCACAAAGAAAAAGTCTCAGTGATATTGTGTGTCCTTGAGAAAACACAGAAAAAGGGGGTCCGGGAGGAACCGTGTGCAGGTCGTGGATGGAGACAACTGTAGTGTGTAAGTGGAGACGACTCTGTGCTGTCTGTTCCTGCGTGATGTTATCGTTGGCCAACTCAATCCTATGAGCCCCGCCACCCAGGGCCAGTCAATTTATGAAGCCTGCTGGGTAGAATTTCACCTTGGACTTGCTATGCTAAATTTAGCATGGCATGTGATGTGTTGATAGCTCTCTAACCAGAGTCTCTTTGTCCACTGTTTTGGTTTAGATCAGTAAGGGTCCTGAAAATGAGCAATAAACAGTGAAGACATGTTTAATAGGAAGTGGAATTAATATTCAGATGCATTCGGAATATGGCTGAATGTGACGTGTGAGTGAATCAATGGAAATGAAAAACGCCTCACGAACTCTGTTTGCTGTCCCTCAGGTCACGTTCACGAAGAGGAAGTTCGGCCTGATGAAGAAAGCCTACGAGCTGAGTGTTCTGTGCGACTGTGAGATCGCACTCATCATCTTCAACAGCACCAACAAGCTGTTCCAGTACGCCAGCACCGACATGGACAAAGTGCTGCTGAAGTACACCGAGTATAATGAGCCCCACGAGAGCCGCACTAATTCGGACATCGTGGAGGTGGGTTCCCTTCTGCAGCGCTCACAGAATCATTTCAGTGTCCTGAGATGCCTCGCTCTCGTTTCTGAGCGAAGGTTTGTTCGTTTAATTAATGCCAGTCTAAAGTTAGCTTAGTTTCATCATCAGTCCTCTTTTAAACTCAGGTTTTCATTCACGGAGAACATCAAGTTCAATGTAAACGAGTGTCACAGCAGATGACAACAACATCATAAATCATAAACGTATGGCACAATCAAAAATAATAAGGGAATAGGGCAAAAATAAAAAGAATAATACATAAAAAGTCAGCAAAAAGAACACTAATCAAATGAAATAAATAAACTATAATAAATCAGGCTTTGGAATGAAATATCCAGAAGTAAAAGGACAAAAATGGGATAAGAGAGCTGTTTAAAAGTGAGTTTCTCTGCTGGCCAGATGCCGAAGTACCTGCATTCAGTGACCCTTTCAGTACTGGATTCCTAAAGACACTTAACAAACTAAAATCAAAATCAGCAACTCTGTTAAAAAGCATTAATTTAGTTTTATCTGTGTTTAAAAACTAATTTATAGCTACTTGCAGGATATGGAAGGTACATGCACTCTGTTACAGCCGGTGCGATATCATCTCATAAATCAAAAATAAAATTGGACTTCAACTCGAACCTTGTGGGACACCTTTAACTATGGGGAGGGGCTCAGGTTTGCAGTCCCTGAGGGCCAGGATTTGATCAAGGCGGCAAATCTTAGAAAAATGCATCCAGGTTGTCTTCAGCAAGTGATTTCCTCAGGTTAGAAGTGCTTTAGGGTTAGAGTTAGACTACACCAGCAGAGATGGGTGTAGAAGGGTGTAGAGTAAAACTGTATTGCCTACAAGATGAGCTGCTCAGAAACATCTAAGGAAGGTCCCTTAGATGTTTTATGAAATAAGTGAGCGAAGTGTTCACTGAGTTAAGCTTGATTTTTGGGTGGTGATTTAATCTAAGGCACCTGAGGAGGAGTGAAGGAGAAGGGTTTGCTTTTCCAGAGCTTGACTGGGATTGATGATGAGCTGGAAGGTGGGCAGATGTGTCTGAGTGACCCAATGAGACTGAGGCCCACATTGTTAATGAATTTAGACTTTAGATGAGGACACAGAGAGAACAGGCAACATTCTTAGTCAGGAAACTGTTCTGCCAGTTATTCTGTGATCGCCGTGCTATGCTGGTGTTTGCTGGGCTGCGCGTCTGTTTGGCTGCAGTGTGTGGTGTTGTAACGCAGGACTTGCGACAGAAAGAAACGCGGCACATGGCAGCCTGGTGTGTAAGCTGGGCTAAAGGACGCCATGAAGACTTTGCCGGATTCCGTCACAGCCTTGTTACGCAACAGGTTTAAAAGGACATGGCGGGTTCCACAGGTGGTCTGCGAAGGGATTGGAGACGTCGCTTGCTCATCGCTGCCACCTTTTGTGACATGTGACATGTGACCCTAAAGGTCAGGGTCAGGTGTCAGGCTCAGGCAGGGCTTGTCTGTTAATGCTGACCTAAGATTCCATGCCAAGGCCCAACTGCTGCCATTATAAGTGACACTGCAAAGCCGATCTCAGAGCAGCGTGAGGAGGCGGCTCCTGTGAACACCTGTCCGACCTGGCAGGCCCTCGCCTCGTGGAGAAGAAGGAAAGCCAAAGTTCCCGCTGCACCTTCTTAATGAAGGGTGATGACGGGCCCGGTGGGAACATTGGGAGAAAGGCTCGGAAAAGTCCCTTTTTTCCAGTACAAACAGAGGAACAGGGCTTGGGCTGATTCCTTGAAGGTAACTGGCCATGCCCTGCTAATAGGTTCCACTTGCAGCTCTGAAAAGTAGCTTCTAGAAACCAGTTATTCTTAGGAGACAGCATGATTAATATACAGCGATTCAAATGATAATGAAACAATTTTGCATAGGATTCTTGATGTAAAGTAATTTGTACATTGGAACAGTTGCTGTAGTTTTCTGTTGAGTGCTATGGATGATGTTATAGATTGCTTCAAGTCTCTGCCAAAGGCATGGAGGTGAAAGTTTTATAGAAGTCTAATACAGCACTTCAGAAGTTTACTGTACTGTTATTGTTATAAAGGGGGGCTGGGGGGGTTTGCTGTGTTTTTAAGTTGAATGTTACCGTGCAGGGAAGCTGTTCATGCTGTTATTGTCGGACAGGCTGTGCACAAAGCTGGTACAAACTCAGCCTGAGGGTCTGTGCAGCGCTTTGGTTCTACCTGCAGTTTGTTTGAGTGATTTGAGTCGCATGCTGGAAACAGCATGACATGCCTCAGATCTCCACACAGCAAAGCTTCTGGACATCATGCCAAGCTCATAAAGAGCTAGGATAATCCCATTTCCTTGATTACAGTAATCTGTAAATGCTCCTTTTAATCCTTAAAACTAACAGTCATGCAACACACACACACACTTTACCTGCAGAGGACTCTGAATGGGAGCAGGGGATGAAGTTGAAAAGGGAGAAGTCTGGTAATTATTTCCAAAGGTCACCCTGTTAATGACCACCTGCCAGGCTAATGAGATTCTGAGGAGCTTCTCGCGTTTATGATGACTGACCGCCTGTGTTTTGTCATGTGCCTGAAGCTCCTGAAGGTGGCTGCATCTGCACCTTCCAGCTGAGCCACCTGGACCCTGCGCAGGCTGCGGAAAACTTGCTGCAAGCGTTTGGCACGTTCATTTTATTTCAAACCTGAAAAGAAGTGCTTGACCTGCTTAATGCACTGGCTGCATTTCAGGCACACTTGCCTCGAACCGTTTTCCTCTCGTTTAATTGAGATAATTTGTCTTCGTGTATTTGCATGCCAACACATTCTTCAGCAGTGAGAAACTTCTCTTTATTTTCCTGACTCCCAGTTCACCCAGAGCAGAGGGCTTATCTCCGTATCTCTTCGGGTGATTATGAAGTAAACACACATCAGTCCGGCCTGTCGGTGAGATTACAGCCACTCAAACTGTGATCAGTATCTCCACTCACAGTTCGGGAGCACTTTAGTAAAGATGAGGTGTCGTTAAAGGGCCCGTTTCATGGGAAACATATGTTTCTCACCTTTTTCAAATAAAATTAATTTAATACAGTTTTGCAGCGTGCTGTTCTTTCTCCGGTCCACCTGGTCCACATTTGGAAACTGAGCTGCAAACACAGCCCGTTTTGAATTCACTGGTTTTGAGATTTCACAAAAACCAACACTCTGTATGTGTATCTGTCTGTTCAGTCAACTTTGCCCGTGTACAGTACTGTGCAAAAGTCTTGATGCACCTCTCATTTCTTCATATTTTGCCTCCAAAGATCCAGACGTTCTTGTAATTTTACTGTGGTCTCGAGCAATGATTCTCCTTTACCTAGGCACCTTGTATCTTTAGGCACTTGGTCAGCCTGTCACAGTAAAACATTTGTTCCCATTTCTTTCATTTAATCTACTTAATATGCCAAAGATAAGACAGTTTGACAGGCACTGAAATAGGGTTTTTGCACCAAAAAAGGAATTCAAAGCAAAATAGCAAGAAGAGAAGGGTAGATCAAGACTTTTGCAAGCCCAACCATCTCATCCAACATCAGTGCCTGACTACATATATGTTCATTAGAAAAAATGGACACAAATGGAAACACTCCAAAATCTTGTGAAAAGCCTTCCAAGAAGAGTGGAAGCTTTATGACTGCACTGCGGGACCAACTCCATAATGAAGTCTATGTACTTGAGTGCAATGTCATTAAAGTCCCCGTTAGTGTAGTGGTCAGCCGTCCCAATACTTTTGTCCATAGAGTGTAGCCTGACTCTTCAACAGCAGATTGAGAGTGTCTGATGTAATTAACAGAAATTCCAGCACTCTGGCTGCTTTTTTCTGCCTCAAGGACTCATTTCTCCTCATTTGCTTTTTAGACAGTTGAACAAAATTTTGATGAAACATGACTCATATTTTCGCAGTGGAGCATTAGTGTGGGGGTGTTTACCGGAAATGGTGTGGGGCAGTTGGTGGCCTAGTGGTTAGGGAGTTGCTCCTTTGATCAGAAGGTCGTAGGTTAAAATCCCAATACTGCTAGTGGTACCACTGAGGTGCCCTTGAGTAAGATATCGTCCCCATACACTGGCGCTGTGTTCCTGGCTGCCCCCTGCTCCACTTGGTGAATGGGTTAAATGCAGAGGAAGAATTTCGTGCTGTTCACACTGTGTGCTGTGGTGTGTTCACGTATGACAAATTAACACCTTACACAAGGCGCTTGCAGGTTCGTTCGTTAGAACAGAAGCATTTTGGTTTTGTAGTTGACACTCGCTTGCTATTGCATTTCACTGCTATTCAAGAAAAGCGTAGGATGTGCACTCTTTAAAAGTAGCTGGGAAAGGAACGCTGATCTTTCTCAGGACTTGTTAGCGTTTTGAGGATTAAAGATGCACAGCAGATTTGTTGAGATTACCGTTGTGATACGGTCACAAATCTGGCTGGCTTTGATCTTTCTGTATTAAAGGCTACTAGAGATATTACACATAAACTTCAGCTCAGTATATCAAGAGCTTCAGAATGGAATTTCTTTAAATACTGAGGTTCTGCACAAAGAAACGGCGAGAGAAAAATGAACATGCTTGCAGAAATGGCTCTGAGGAGAATCTCATAAAACAAACAAAACAGAGGACGGTAAACTCTGTGTGGGGATTCTGGATGGTGAGGAAAAATAAACTGTTAAATATTGCACACTTGTGAGGAGGAGCGTCCTGCTGTACACAGTCATGCTCAGCAAGAATTTCTCTGAAGAGAGGCTTCTTTGTTTTGAGTTTTTTCACCCTTCCTTTTTTTTCAATCGGGGGGGATGGGGGGGGTGGTTTAACGCGGGTTTACAGCTTCACTTGGTAACAGCTTGTTGTATTTTGCACTCTTGGCCGGAGACCTGTGGTTATTTATAAGATGGAAGACTTTTTGCATTCTTCAGCCGCTCCCCTTTGCCCCTTTTCCGTCTTCCGTCTCGCCCAGAGAGCAGACGAGGCTTCTCACCAAGGCACGCGCAAATGAAGTGCAGACGGCCGACTCTCTGGCCAAAACCCTTCCGCCCCCCCACCGCCCCCCTCCGCTTTTTCTGTCTTCTCTCCCCATTAAATGCGTGAAAACTGGTAGTTTTCTAAAAATAGAAAGGAGCACAGCTAAAAATAGCACCGGCTTGCCGTCGTGCCAAGGGAAAGGGAGAAGAATAGGAGTGGAACAGGAGATCCACACACACACACACATATTTCCTTTGGAGAAACTCTACTGCTGATCAAGAACAGTGACCGACAGCTCTGTTCCTCAGCTCAAATCAAGCTTATTAAGGACTTTTTCTCACACTTTCAGGAGAGGAAGGCATGTGTTTTGTGTGTGTGTGTGTGTGTGTGTGTGTGTGCGTGTGTGAGATCTTTTTGCCTCCCTCATACTTTCCAACTTGTTTGTCTCTTTTCATATCTACCATCTGCTCAGCTATGTAACCTGGAAGAAAAAAACTGAGAGAAATCTGAGTTGGCAGTGACGCACTCGCATTTCAACTATTGTTCACAAAACTCGCTCCTGTTTTTCCACTGACTTGCGTTTACCAGCACACGCCTCTCCCCAAACAGGTAACAGCAGCAAGGAGCCACTTTTACACCTCTGTAGCTCGTACTGTTCCTGATAGAAGTCAGGGGTTCTTCAGAAAAGTGTGTAAATCTGTAAGCAGGGCTGTTTAAAGCCAGTGTGGACACCAGAGCTCACTGGGCCACTAGTGCGTCATGGCCTCTTTTCTGCTGCGCTGCCCTTGATACGTGTGCAGGAGTGCAGCGGAGAGGAGCTGTTAATTGAGACCCCCAGAGAGAGAAAGAGAGAGAGGGAGAGAGAGAGAGAAAGAGTTTGAGAATGAGAGAGAGAGAGAGAGAGAGACAGAGAAAGAGGCCGGGGGTGGGGAAGGAGTTAGAGAGAGTGAGGAGACTTTCTTTACTGTTCTCAGTCTCAGACTGAGAGCGCTGTGACCTCCAGGCCTGGTCGTGTTCAGTCCAGTCTGGTGGCTGTGAAAGATTAGGGCCCAGAAGAAAAATCTGGCCCATTACTGAATGACAATGAGCTGCTTTGTGCTCGGACAGGCTTGATCAGTAATAATTTAACATGAATAACCATACTGTCCCAGCCCCTGGAGATGCTGGAATGGAAAAACAAGGGACAGAGCGCAGGCCTGTTGAGTGGTCACGTTGAAACGGGCATGAAAAGAGACACGCTCCTTCTTTTTTTATGTATGAGCGCTCTCACTGAAATGACAGGCGCTCATCCAAATTCATAAAGCATTTTTACCGAGATCACCCCACGGAAACAATATTGGACAATGAAAAATGGCAAGAAATTGACATCAGATGTAAAGCAGTGTCACTTTTCACCGACTGACAATCAAGCCTGCTGGTCCTCCAGGTCATTTTCATTTTCTGACTTTCTGTTTTCGGGTGGTCTTCCACTGGCCGGGGCTGGGTACAGTCCTCTTCATGTGATCCTGACACGCTTATAATTGTCCCCTGAAGTGAGTTTAATACCAAACTGCTCGCGCTCGGTTTGTGGCTGCGAAAGAGGGGCCTTTGATTCATTATTACAGGGGACTCTGAGCATCAAAGTCAGCTAAATTGCCCCTGAAGCCCCCTGGTGTGGCGTTTTGGTGAGTGTTGCCCAGCTGCTGTGGTCGGCAAGGCGGGTGGAAATGGAGCCCTGGAGGCAGGCCAGGGTGGGCCACGTGGTGACCATGTGACCCCCATCAGGATGGGGCTCTTCCTGCTTGTGTGTGACTGCGTGACACTAAGAGGACCCTGGTCCTGCTCTGGTTCAGAGCAGACAAAGTGGTGGCCCTTCCCTGCCTCTCCTGTTCCCGTCTGTTTCTGACAGAACCCTGAGCCAGCGATGACCACACTCTCAAATGCCATGCGCTCAGTTTCTGATTCCTCTGACAAGTGTGTTCATAACAGAACATTTTTTGTTTGTGTTTGATCTTCACTTTTGGAATTAACGCTGGTTCAAGATCCCTGTTTTTCAGGGACTGGCAGAAACAATACACATTCTGATAACCCATATCATTTTGAGGGCTGTCAGTAGTTACATGATAAAATAGATGCACTGTTTAAAAACAGTTGATTACGAGTTATGTTTTTGATAAATCAAACTACTTTTGAGCTGAATAAACAGGTCTTAATCAAGCCTTTCTCAGTAGATTCTCTGTAGATTCAGTAGTGAAAAAACCAACAACAGGAGAGAACCCACAACAGAAGGATCTCTCTGTGATTAGGATCACTGGATTCATGGTCAAACAAACTGCTAAATTACTTCTACAACTGATAATGACAGCACTAGTCCAAACTTCAACATAGCCTGTTTCAGACCACATAGTATTTTAAAAAGCATGTTGGAATTGCGTGGCCTTTTTTTAAAGCCGCTGGTCAAGCGCTGGTCTCTTTCCATGTGGAATCACACTGTGTTGGCAGTCACTCTTCTGGTCGGTGATTCACATGAACCCACCACCGTGGTGGTCAGCATCTCAGTTTTTCACATCAGCAAATGTGTCTGCGCTGCCTTAACGCAGTGAACCACACTCTCACACAATCGCCTGTGAGACAGTGAGGTATCGTCTTCCTCACAGACTATTTGTGGTCTCTTCTTTTCATTTTCATCTCAGAAGGAGCTTCTTAGATGTGGTATATCAAACTGTGAAGGCCTGAATGCCTTTACTGAACGGGTCTGTGTGTGTGTGAGTGGGTACATAGTGTCCTTTAGGCTCTGGGTCCTGCCACATTGGCCTTATTAAAATTGTCCAATACGCAGAATGACTGGCTTTTCTGTCAGACGGAGGTGTGGGGACCACCCGTGAGAGTGCGTCTGGGGGGAGGGGGGAGGGGGGCACAAGACGAGGTGAGGCAGGCAGTCAGCTGCCGACTCTAAACGGCTCAGCTGCCCCCCCGCTCCACCACCTGCCGGCGTTACAGCACGGCGTCTCGGCTGAAGGGCAGCGGCCGGCGGGCGATATGTAGGACACGGAGTCTACGTCCTTACAGACCTCGGGAGAAACACAGAGCCGTTTAATTAGGAGCAAACCTCCACAGAGTTGAAGCGAGTTGGAGTGAGGAGGGGCGAGGGAGACTGCCTCTCTTTCTCGTGTCTCAGTACAAAGAGGCACTTCAGTGCTGGGCGTCAGTGCCCGACAGATACAGTGATTAATACGTCATCAGCTGATTTTATCCGTAAGGATTTATCTGCAAAATACATGCCAAATAGATCGTTTGGGACTTTTTTTCAACACTGTAGAGAACACCATCAGGACTTGAATAATAAATAAATCGATAAATAAATAATATTTTTATAAACTTAAAGGGAGAAAAAAAAGCTCATTAACAGAAGGGTTTAACCATTTAAAGGAAAGTGGCCCCCTATAGTCACAGCACAGCACACGGTGTGAACAGTGTGAAATTCTTTCTCTGCGTTTAACCTATTTAACCCATTCACCCAAGTGAAGCGGTGGGCTTCCACTGGCGAGGGGTGCCCGGGGAGCAGTGTGTGGGGACGGTACCTTGCTCAAGGGAGCCTCAGTGAGGACACTAGCAGTGCTGGGACTCCCGACCGCTAGGCCACCAGCTAACCATTTCAATTGCATTAAATTATACCTGCCAGTACTTTTTGGTTAATTTTTTTAGCTCCTCAAAACTGGTATCATGTTTGTCATAAAAGTGTCAGTTGGGCATTTCCAGGCTTTGTTCTGAAATGAGGTGGTTCTTCTAGTGAGTTCTGAACCGAGTAGGAAAGTTCGGGTCTTCGTAGCCCATCCCTCCGCTGGCCTGAAGCGTTTGCTGCTGCTGCCTATGCCAGCCGGGATGTTTAGTCTGCTGGTGTCGGGTGGAGGGGTGGGCCGGCGTTATTAAAAGGAGATGAGACAGCGCAGAGCTTGTGCTGGAGGTGTCAAAGCTCTGCAGATGGTTTGCCAGGAGGTTGGGATTGTGTGTTGCAAAGGGGAGGGCGCTGGGTGTAGGGTTGCTGGGTGGCACCAGGGGGCAAAAAAATAGCCTTCTACGGCCATCCCTGGTGCTTGCAGCTGTGATTGGCTGCCACTGAGTGCTTCTCCTTGCCCCCTCCAAGGCCAGCAAGGTTGGGTAGACAGGTGCAAAGCCACTGACAGGTGGAGGGGATGCCTTGAATGAGTGAAATAGCTGCTGGCCAGCGACACAGCCTGGAGAGTGCTGAGGCCGGACAGACAGCCAAACCAGGCCACATACCTCTCTATCATCTGAGACTCACAGCCACTGTACACAACACGACATAGACCAGCCCCGCTGTCCCACCTAGTGGAGGCCTGCGGTCCATTCAGTCACATTTACATTCACATTCACAGCAGACGCTCTTCTCCAGAGACTCAGGAACCAGAGAGGAACCAGCAGAACCGTCTCAGATCACACAGAGAGGAACCACCAGAACCCTCTCAGATCACCTGCAAAACATGGAGGACATTTTTTAAGAAGTTTGTGTTTAGTTTTTGACATGAAAGTGTAGATGTTCTCAGAGCAAAGGGTATTCAGTCTCCATTTGAAGACAGTGAGGGTCTCAGCAGTTCTGATGTTCAGGACAAGTTCGTTCCACCACTTTGGCTCCGAAGCTGAGAAAAGTCTTGATCCAGTCTGGAGATACTGAGTGACCGTTATATAAATCTGATGTGTCTGTAATAAGAATGTCAGCCGACTGTCCTTCACACTTCAAAATGAACTGACCAGTGGAAACGATACAAAATTACTTAAAAATATCACATCAACTACAAAAATGTTTTAAAGTTTTTCCCCTTCTGTTATAAAGAGACCATTTTGGAAATCTGAGGGTTTTTTACAACATCAGAAATGAGACGTTAAAGCTTATTTCAAATGGCCTCTTTTAAAATGTGCTCCTTGCTTTTTTGCCAGGCTTTTCAAATCAA
Source organism: Alestes dentex (assembly GCA_037576975.1). Classification (NCBI taxonomy): domain Eukaryota; kingdom Metazoa; phylum Chordata; class Actinopteri; order Characiformes; family Alestidae; genus Alestes; species Alestes dentex. The sequence goes on along the minus strand of JBBIGA010000035.1, from coordinate 10,966,323 downwards.
ACCTCAAGACAGAGCTGATCTTCTTAAATGTCTCCACAGCTGTCAGAGTGTCTGGACTGCGACTCGCGATTAATGTTAAGATAACACTTTATTTTCCCACAGGTGGGAAATTTGCATTGTTAAAGCAGCAAAGTGGACAAAACAAGAGAAGGAAGTAGAAGCAGCATAACCAATAGAATAAAAGCTAAACACAAGAGTTTAATATAGAAAATACACTAGTGTCCTCAGTTTTGTAGCAGCAGACATTGAAAGAAACATAACGCACCAGAAAAATTCCACGTTGCACACAGTAATATTTCGCCTGAAATATTGCACGTTGCGTCACAAATATTGCACACAGTGTTGTAGTTTAAAGAGACTCTGCCGAGGGGTAACCAGCATTGTTTAGTTAAAATGAGACTGTGGCGTCAGATGCTCAGGTCGCGCGAGGCCTGGTGTTTGTGTTCAGATATCGCCCTCGTGTGGTGAGACACAAAACTGCTGCTGGTGATCTGGAGGCGCGGCGTGTTTCAGTGCCAGCTGTGGATCTCAACCTAATTTCTCAGTTCTTCCCTTTTATTGAGATGAATAAGATCGTATTAGATAATTATTGAAATGGTTTGTGTTGCATTAGATGCTGTTTTTAGATCAAATCATCTTATTTTTGTCTGCAGACACTAAGGAAGAAGGGCCTAAACGGCTGTGACAGCCCTGATATCGATGCGGATGATTCGGGACACAGCCCCGAGTCCGAGGACAAGTACCGCAAAATCAACGAGGACATCGACCTCATGATCAGCAGGCAGAGGCTGTGTGTAAGTCTTCATCGCCCCACTGCTTTAAGAGCTTCCAGCTTAAACACCAAACTGACCTTTAATAAAGGACCAGTTTAGAAATACCTTCTAATACTTTACATTTATCTTTCTTATTGCATCTTTTTGCAATACTGAATATGTGATCATTCAAACTGGCCAGAAATCATGTTGCTAACACATCCTTTATTATGAAAGTTTTTAGTTACTTGCTTTTTTGTACAGATCTTTTTTTTCTCATTTCCAAAACATGTTAAAGACCATTTTCATGATTTTTGTCATGTCATATATGTTTGATAAAGTGAGCTGAAATAGTAGTGCTATTATATGATAAATATTACATTCATAAGAGGAGTAAAATGCCAGCTACATTGTATGTCAACTGCTCTTCTTTCAAAACCCTTATAAATGTATTTACAGTGTATAATGAAACAGTCAGATGCAAAAATCTGAGCACTCCAGTCAGGTGACAGATTCATTTTTTTATTTTTGTAATGTAAAGAAGTGAACACCCTCTTCAGACACATTTTAATACACAGCTGCAAAATACTTTTTACCTGCTGAATTTAACATATTGGAAGAAAAATGTGAAAGGGAAATAATGTGAAAGAATGTTAAAAAAAGAATAAGAAATGTGTCCTTTGTATTCTTTTCCCAATACATTTATCTCAGCAAATCAATCGAATAAATAGATTGATTTGCTGAGATAAATGTATTGGGAAAAGAAAAATACAAAGGCCACATTTTGAAGTAAAAATAAACAAAATCTGTAACTTGACCCGACATGTTCAAACTTAATGCACAACATGTTGTGTATTTCATACACTGTGATGAGTGAACCTGTGGCCATAAGAATGAGCTTTAAAAAAATGTATTTAAATTGTGCTCCAGTGTTGTTGTTTTTTTTTTGGCATAATCTGGATCTGCTTAGTTGTTTGTGGCGTGATTATCATACAGTATAACTAAAACTAAGAGATTTCCCTGAAGGACAGAAAGAGTTGAAACACACTTTTAATAGGAGGCGGGGTGCAGGTGCTTCAGAATGTGTGTGAAATGTCTTATAATCAATAATCAATAATAGTAGCAGTCTTATGGACTGTGAGCTGTGTTTTAATCCTCAGAAGTGTGGATGCTGCTCTTTATGTTCTCTTGTTCTGATCTGCTCGTTTCCTCTTGTTGACCAGCAGACGATCCCGCCCTCCAACTATGACCTGTCCCTCCCCGTTAGTAACCCCAGCAGTTTGATCTACAGTCACCCGGCGGGCTCCCTGGGGAACCCCAGCCTGCTGCCCATGGCCCACCCCTCGCTGCAGAGGAACAGCCTGTCCCCCGGAGTCCCCCACAGGCCCCCCAGTGCCGGAAACACAGGTACGGCCCTCAGTGTGTGTGCTCGTAGTGTGTATGTCTGGGTGTGTGTGTGTGTGTGTGTGTGTGTGTGTGTGAGTGTCTGTGTGTGTGTGTGTGTGTGTGTATGTTTGTTTGTGTGTGTGTGTATGTGTGTGTGTGTGTGTGTGTGTGTGTGTGTGTGTGTCCGTGTGTGTATACTTGTGTATATGTGTGTGTGTGTTTGGGTGTATATGTCTGTGTGTATGTGTGTATGTCTGTTTGTGTGTGTGTGTGTGTGTGTGTGTGTGTGTGTGTGTGTTTGTGTGTGTGTGTGTGTGTGTGTGTGTGTGTGT
>JBBIGA010000035.1:10865515-10904711 GCA_037576975.1 Alestes dentex | reverse complement strand
ACACACACACACACACACACACACACACACACACACACACACACACACACACAGACACACACACACACACACACATATACACCTGCAAACGAACCCTAATCCACTTTCACTTTTTTATGTTCCTTTGCAAAAACAATTAAAATTGTTTTTACTAAGAGATGTTTTGATTTGTTTTATTGGTTTAATGGTATTTGACACATTTTAGATGTTATATTTTTATTTGTAATTATTAGTTACACACATGAGGCCCCTGTCAGTTAAAAGCTGTAAAAACACCCTGGGTAAAATCTTTTTTGAAAAAAAAATCATATTTGAATCTTTTGAGGCTAATTGTGTACTTTTGGCATGATTGACAGATTTAATTGCATTGTAGCATATATACTTATTTATATACAAGTCTTTCTCTGTGGCCCTGTCTCATGTCTGGGTTACCACCCAGAGCTCTGGCTTCCTCTGACAGACCTGCATGTCAGGTGAACTGGAGATGTTTAATTGACCCTGTGTGTGTGTGTGTGTGTGTGTGTGTGTGTGTGTGTGAGTGCCCTGTGATGGCCAAGGTGTTTTTCTGTCTTTCGCCCCTAAGCACTGGGATAGGCTCCAGCATTAGGTTAGAATAAGCTTGGATATTGAATGAATGAAAGTAATTTTCTGTGTAATACAGTGCCTTATTATACTTTCTGGACAGTAATGTTACTTTAGTGTTAAAACGATAATATTACAGTAAATACAAATAACATCACTACAGTAAATTGTGGCTTTATGTATGGCAAAGTGTTCGCTGAACCATTTCCAGACTTCTTTCCTCATGGAGGCCCAGCATTACTTGTAAGCTGCCGTCAAATACCTGGGTTGGCTCTTTTTTACTTCTATAGATTAAATGAGGTGTTTTGCTTATGGACCTGGAAGGCTAGAGCAGAAACCTGTGTTCTAACCAGCTCACAAAATATCAGCTACTTTTTAGTAATAAAGAACTAGTAATAAAAAATACTTTTTGCTGCCTTTTTGTTTGTTTGCATAGATTCTAATGTGCAAAATAAAACATTTTAAACCCTAAAACAGGAGTATGAGTTATACATCACTACATCATCTGTGCTTCACCCCATCTGCACCCAGCCATCCACAAGAAAATGGGATTCATCAAACCAGTCCGCCTCCCTCCATTGCTGCATGGTTTTGATGCTCATGTGGCCATTGTAGGAGCTTTCAGTGGTGGACAGGGGACAGCATGGGTGCCTTGACTGGTCTGCACTCATGCAGCCCCAAACACAGCAAACTGTGATGTATTGTGTGTTTTGAGACATTTCCAACAGAGCCAGCATTACATTTCCAGCAGTTTGTGCTATAGTAGCTCTTCAGTGAGCCTTGGCCATCCATGATCCTGTTGCTGGTTCACTGGTTTTCCTTCCTTGGACCACTTTTGGTAGGTACTGACAATGCAGTAGCGGGAAAATCCCACATAACCTGCTGTGTTTGTGATGCTCTGACACGATTGTCTGGTCATCACCATCTAAATCACAAAAATCTTTATGAATGACCATTTTTCCTGCCTCCAACAGAAGAACTGACTGTTCATTTGCTGCCTAATATTTCCCACCCCTCAGCAGGTGACTAATGTTATTCATTTCACCTATGTGTACGTGTGTGTGTGTGTGTATGTGTCTATATGCATTTAAAGTTAAAGGACAGTCTAGAGTTTGACTCTGCATCACCACTGAAGGGGTATTTTACTGATCAACAGTGATTGGCAGGGTAGGAATATATGGGTTTTAATGTAACATCCCCTACAATTAGAGTCTAAACTCATGCATTGTCTGACCAAATGCCCCGAACAGTAGAGTTTGAACTCAGTGAACCGTCTCCCTCAGAGGCTGGAAAGGGGGGTGGAAAGCCCCCAAAGGTCCCTTAAGTTGAAGATGGTACAATGCCTTCCTATGTAAGGTGGCCTTGATGGCCAGATTGGGCACGCAGGTGTCTGTGAAGGCCAGACTGGAGGCGTTGAACCCAAAAGTATATATATATTTTAAAAATAGAGGCGTATCCGTATGATAAATATTGGTAGCCAGATGCGGTCACATGAGACTGAATATTAATTAGAGATAACTAATCTTGTAATTATTGGTAGAAACAAAGAAAGGTGGAGTTAAGTAAATAAGGCGATTAAACTTTATTGATCAGTAGGTTGTATTTAAAAATGGGTGTTGAATTTTGAGGCCTATAAGAACTCTGTGCAAAAGCCTGGTTGGAGAGCGAGTGAGCAAGGAGGCAGCTCCCATCTTTCATCATATAAAGGAGTTGACATATTTTTGACATATTTTCATTTGTAGTTTTTCTATACTTCCCAAGACTTAACAAGAATAAAAATCTGCAGTTTATGAAATGAATGGATGTGGTAAAAACCAGGAAGTGGGCAAAAACCTATACACACACACACACACACTGTTGTGCCAGTTCACACTGAAAAAGAACTAATTCAAAATACAGTTCATTCAAATAAAAATGAACTAGTTCACGTTCATAGTTCATTTTTACAAATTTTGTTCACAGCTCAAAAAATGAACTAGCACATGTTCGTTTTTTTTTTGTTTGTTTTTTTTTAAAACATTTTCAATACACCATGTTATGGTGAAAGTGGAAAAAATGAGGTGCAGGTATACTGTTTATGAAAATTTTATTCAGAAAACATTAACACAAAGACGTATCTTTTAAAGTGCTCAGAAAAGAGCATAACTAAAAATAAACTAACAGCCGTTGTCTTTTTTTAAACCTCACCAAACTAGTGAAAATGTACAGCTCTAAAACTCAAACATCCAGTATTTAGCTGTACTAAACATAAATATCTTCTTTTTATAAGCTTATTTCCCATGTGTATTTCTGCCGAGGCGTCCGAACTTGAAGCACTAGCAAGGCTCTTGTGCTAGCCTGCTACTAAGAGCCGATGCTTTGTAGTGAATCAGAAGAGCCAACTCCCATCGAGTGAGAGCCGCTCGCCACTTTATTTCCTTTCACTGCTCAGCTCTCACTCTCAGGGGCTCAGCTCTGTTCACGGCAGAACTTTGTTTTGTTTGGCAGCAACCACATGTGAGGATATAGGATCATACCATTATGTGAAAACAAAGAGGACGACAGATGCGACAGTCAGGTGCAGCGTCTGTCCGTCCGTCTGCAGATACTAACTGAGAGGAAAAAACACATCAGCCCAACCAAGCTGAGGCATCTGATTTTTCTGAATGTCAACCTGCACTGAGGACACACTGTTTGGTTACTGAGTTTGGTTCTGTTTCTGTTCTGTGGATTTGTTTTTTCAGTGTTAAAATGAAAAGTTTGATTAAAATATTTTAAAAAGTAAGAATGCCTGCTTTTGTAACAGAATAAATACACAAAATTAGGCAATTTTGGCTAAAATATGAGGCTACAGATGATAATAAACTAAGAGCCATTTGGGAGCCGAAAGAACCATCTCTTCTTTGGGAGCCATGCCACAAGACCTGGCTGAAAAGAGCCAAACTTTCCATCACTATAGCCTGCGAACGTAAAATGTGAACTGCGTTCAGTCTCGCGAGAGTGAACGTCACTCACGGTTATGTTCATCATTTGTAAACCAACTCGTTCAGTTCAGCGTTCATGAAAAATAGAAACGTGTTCAATGAACGCTGTTCATTGAAAGCGTTCATGCACAACACTGCCCACACCTGTGGGCTATAACATGCAGTGTCAGGATGAAGGCCATCAGTTTGCCCAGTGTAGCATGGAGGATAAACCCATGAAAGTGTAGGTGGTCCACACACTTTGATCTAAGAACTCACTCTGAGAAGAGAGAGATTCCCACCTGGAATCCACATTCTCACACACACACATAGGGGTAAGATACCGGAGAACTCATGGTCCTGAAGAGATAAGACAGGTATGGTGATGATTGATGATTTAATGACAGCAATTTCTACCTCCTTGACCTTTTGCTTTTGTACCATGTGACGTGATCACTTCCGAGTCCTCTTCTGCGTCACATGACCAATGTGCATGACATGCAGATTGTTTGCCATTATGCTTCTTCAGTAAAGAATGTGTGGGGCCTTTGACACTGTCTATAAGGCTGGGGATGTTGTTATTATCACTGTGTCTAATGTTAGCTCTTTTATTTGATGTTTCACTTAATGTAATTCAATAGATTTTCTCAAATGTATTGCCCTGCCTTGTTTCTTCTCATCCAACTTCCTTTTTAGGGAGCAGATAAGTGTGTGGAATGTGCCCATTTTAAAGACGGCTCACACTGTGTTCCTCAATGCACCAATGGCGTACATGTCACGAATGACAGACTCATCTGGAGCTATCCTGACAGTAAAAGAAATTGTCAACCATGTCATCCTAACTGCACCCAAGGGTGCGAGAATATTTACATTTATGTAAATTGTTTACCACTGATTTTGTAGGAATACATACATTGTCCCAAATGTATAAAAGCCAAAGGAAGTATACATGGTATAAAACAATGGTGCCTCTTTTTTTTAGATGTAACGGACCTGGACAAGAGGGATGTGAACCACAAAAGTGAGCGAATGCGTTCCATGTTGTGTTTTTTCAGAGAAGAAGCCAGACTGACTAAACACTCCTACTATATACACCAGTATATTCATTGGTGGTAAACCTAAGATTTCTTATATAAAATGTATATAAAATATAATACAATATGTCCATGGTATTTTTGCAATATGGTAGATGCTTACACATTCTGGGAATTTCTGTAACAGCAGTTTTCATACATTTTTATATCATGTTTTTTGAGAGTCCTCATTGGCATCATGTCTTTGATTTAGACCCTCTAGTTAGCATATTGTGTATGTGAGGTTTTCTTTCTTGCGGACACAGCACACTACACTTTCTTGTACTGGTCAGTTTGCATGTCAAATGCCCTTGTCCAAACAGAAATACGAGTTCTCAATACTCTCCTGGTCTGGTATATCTATGTGCTGTGGATTAGTATAAGTTGTCCAAACAGTATTTTGTGTCAAGTTATCTCGATCATGTGGGTACAAGCAAGAGATTTGGGCACGCAAGAATGTGTCATACTTCTGTTTTTGCCAGTGATTTGATATTTGATTTTCATCTCCAGCTCACACATGGTTGCATCAGGCATGATAGGTGCACTGCTGCTTATTGTGGTGGTACTCCTTTGCATTTTCATTCTGGTACGCCGAAAGCGCATCCGCAGGAAGAGGACACTTCGTCGCCTACTGCAGGACAGAGAGGTACAGTATGATCAGTGCCAGAGTGAGGTTTTAGGAAGCTCACATGCTGAAACCTTACATAAACCAAATAGAACATTTTTACATTTACTATATGTATGGTTTTGTTTGCCATTGGCTGTAATGACATGCTACTCTGTGTGGATTTGTAACACACTATAATTTTTCCTTTCATATCCAGATCCAGAGAAAACTGATTCAGACAAATTTGTTTTACACATGAATTTGATTTACACATGATTGTAGTACATAAACTAGAAACTACAGCTTTGGAAGCAAAATTAACATTGTTTAAACAATTAGTTCCCAATTTATTTTTTGCTTGTGTGACCATCCTGCAGAGTTTTAAGTCATATCCATCTGATTCACTTTCAGATGCTCCTGAAGGCTTAACCAACTGAATCAAGTGTGTTAATTTACAGGTTTAAGAAAAAGGACAGTTTTTAACGAAGACTGTACATTCAAGCAAGAGCACAGAACTGCAAACCAGTGGAATATTTAAAACATTTTGTTTAAACTAAATACTCATGAACATATATTTGTTTAGCATTAGCCTTTAATCTTTTTGTTAAATATAACTGATTAATTTGACAGATGTAGTTAATTGTTAATTGTATCAAATAGTGAATAAAGCTAATATATGTAGTATGAGCCAAACCATATCTAATACCTCGCAAGGTTGGTTTGTTGTTGTCAACCAAACTTAAATATGAAACAGGTTTCAAGTTTTAAAAATAATAATAGCATGCTTTCATGGTTTTCGCTGAGCACCTAAAGTATCGAGACAATATAGATGTCATAAAGATGTAGATATAGATGTAATAAAGATGTCAGTGAAACCAGAATGTGATAAAACACTCCTCATTTGTAAAACGAATATACAAGTGTACATGGTTGTGGTTTAGGCCAGAAATTAGTGTGATAAGTGCATCAGCTTTTAGAGTAATTTAGTGAATGCTGACCTCACAGTTTATGTTAAAGCTAGTCCATCAATCCGAGGAGGGTGTACACCTTGCCCTAGAAGTAGCAATGTGGTGATAGACAAATGGTGGCTTAGAATTAAAATCAGTCTAAAAAATTCTGATTGGTCATTGTTTATTATAGTTGGTGGAACATTTGACTCCAAGTGGAGAAGCACCAGATCAGGCTGTCCTCCGCATTGTCAAAGAGACTGAATTAAAGAAAGTCAAAGTTCTCGGATATGGGGCATTTGGCACTGTCTATAAGGTAAATTCATGAACAGCATTAAACGGAAATGACATCAAGTAATTCTGTTCTTTTAGTGTGACATACTGACATATTAAATTATCTTACTTTGACTAATATTCCTTTCCTTCCTGTCATGTCTAAAGCACATCTGAAAACATAATTTGTTAAAGATTATATTTTGTGACTGAATTCCTGTGTTTTCACACTCAGGGTTTGTGGATACCAGAAGGGGAGGATGTGAAGATTCCTGTTGCCATTAAAGTTCTCAGAGAAGTCACCTCTCCAAAAGCGAATAAAGATATTTTGGACGTGGGTATTGTCCCTTACTGACAACATTTATACACAAATGAAAGAAAGCTGTAAAATCAATACTATAGTACAGATAGGAATTAGCATTACTTCACTGGGTGCTTTACAGGACAAGAAAAAGGTTGCTATATAGTGTTTTAGAAGGTGTGTAAAGAATGTTACTGTAGCTTGTTTCAGGAGAAAAGGAAAGAACAGTAGTCCAGTGGTTGCCAGCCTTCATTCTAGAGATCTCCTTTTTTATCTAATACTGATGCATCTTCACAAAATAATTAGCTGGTATAATTGTGCCAAATTGTGATTGGAACTAAGCTCTGCAAGAAAATAATAACAAAACAAAAAAACAATAAAATAATTTTAAAAATCCTTTTCTGAAACCAGCTTGGGTACAGAAGCTTATTGCTTCTTGTCTTAATTTGCTTCATTAAGCTGTAATGTGTTGAAAGTAATGTACACAATGAGTGTTGAATTGAATCGAATAATATGATTTTTTTTCAGCCCTAAATTCAAGGGTGAGTTGAAAGAAAGGGGGCTGCAAACACATTTTTGGGGGGGGTGAAGCTGAAAATCACTAAGAACCACTGGACTGTTTGACCATAGTTTCACTTTCATAATTGCTGAACAGTTGTGATTAAATATGCAAGTTACCAATGAATATAATACATGCCTAACCAAATTTAATATTTCATACTGTTTTGTCCTCTCTAGGAGGCCTATGTTATGGCTAATGTGGACCATGCACATGTGTGTCGTCTCCTGGGAATATGCCTGAAATCTACTGTGCAGCTCATAACTCAAATTATGCCTTTCGGCTGTCTGCTTGACTACATCAGAGAAAATAAAAACAACACTGGCTCCCAGAATTTACTCAACTGGTGTGTGCAGATTGCTAAGGTGGGTCTGTAAAATTCCAGCATGTTATAAATGTGTTAAGCAACTGTGTGATCATTTATGCCACAATAGGTCTCAATATGCTTTTCTGAGCATATTCTGATATTGTGAGTACATTACATTCATTTGGAATGAGTACTTATGATGTATACCTAACACTGAACACCGACCTGTTTCATTATAAACACATTTGTTTCATTTTTACATTTTTTTTTTATTTTAGCTGATATGTCTTGTGATTTTGTGACAAATAAAATTAACCAGCAAGCACACACATGCATTTGAATCCTGCTGTTAAAAAAGCTATTTAGGAAGAAGCAAAAGATGTTTTTCAATTGGTGTATTAGTATATACAAAGTGTGAGCTTTGGTTATAGAGCAAATAAATCAGAAAAATGTCACAATGAATGAAAATAAAATATGATCAGTACACCTTATATTTCAAACATCACCTACTGATACCATTTACATGTAATAGGTAAATCCATAACTGACTTTGTAAGATTACAATAGAAGAATGTCTTTCAGTATTTAATACAAAAACACTGTTTTAAAAAAAAAAAAAAAAAAAAAAAAGGGCACAGAGAAACACAGCATGGTATAAATGCTATTTATTTGTTTGGAACACAGTATTCATAAAAGTACTTAAATTGCACAATAGAAAAAAACAATAGTGTTTGATACAGTATTATTCTTTCAGAAACCCCTCATACAATACAGTTATGCTCATAAATTTACATACCCTGGCAGAACTTGTGACACATCAGCCATTTTTTATAAAATATGATTGACCGTGCTCAAAATGCCCAAAAAGTCTTTCTTTCAGAGTTGGTGGCTGGGTGAAGCCATTTATGGAATGGAAGCACCCAAATGACCTTGATCAAAAGTTTACATACCCTTGAAGTTTTGGCCTGATAATATATACACAAATTGACAAACATAGGTTAATTGGATATTAAGGGTAATTGTTCACACCTGTGACTTGTTTGCTTGTAATTAGTGCCTGTGTATAAAAAGTCAGTGAGATTCTGGGCCCTTGACAGTCACCTGTACATTTCAGCCATGGGTAAAGTGAAAGAACTGTCAAAGGACCTGAGAGAGAAGGTTGTTCAACTTTATAAAACAAGAAAGGGGATATAAAAAGATATCCAAAGAGTTGAGAATGCCAATCGGCAGTGTTCAAACACTCAAAGAATTGGAAATTCTTTGGTGTCTGGTGTCTGTTGACACCAAACCACGGTCAGGTAGATGTTTGGGATGCAAAGAAATAGCGACAATTAACTTCATCTGACATCCAGGCTACGCTACGGAAAAGTGGTGTGGATGTTTCAAGATGGACAATAAGGAGGCTCTATAGTCAAGTTGCCAGAAGAAAGCCATTACTGCGCCAATGTGACAAAATAACCCACTTAAAATATGCAAAACAGCACCTAATTTCAAAACTTCTGGAAGAAGGTCATTTGGAGTGATAAGACCAAAATGTAACTTTATGGTCACAACCATAGACGTTATATTTGGAGAGGAGCCAAAAAGGCCTATGATGAGAAGTACACCATCCCTACTGTGAAGCCTGGAAGTGGTTCTCTGATGTTTTGGGGGTGTGTGAGCTACATATGCACAGGGAAATTGGTCAGAGTTGGTGGCAAGATGAATGCAGGGTGTTATCAGAGAATACTGGAAGACAGTTTACACTCATCACTTTGCACTACCCTCTTTCAACATGACAATGAGCCCAAACACAAAGCCAAAACGATCCATCATTGGCTACAGCAGAAAACGGTTCTGGAGTGACCATCACAATCTCCTGACCTCAATATCATTGAGCCATTTTGGGGAAATCTCAAACGTGCAGTTCATGCAAGACAGGCCAGGAATTTACAGGAACTGGAGATTTTTGCCAAGAAGAATGGGCAGCTTTACCCTCAGAGAAAATTAAGTCCCTCTCCCACAATTATCACAAAAGACTACAAACCGTCACTGATGCTAAGGGGGGAATACACAGTACAGAGAACTGAGAGTATGCAAACTTTTGAACAGGGGCCATCTCAGTATTTTCTTAATTATTGTGTTTTCTTTAATGATATGTGTTATTTTCAGATTTATCATGATTTATTTGAATCCCATTAAAAATAATAGAGATGTGTTTTGCCTTATTACTCATGTTTTCCTTACAGAATGGAACACATTTTACCAAATCTGCCATGGTATGTACATTTATGAGCACAACTGTATATTGTTGAAAAAGCAGACTTATAAATTAGCAAAAAAAGGAAAAGCAGATGTGCAATGACAAAGCCTTAACCTAAGACAGACCCATCTTACTTCTGTACCTACTTATATCAATTTTGACATCATGGAGGCTTCATTGTAAATCTCCTATTAAGCTCAGCCATTTCAGTAATGCTTACCTGATACGTATGCAGCTTCTTAAGACTGGATTGCGGGCTTACATTGGCGTAGTGTCTATTGTTCAGATTCAAATGTTGTTAGGAGATGAAAAATTGTTCCTGTGCACAAAAACACAGCTTGTGTGATGTGTGTTGTTTACAATAATTTGTTTTCATCCTAAGAGATGGGAACAAAAGTACTTTAGAAATATAGTACACTTTTTCACAAAGTTCTCTCTGTGCAAAACATTTAAAAAATATTCATAGTAATGCATAGCATCATCGCGAAGAATACACATACTTCCACAGTAAACAGGGGTAGCGGGTCATAACAGTCATTCTTTGTGCAGAATACTTCAGCAGATCCATTGCATCGTTTCAGCAAATTCCTCTTAATCTTGTTTCCATGCTGCATTGTTCCGGTCCTAACAGGGTATGAATTATTTAGAGGAGCATCGACTTGTCCACCGTGACTTAGCAGCCAGGAATGTGCTGGTGAAGACACCCAATCACGTAAAGATCTCTGACTTTGGACTGGCCAAGCTCCTCAGTGCTGATGAGAAAGAGTACTATGCAGACGAAGAAAAGGTATAGTTATTTTGAATCCCGACTCAGAATGAATGTACAGACTTTTTATTAGTCACCAAGCTGGTAGAGCATTCAAATTATACTGAAGATTTAAATGTATTGAATGCTGAAAAATCTAAAAATCTAAAATCTAATTTAATTTAGACACAGATGGAACGAAAGGCATCATAATCAGCAGTTGGGAGTTTGCTTCACTGTACAAAAGATTTGTTGGTTTAATATAAGCAATATAACTTAAATAAAGATGCCTTATATTTTATTTGGCAATGATGCTCTCCTGCCTGGTATGTGCTTTGTGCTTTGTAATAAAATAATGGTTAAAAAGCAATTGGATAAAAATAATGAAGGTTAATGAAAAGTAGGAGGCATTAAACAGTAATCTAGACTAAATGTTGCTGTCCCATGCATGGGTCAGATGACCTGAACCATTAACAGGAAGTGATCCCTGTCACGTGCACGGGACAGGTGACCTGGACCAGGAAGTGATCATATTCTGGTTGGTTAACTCTCATATCTGTGCGTGTTGTAGAATGTAGGAAAGTGGTGGGTTTTCTGACTACAGGGCTAGTGATGAGCAAGAGCGTGAATCACCTACCCACTTGTTGCTCTACGTTCGGGTTTATCATTCTCATGGCATGCTCATGGCTCATTTTGTCATTTATTGAGGTCCATTGTAACAGAATAACTGAGCCCCATACTGTAAACCCAGCGGAGTTCGTGGCACTCATGGATGCTGTGGCACTGCAGGAACAAATTGCGGAATGTCGCTCCCATCAGGCACTGGCAATACCAGCTTGCTCCATGTCTATCGCTCACACCATTGGAACCCTGTGTTTCTCTTCCAGAAAAGTGGAACAGCATAGACGGTAAATGCAAAATGTTTCTAACCAATATAAATCTGGTTTTGGAGTCCTGGTTTTGGATAGATCCCATATTGCCCCCCTTTCTGGCCAAGCAGCTGACTGGGCAACCACACTGTTATGCTCAGGATTGGCAAATTAGCCCCTCAGACACCACCTTTGTGCAAGAACTACACTCTACCTTCAGCCATCCAGATTGCGAAATAGAAACAGCATCAAAATTGCATTGGTGCGTCACTACACTGCGAAATTCTGGAGCCTTGTTGCTGTAGGAGACACCATGCAGTGGACTTGTTATTACAAGGGACTGGCTCCGTGCATCCACAAAGAAATGTTGGGTTAGGAGTTGCCAGCTACATTCGAAGGGATGATTAAACTCAACCTTGACCTAAGCCACACCCTCATACCCATCCTTCGGCCACTTATCCCCCCAGAATGTCGGTCCATCTTCACATAAGGTCAAAGGCTGGAGGGACTTATGCAACTTGGGCACACGTCCCTGACGCCGCAAGAAAGGGAACGGCGATATAATGAGGGGTTATGTGCCTACTTCTCATCACCCAACCACCACCATTTCCCTCTCTGTCCATATCAGGGAGCCAGGTAGACTGTTGGGGGAAGCTTACATTGCCACTACTACCACACCAGATGCTTCCAACTTTATGACTCAGGTCAACCTCCAGCTGACTCACAATCGGGTGCAGCCAGAAACTTTGCTGACCGTATTTTTATTACCCAGTTGGGGAAGGACCTCAAAGAAGTTCTATAGTGGGCTCATTCTTCGCCCATGTCAGGTTAACCTGGGGTGTATAGAAATAACACCTTTCTCCAGAGAGCCTTCTGGTGGCCCACCGTCAATCAGGATGTCCAGGAGTTCATTCAGGCATGTGCGGTGTGGGCTAGAGCAAAAGCCAGCAACCAACTTCCTACAGGGTAGCTTCAACCCCTACCAGTTCCACAACACCCCTGGACGCATATTGCCATGGGTTTTGTGACAGGCCTAACCACGTCTGATGATAAAGGTACATTTTTAAAAGCGGTATATATAAAACTGTTTAAGTTGCAGGATTTGCAGTCCCATGAGATTAAAATCCCAAAACAAAAAGTTTTACTAGATAAAGTGTTCTTCATAAATTTAGTGTAAATCACTAAGAATGATTTGGTTGTTTTAATGTAAATGTAGCATACATGAAAAAAAATTTGCCTTTATTGCAGTTTCTTACAGCAATGAAAACAAATAACTTTAATAACTTCCTGGAGCAATGTCATTATTGAATATCCTTCCAGTACATCACATGAATATCATACTTTGAGTAGCAGAGACAGTGGTCTTCAAAACTACAGTGGAATTTTCTAATAACAATTTGATTATTAATAACATTTAAACACATACACAGGCATTATTAGGTAAACTGCCATTTTTGAGGATTTAAACCTATACACTTAATACCTATGAGAATGGTCTTCAGGATTGCAATGGCGTGTGCGGGTAACAATTTTATGTAATTAATAGTATTTTAAAGAACGCATATTAAATAAATAATGTTTGAAGAGTTTGCAATGCCATTACTCTATATTCCCACAGCAAAAACTGATTTCTAGTGCTCAGTGAGTCGGCAGCCACATGTTTCTGACTGTTCTGCCTGCCCTCTTTGTGTTTGTGTTTACAAACAGTCTTGTTTTAATTACAAGAGTAACTAAGTTTATTTAGTATTAGTAAGCTGTACCCTCTCTAACCACGATGGCTGAGAGAGTTATTACTGCATTTCTGCGTCTTTCAGCACTGTAAGTGAGGAGGACTCACTCGTTTTTTTTAACAAGCAATGGTGCCATAGGTGCCTGGTCAAACCAGTGAACTATGTCCAAACCATCGGTCCAGAGAGTTCTTGCATGTGATTGCCACTGTTTACATTTCTCCATCGGCCATCGTGACAACAGGGTGTGACGTCATCCACTCTGCGACCGTGAGACTCCAGACAAGTCACCCGGATGCTTTCATCTTCATCTACGGAGACCTCAGCCACATCTCTCTGAACAGGACAAGCACCTTTACAGAATTTGTGGACTGTCCAACCAGAGAAAACAGGACACTGGATCTGCTGTATGCCAGTGTCAAAGAGCCATCCCACCTCTGCACAAATCTGACCACCACCTAGTGCAACTCCTACCCACCTACCTAGAGTCAGCCAGCCACTGTCAGGACAGTGAGGGAGCGGCCAAGGGAGGCCATTGCAGCTCTGTGTTAGTCGTATAGTGAAGACATTGATAGCCTCACAGACTGTGTCACAGAGTACATCAACTTCTGTGTTAATGCTTAGCCAGTAAAATCCATGTGCTGCATCCCCAATAACAGTCCATGGGTCACCAAAGACATCAAAGCCCTCCTGAATGAGAAGGAGGAAGCATTTAGGTCAGGTGACAGGGATGCAACCAAGGAGGTGAAGTCTGTGAAGATAAAGGACAGAAGCAACAGCTACGGCAGACATTTAGAGAAAAAGATGCTGCAGAACAACACAAGGGATGTGTGGAGGGACATCAAGTCAATCACAGGCTTCAGTGCTAGCAGCCAGGGGACAGATCAAGAGGGCTAAGTTAACCTGTTTTTTAACAGGTTCAACAACAGGCCTCAGCACAGTGTCTCCTCCAGATTCCTCTATCAATGCCTAGCCAAAATACAGCTCTCCATTATACAGCTCTCCTTCTCTCACCATCTCACCTGCTAGAGCCTTCACCCCATCTCCTTCTGCTGGTGATGACTGTCACACACGGACCATCCATTTTGTCAAGGTGCTGAGCCCAGATGACAAAAGTGAAGTGAAGACACCATTCTGTCATATGTGAACACACCACAGTTGTGAACAGCACAAAATACACAGCACAGTGTGCTCAAGGGTACCTCAGAGATGCTTAGCAGTCTTGGAATTCAAACCCACAATGCCCCACACATAAACCAACAGGTGCTCAAGTTCTGTGCCTCCCAGCTCCGTAGGGTACTGCTGAGGATCTTCAATTTGAGCCTCAGTGCCAATACTAAAACTAAGTACAAGTAGAAATAAGTATAAAAGTACAATTTTAAATTTAGAAACACAAATCTGAACATTTCTTAAGCAACCTTAAACAAGAAGCAACACAAGTTAGAGATAAAATATGTAAGCTAAAATTGAGGTTTTTTTTTAATATATGTATATAAAAAATATATAAATGATATTATAAATGTAGCAGCAATCTGTCAGTCTTACATACAGTGCCTTGAAAAAGTAATCATACCCCTTACACCTGTTCTGTGAAGGCCTCAGTGTGGTTTGTTAGAGAACATTAGGGAATAAATAGCATCATGAAGACCAAGGAACTCACCAGACAGGTCAGGGATAAAGTTGTAGATAAGTTTAAAGCAGGGTTAGGTTATACAAAATTTCCCAAGCTTTGAACATCTCAAGGAGCACTGTTCAATCCATCATCCAAAAATGGAAAAAGTATGCTACAACTGCAAACCTACCAAGACATGGCCGTCCACCTACACTGACAGACCGAGCAAGGAGAGCACTGGTCAGAGAAGCTTCCAAGAGGCCCATGGTCACTCTGGAGGAGCTGCAGAAATCCACAGCTCAGGTGGGAGAATCTGTCCACAGGACAACCATAAGTTGTGTACTCCACAAATTCAATTCAATTCAATTCAATTTTATTTGTATAGCACTTTTTACAACCAGGTTGTCACAAAGCAGCTTTACAGAGTCCAGGTCCGAGCCCCTAGTGAGTAAGCCGAAGGCGACAGTGGCGAGGAAAAACTCCCTCAGATGGAGGAAGAAACCTCGGGAGGAACCAAGACTCAAAAGGGGAACCCGTCCTCCTCAGATCTGGCCTATATGGAAGAGTGGCAAGAAGAAAGCCATTGTTAACAAAAAGACATAAAAGGCCCCATTTGCAGTTTGCCAGGAGCCATGTAGGGGACACAGCAAACACGTGGAAGGAGATTTACCTTCCAGCAAGACAATGACCCTAAACATACAGCAAGAGCTACAATGGAATGGTTTAGATTAAAGAATATTCGTGTTAGAATGGCCCAGTCAAAGTCCAGACCTAAATTCCATTGAGCATCTGTGGCAAGACTTGAAAATTGCTGTTCACAGATGCTCTCCATCCAATCTGGCTGAGCTTGAACTATTTTGCAATGAAGAATGGGCAAAAAAATTCAGTCTCTATGTAGATGTGCAAAGCTGGTTGAGACATACCCCTAAAGCCACGCAGCTGTAATTGCAGCGTAAGGTGGCTCCACAAAGTATTGACACAGGGGGGCTGAATACAAATGCACGCCACACTTTTCAGAATTTTATTTGCTTAAAATTTTGAAAACCATGTATCATTTTTGTACCACTTCACAATTATGTGCTACTTTGTGTTGGTCCATCACAGAAAATCTCAATAAAAAACAAACATTTAGGTTTGTGGTTGTAAGGTATCAAACTGTGTATAAGTTCAAGGGGTAGGAATACTTTTTCAAGGCACTGTATGCACAATGTGCAAGTGGAATGTTAAAGTGCATTGTGCCGCAAGTAGCGTAATATAAACAGAGTGACCAGAGTAAGGTAGCGGCATGTACAGTGCAGTAGCATGTGATGTAATAATAATAAAACAATCAGATATGACATATGACAATGAGTTATGAAATATGACTATGAATATGATATGCAGTCCTGTTTCAGTCCCTAAAAGGTCATGCAATGAGAGAAGGGGGGCATGTTCTTCAGATTTAGGACTCAAATGGCCTGTGAATAGAAGCTCCTTGAGTCTCCATTTTGGCCATGATGGTGCAGAACTTTCTGTCCGATTGCAGAAGTTGAAACAGTTCGTTACTGGGGTGGGACGAGTCCTTTAAGATCCAAGCTGCTCTGGGCCTACATCTCCTGGCATAAATGTCCTGCAGGGAAGGGAGAGCACACAGATCACTCTCTGAAGAGCTTTTTGGTCCTGAACACAGCTTTTCCCATACCAGAATGTGATGTTCTGTGTGAGGATGCTCTCCACAGCGCCTGAATAGAAAGTTCTAAGGATCACTGAGGAGACCATGAACTTCCTCAGTTGTTGGAGATGGAACAGGCACTGCCTAGCCCTTTTGGACTGGACCTGAATGTGAGCAGTCCATGTCAAGTCTCAGGAGATGTGGACACCAAGATACTTGAAGGACAGCACCCTCTCCACTGGAGCTCCGCTGAGATGTAGTCTTGCTTCTGTCTCCCTGAAGTCCACCACCAGCTCCTTGGTCTTGCAGACGTTCAGCTGGAGGCGGTTGTACACCACAATGCCAGGTTCTTCACCTCATCCATGTAGGCCATCTCATCGTTGTTGGAGATAAGGCCCAACACCACCTTGGTTTGCCCCACCATCAGCAAACTGCACAATGGTGTTGGAACGATGAGTGGCCTCACAGTCAGAGGTGTAGAGGGAGTACAGCAGTGGCAAGAGTACACACCCCTGTGGCTCTCCAGTATTGGTGGTGATTCGGTCAGAGAAACACCTACCCACCCTCACCACCTGTAATCTCCTAGAAAGGAAGTCCAACACCCATGCACACAGCTGTTGAGTCCTAGATCCCACAGCTTTGTGAACAGTCTACCGGGCACTATTGTGTTGAATGCTGAACTCTAGTCTACAAACAGCAATCTCATAGTTACCCTGTTTCTTGTCCACATGGCTGAGAGTGATGTGCAGGACATAGAGATGGCATCCTCTGTGGATCTGTTGTGTTGGTAGGCAAATTGGAGCAGGTCTGTGGTACTTCATTACCACCATCCAGTAGTTGTTCAGGCATGAGGACTACTAGTACATGGGCATGGGGACTATGGTGGATCTTTTGAAGCATGTGGGGACCACGGACTTCACCAGGGACTTATTGAAGATGGAAGTGAACACAGCTGTTAGCTGGTCAGCACAGCAATGCAGGAGATGGCTGGTGATGCTGCCTGGTCCTGCTGCATTCCTGGTGTTCACTCTCCTCAGCGCCGCTCGGGCGTCGTGTTCCGTGATGCTGATCACGCATTCCTTGCTGATGACATCAACATCCTCAGTTGTCAGGCTGAAGTTAGCAGTAGCCACCTGGCTAACCTCAAAACAGGTGTACAACACGTTTAGCTTGTTGGCGAAAGAGTCGTTCGTCGTTGTGGTGTCCTTCGCTTTGCATTCTGTGGACACCATGACGACCAACGCCGACTCTGCTTTTACCAGCCAGCTGAAATTTATTTTATATTTTATATCAGGTTAATACATAAGTAAGGAAAAAACAGGAGGGAAAATACCTTTCTTTAACCCTTTAAGCACCAGGGGGTTTTTTTAATTCTGGATGTTGACATCAATATTTTAAAAGCTTGTGGCTTAAAAAGGGGTTAAAGATAGAGACTTACTGTAAATTAGAAAAATGTTGGGCATGACCCGAAATGTGTGTAATTTGCATATGATCTAATTTGCATATTATGACATCATGACATTTATACACCAACAGGCTCATCAAAGCATTTGATCCAGTCCTGATACACTTCCTCGTTTCTCAAATAAACCCAACCACCATTATCATCGCTATTTCCAGCCCTATTCCTATCCAGATCACCCCTGCTGCCTCTCCCATGTCTCCCAGCTCTCCGCAAAGCGACTCCAACCTCTTTGGAGCACTGAATGGAGAGAGCTAGTGCTACAGCTACTGTTCACCACTGCCACCCACATTCCCGTTGGGCAAAGGGTCGAAATAAACACTTGTTTGTGCTTCGTGAACACTCTCACCTTGCATGGCGCATCGTTGCGCTGCAAAGCTGTACCGGGAGAAGCGCAATTGTTAGATGACCGATCGTCATTTCCAAAAGGCAAATATTCCCCTTCAGAGTCAGAATCGGCGAATAACAATCACAAGACATCACGGGACAACTTATTAGCCGTTTGGCATTTTTCTCTCACAAATCTCACACACTTACGCGCACGTTATGAACTGAACGGCACTCTTTGACTGCTTCTGCACCAATGACACAAGGCTTGTTTCCACTGCTATTTACTCGAAACTTTGAACAGGAAGATGGTGTAATTTTGGTCTTGAATCAAAGTACTACATGTCTGCAAACTAGTGGTAGGGAATACAAATGCTACATTACATGCTATTTGTAACTAGTCCATTTTATTCATGATGAAGTCTTGTCGCAATTCTGCGACTTTGGTGCTTAGAGGGTTAATATACAGGAAAAGATGTATAGGTGATAAATGAGGGGACAGTGGAAGACCAGCCAGTAGAGAGTTGCAGTAGTCTAGTTTAGAGATGACCAGAGACTGGACGAGTAACTGTGTAGCTTCACTGGTGAGAAATGCTCAGATTCTTCTGATGTTGTAAAGAAGGTATCTGCATGTCCTGGAGAGGTGGTCAATGTGGGACAAGAATGACAGTTCATCTAGCATGACACCAAGATTTCTTACCTTCTTTGAGGGGACCAACCAAACAAAAAAAGGTGGTGAGGTTGTGGCTTGGTGATTGATTCCCTCTCATGAAAAGCAGCTCAGTTTTGCTGGGATTCAGCTTGAGGTGGTGGGCTGCCATCCAAGAGGAGATTGGACAATCTTTGCGTGGCAGCCTGGGAACTATGCCATGCTACCTGGTACCTCCGGTCAAGATAGGACAAAAACCAATGCCAGGCTGCGCCTGATATTCCAAGGCTGGAGAGAGTAGCCAGGAGGATCTGATGGTTAACTATCAAAGGCTGCAGAAAGGTAAAGACAAATCAGAGCAGAAGACAGGTTGGCTGATCTAGCTGCATGAAGTTCTTCGGAGATGGCAAGTAGTGCAGTTTCAGTAGAGGGTTCAGTCTTGAACCCGGACTGGTGAGGAAAGATGTTGAGTTGGTTATAAACAGCATGTTCCAGGACTTTGAAAAGGAAGGAGAGAAGAGATACTGGTCTGTAGTTGTTGGTATCTGAGGAGTCCAATGTGAGTTTCTTCAGTATTGGTGTGACCACTGCAGACTTGAAAGCAGATGGCACATGGCCAGTTGTTAAGGAGCCCTAGATGATGTAGTGATATCCTCGGATTAGATCTGAGGATAACATCTGGAGCATACTTGACAGGATAGGGACAAGCGGAGATGTGGTGGGTTTTCTGGACATCAGGAGCAAGGACACATCCTTGAGAGAGAGGTGAGAAGCCAAGAAACT
Organism: Alestes dentex; assembly: GCA_037576975.1. Classification (NCBI taxonomy): domain Eukaryota; kingdom Metazoa; phylum Chordata; class Actinopteri; order Characiformes; family Alestidae; genus Alestes; species Alestes dentex. Next base: position 10,885,053 of record JBBIGA010000035.1, on the reverse strand, counting down.
GGGAGGCACTGGCTGGTCTCTGGTTGGCAGGCGGCTTGATTGGCGGGAAGGATCTACTAATCTCATCAGTCTTCTCACTGAAAACAGCAAAGTCCTCAAGTAAGAGCAGGAAAAAAAACGGAGAGATGGAGATTTAAGAAGAGGCGAAAATGTGGCAAAGAGCTTGCAAGGGTTGGATGCCGATTCTTCAAACTTGGTTCTGTAGAAATAGGACTTTGCAGAAGTTAAATCAGTGGCAAATTTGGATAAAAGAGCAATAAGTGATAAGGTCACTGGCACAAAGTGTTTTCCTACATCTTCTTTCGGCGGCTCTCAGTTTTCTTTGGTGACTTCGCAGGACCTCAGACAGCCATGGAGCCAGGGGAGAGACATACTTTGGTCTGGAAGACAAGAGGCACAGTAGATTAATTGAGCTGTGGCGAGATGAGAGGAGGTCATTGATAGCTGATTAAACTGAAGAGGGACAGGGGATAGTGGAGTTAGGGACAGATAAGGAATATAGAAAAAGAGGAGGAGAGGACAGACAGAGGAGAGATTTCTGCGGGAAGTTGTAGGTGTTACTTGTGGGTGATGAGACAAGGAGGTCTGAAGAGGAAATTTAAAAGATGGCCTGAGACAGGTAGAGGAGTGGACAATTATTGAACATTGGAAGTGATCTGATTGATACTAAGTCAAGAGTGTCAATTCAATAGAACTTTGTCCCCAAGGGGCAATTTAAAAGAGTGTTGCCTGCTTTGTGGCTCAGAGGAGACTCGCTCCGGGACAGGCTGAAGGACAGTAGGAGGTCTGCAAATTGTCACCTGGAAGATTAAAGTCCCCAAGGAGGATGAGTAGATAGTTATCAATTGGAGCTCAGGAGGACATCCAGTTCGTTGATGAAGTTACCCAGAGGGCCAGGTGGGCAATAAAGGACAATAATATGGAGCTAGTTGAATAGGTTGTAGTTACGGAATGGAATTCAAAAGATGAGATATTGAGCTGGGAAAGACTGAGAGGCGTACAACGGCATCTAAGTGAGAAAAGCAAACCTGTACCCCCTCCTCTGCCTGAAGTGTGAGGAGAGTGAGAGAAGGACATGGCAGAGTAAAGAGCAGCCGGAGTAGTTCTCCGGTGTGATCCAGCTCTGTGAGGGCCAGGAAGTGGAATGAGTTGAGAGATGCCAGTCCAGAGATGAAGTCAGGTTTCTTAATGCAGGATTGGCAATTCCACAGACCACCATGAACCACTGTAGAAGGCTGTGGAGGGAAAAAAAAAAAAAAAAAAAACAGCTGAGAGAGGTTACTGTGATTTCACCTACACTGATGCGGAATGTATCTTCTTAGCCTGTAAGATATGTGAACAGGTATAAGTGTAAAGCACATTTTCTATAGTAGTAACAAGTAAATAAAACAGAAGAATAAAAATAGGATCATGAAGAAAGGATACTTACCTGAGTGTAGAAGTTGAAAGTATGAGGATCCCTTCCTTGAAAGTGCAACCACCACAGATGGAGTGTTTCTCCTTTATACTTGTGGGTGAATGTAAGCCACTCCCACTAATTACCTCTGGCCTCCCTAACACCAGGTGAGAACTATCTAGCTGATTACAATGAAGCTAACACAACCAGGGACAAAGGCAGCCAACAAACAAAGCAGCAATCTAGAACAAAAGTAAAAGTGGACAGCACAATAGCTGTACAACAGTAGTAACTCAAGATAGCTTAACAGATAAAGAAGACACAGCCAAGAAACCAACACAAGCACAGACTGAATCTAGACCACAGTGTTTGTCCTTTTTACTTGTTGGTGAGTGTAAGCCACTCCCACTAATTACCTCTGGCCTCCCTACAACCAGATGAGAATTATCTAGCTGATTGCAACAAAGGCAGCCAACAAATACACCACAAAGAAAGTACCAATCTAGCACAAAAGTCAAAGTGGACAGCAAAATAGCACATTTCTAGAACATTCCTTACTTATGCTACATCACTGTCCCAATACTTTTAGGGCACTGAACACTTCAGTATCTGGATGTGAAATGTTTCTAATTACCTAAAAATTTCATGCTCATGTTTTCTACCAGGTACCAATAAAATGGATGGCCCTAGAATCAATTCATCATTGGACATACACACACCAGAGTGATGTCTGGAGTTTCGGTCAGTAGTAATCCAAACTTGTCCATTGTTATGGACCATATATGATCAAAGCTTTACATTAAAACTCCTGCTGAGAAAGCAAATGAGCAATTTTTTTAAGCTTTAAACTGCCTGTATAAGCACCTACCTTCTTGTCTTTGCAGGGGTAACTGTGTGGGAACTCATGACATTCGGAGCAAAACCCTATGATGAAATTCCGGCAAGAGAGATTGCAGGCCTACTGGAGAAAGGAGAGCGTTTACCTCAGCCCTCTATATGCACTATAGATGTCTACATGATCATGGTCAAATGTCTGTTTGCAATACTTCTCTGTGAATATTGAATACAAATTGAATTATATTAATTGATCGATATACAAACACATTTAGGGATTACCAGTTTATTCTGTACACTTCACAACTGACAGACCATATTGCTGCACTTTGTAGTCACTTACAACTGTGGTACAACTGTTACTGCACAGTCTATCAGCATCACCTTACTAGTAAGTGTAACCAGTGTCAAAAAAACCCAGCATACTGGCAGAGCACGCACTAACACACCACTTTCATGTTGGTGTCACTTCTGCACTAAAAAATGGTCCTCTGTTTGAACTAAATCTGTTCAACAAATCCCTTTCTATTGAGTGACTGGGTAGAATGTGGCTTATAAAATGTGCAGCAACAGATGGACCGCAGTCAGTAAGAAAATGCAAAGTGCAGCAATATAGTCTGTCAGATCAATGGGCTATAGTCATTCATTTTGAATACAAAGTTCACCCATTTGGGTTAAATTGCTAATGAATGTGGATATAAGGTCACTATATGCAGTAGTCACAAAATTACATTTATAAACCATTTCAGGTTGGATGATCAATGCAGACAGCAGACCTCGCTTTCGTGAGCTTGTTGCAGAGTTCTCAAAAATGGCCCGAGATCCATCTCGTTACCTTGTTATTCAGGTAAAACCCTCACTCATGACCGTGTACATTAAAAATACAATTTCTTAATTATAATTGATGTTTTAGCTTAAAAAAATGAAAAAATAATAACCCCCCCCAGGTTTAAGGTTATGCTTAGTATTATTAAAATAACACCTAGTACTAAAAGAACAAATGAAGGTGTCATTGCGAGTCTGGGAGCCAATTTCTTTTTTATGTTAGTAATACCAATAAGATATTACATTTACATCACTATTACTTAAATAATGTACATAATGCATCATTAACATAAGCACATTTTATCTTGGTTGTGGCTGCAGGGAGATGACCAGACGCACCTGTCCAGTCCAGCAGATACTAACTTTTACCGCTCCCTGCTCAGCGCAGAAGACATGGGAGATTTAGTTGAAGCAGAGGATTACTTGCTCCCTAGCAAAGCCTTCTTCAACAGCTCACAAACACCTCACTCACAGCATCAAAACTTAACTGTATGTACAATGATGTATTATTTGTTGTAAGGAGATGTCACTTACCTGACATTTAGTTTTATTTACAGTTGTGGGTAATCTTAAGATTTGGGTCCAAAATGATAACAGAAGCAGGATAAATGCTCTTATCTTTAATATATCAATGTAACAGCTTTTTCATCATTTCCATTGGTCCAAAAATGTTTATACAATGTAAAAGCAGCAGGTGTTAAAATGGTGAAAGGAAAAAAAACTGTAAAAATAACGTTGTGATATTTTGATAGGCCAGCAACAATATGCTAGTCATTGGTATCACAGGGTACATCCACTAGAAGCTTGCTCTGTTTTAGGAGATGCATGGGAACAGTATGATTCTGCGTTACATCACTGATCCCACCCATGACCGTCTGAATAAAGACCATCCACATCCAGGTACAACTTTTGTCCAGTAACAAATTCCACAGTAGTGGTCAGCAGCCCTCTTCTGCCTTCCTCTTGACTAAGGCTCCAAAACAAAAATATTGCAGAACATTAATTAGTTAGAGCAAAGTTGGAGTTAAATTTGTGGTGACATCCAGGTGGTGTGATGGTGACCACTCTTTCTAATAATAAATAATAATTACCATTATCATATTATTGTGCCTTCATTCAGAATGGTATGTTTTATTCACAGAGTACATGAACCAGGATATGACCACAGAGAGTGAAATGGTGAGCCACAACTATGAGAACACCATGCCAAAGGAAAAATACATAGGCACAACCGGCACTCAACTGGAGGGAGACGAGTTTGTGGACAATTTACTGCATGCTCTGCCAGAGTCCCGCAATGCCAGTCTGGACAACCAGCAAGACTTCTACGCCAGCCAAACCTTTGACAGACTCTTTTTCCCCACAGCAGAGAACTTGGACTATCTAGGTCTCACTACAACAATTCAGCCCTCAGGGCATTAGAGGCAGTTGATGTGTAAACTGTAAAACACTTTGGGACCTGCATGAAGCCTATCAGCAATTATCTGTTTTAGGACACACACACCAAACACACCTATGGTTTCGGCACCATCCTGAACTTGCTTTGTCGCAGAACTATTTTCACTGCATTCATCAGACATGACACTCAACCAATGGCCTAATACACACATTTGAAAATGTTTTCATGACCATGATTTTATGCCCATTCAGCTGCTTGTCACTTCACTTCGGCATGTGTTTTTAATAACTAATGGTGCACTCCAGGAAGAACATTGACCCGCATGGTAGATGCAATGGACAGTTAATGGACATTGTGAGGTTGCATTTTTAATAGAAAAGGCCTGCCACTGCTTTTCCACACTCCCTTAGAGTCTGCAATTTGACTGACTTATTTTAATAGGACGTTCAGTACAAATATGTGCTTAACAGGCTTCCTATCAATTTGTAAATGTTTTAACAGCAGTTAAAATTTAATCCAATGCAGTCAGCAAAGAACTTGAAATCTAACATCTGCCATAATTTTAATATTTAATTGCATGTTGAATTATTCATACCCTAAGCATTTTGTTTTCTAATGGAACAAACACTAAATGCTGAACACTGCTGAAGTCTCAGCAATGCAAGTTTGATACATTAAATGTGCATTGTCACAAAATCTACAGAAAGGTAAAATTGCTTAAATTTCACTAAATTTAACATTTACATTTCTTCTAATGCAGTATTATACCTTCATCAGAACACCAGAGCTCCTATATTAGGGGGTGATGTATGAGTGAAACACGCGAGACGCCGAGTGCAGTGCACCCCCACATTAAAATGCTTCCGACACCCATGCTTGTATGTACATTGACTTAAACTGCACCTTTTAGATGGACTTAGTTCCATCATTGCTCTTGCTGAAGCATTTTTTATTTTTTTCCTTCAGCATATTAGGTCATATTTTTGATTGCTGTGACCATTACTGCACATGAACAGTGCAAATTAGTTATTAAATAAAAGAGACATTTGTTGATTTGTCATTCACTCATATGCCAAGATTCATTTACATTTTTAAATACTTTTACAGCAAAAATGTGTGCGATTAATTTAGATTAATTAAACAGAGAGCTTGTAATTCACATGACACCCCTAATTATAACATATAACATACTAATGCTGTGGTTGGATCAATGTGAATTAATTAAGTTTTGTGGCACTTCTGTATAAAATCAAAGAAAGTTTGTGATTATTTGTCTCACATCTAAAAAGAACAAACAAGAATTGCTCCTAATAAACAAGAGTTGCTTCTTTTTGGTCCCGACTTTTAATTGGGATGTTCGACTCTGTAAGACATATTACACTGATAAGGTTATTTGCCAATAATGTGGGCTGTCTCCTTGACCGTGTAGATTAGGAAGCAATATTAAGTAGCCATTATTACAGGTATTATACATACATTTATATGCACAATAATCATGGGTACAGTTTGGAAATGTATAAATGCACATAATAGATTAATTCTGAAGAAAACACAAGTAAGCGTACATTTTAAATGCATTGGGCAAACACTGCAAGACTGCAAGTCAAACTATAATCTGTGCATCAAGGCAATGTAATTTTTGAGCTTGTGTTTCAACAGTTAATAGGCTCTACAATCATAAGCATAATTACTTAATTTTGCATGTAGCTCCTTTAATACATTTTGGGTACTGTGCTATGTGAGTTGTTAATGGTTTAATCTGTAACATTTCACATGGCAAAACAACTATGACAAAATAACAATACACCACAGCACTGCAGAACCCATATTGTGGTACATTTTCTCATGATATTAAATTAGTATTATCAGTAATCCTTCCACAGAATTACTTTGTGTTGGTGACTGGCAGATGTCATGCAGAAGCACATATTCACATGGAATCCACAACGCTAATGCTCTCCTTTAGACAAGATTGTTGGACTGACAGGAATAAGGACATTGTTATAAAAGTGTACTTGCTCACTTGGTTGCAATGGTTGTTAAATGTGCCTTGTGCACTTTCCAGCTCAATTTGTTATTGTTCAAGAGCCTTGCAAAAAAAAAAAAAAATCATCCCTTCAGAATGCAGCAGCTTTCATCAGTGTTTGTTCCCCAAAAACTCCTTTAAAGTACGCAACATGCTCTTCACAGTGCTCACCTGAAAGGGGGAAAAAAGAAAGTACATCACAAGTGCTGAGATGGGCCAATATTTATAATTGAATTGTTTAGCAGAGCTTGTCTATTATGAAATTACTCTTCAGTCTCAATTTATAAGCCAGTAGCCTGGACTTCTTATACATTTTTACCAGGGGTGTCGAATTAAACAGCATACATTTTTATCGCGTTAATTTTTCTGTGATTAATTGGTCGAAATGAATGCGTAAAAAAATGTACAATGATTAATCGCACCACGTGACTTTAAAACTGTCTGGTGTTCTGTCGAAACATGCTACCCATTGAGATGTGCTACCGTGTCCTTCTTGCGCATGTGCAGTTCCAGTCTTGGGATTCTGTGCCACGCTCATAAATCTGTGCTACCTAGCGTTAGAGAAGCTGGTTTTATGTGCTATTTTGCGTTGGACACTTGTTCATCTGTGCTATCTTGCGTTGGGGTCACTGGTTTATGGTGATTAATATCTTAAAAGCTCATTTAATTGTCACTGTCGACTTGTACATGTACTTGTTTGCTCCTACACGCTGTCTTTAGTGAACAGTTCAGGGCATATGGGTGTATGTCGCTACTCTGGGATCTGTGTCTTTGCAGTCATTACATAATTAATTTCCTCTAAGATCAATAAAGTTATTTGATTCTGACTCTAAAATGCCTAGGAACATCAGCACTGTCCAAACATCACCACAAGCTGTAAGCATGGCACGATTTGAAGTAGCCTGTAGCCTGCTTCATGGTAATATTTCTCAGTGTTAGAACCTGACTATATAAACTCTAAAGATCTATCTATCTATCTAGGCTCTTCTCATTTAAATAAAACATTTTTATATTATCTGCCTATTTCACATCATTATCAGTCTTATAAACTGAATATTAACTGTATAAACTGTGTAAACTTAAAGGGAGCATTTTTCGACAGGGTAGCATGAATTGATAGATTCTGCTGTCGATTTGCGCTATGGTAGCTTTTTCGACAAGGCAGCATAATTAATCAGAACACCGGAATTATTACATTAGGGGTGACATGACCCCCCCCCCCACTTATCCACCCAACGATTTGTATGAGTGAAACACGAGAGACTCCGACTGCAGCGCACCCCCACATTAAAATGCTTCTGATGCCCATACCTGTTTGTACATTGTCTTAAACTGCACCTTATAGACGGACTTAGTTCTGACATTGTTCTTGCTGAAGTATTTTTTATTTTTTCCCCTAAGCATATTAGGTCATATTTTTGATGGATGTGACCATTACTGCACATGAACAGTGCAAAAATAAAAGAGTTGAAAGTCTGTAATGTTGATCATTAATTCAATCATATGCTAAAAATTTGAAACACTTTTACAGCAAAAATGTGTGCAATCAATTTAGATTAATCAGAGCTTGTAATTAATTACATAAATATTTTTAACTGTGTGACACCCCTAATTTTTACGTTTAGAAATTTAAACATTTGCCTGCAGCAGCTGTCTACGCTACAACTGAACTTTATTCATGCACTAATTTGACTCACTGCTTCCTACCATTATACTGTTTCTCTACTCCTGCTGAAACATAAGTCTGCCCTGAACAAACTTGGGGAATTATATTTACACTGGCTATGACCCTGTTATAAAGTGTAAAAAGTGTAAAATGGCCCTTTTTTGTCACACATGAATACAGCACACAGTGTGAACAACTTCCTCTGCTTTTAACCCATTTACCAAGTGAAGCAGCCAACAATACAGCACCCAGGAAGCATTGTGATGAAGTGGAAAAAACTTCAGATCACAACTTCCTTACCACCTCCTTGGGACAACTCCCATACCACCAGGCCTCCAGCTGCTCTGAAAAAGTATGGCCATTTCTCATGCGTGAACACAGCACAGCACACTGTGTTAACAATGTGAAATTTGTCCTCTGCATTTAACCCATTCACCCAAGACCCAGGTAACCTGGAATTTGAACTCACAACCTTCCAATCACAATGGCAACTCCTTAGGTCCTTAGGTACACTGTGAGAACTATTTACCTTTATGTAAGTAACCATGGTCAGTGTGTTATTTATATTTATGTCAATCGAGATAAATATTTTACTTTTTCCAATAAATCTGCACTCACTGACAAATTATAGGGTTCACTTACTATGTGGGTGCACATTATTTTACAACTAATAGGTAATACTTAGTCCAGTGGTCACTAACCCTGGTCCTTGAGATCAACCTCCTGAGAAACACTGACATGGTAGTGGAATGTTTGCATGTGTATGTGAGCTGTAGAGAGTAGATCACACACAATAATGCTGCTGGAGCATTGTCTCTGCTGGTGAGTGTCCTGTGGACAGAAACTGACCACTGATGATGAACTAGAGGATGATTAACACAACTGTGCAGCATCAGATGAATTATCCTCAACTTTACATCTGCAAGGTGGACCACCGCTTAGATATGTCAAAAAGTGTAGACAGTAACCGACTCCACTCTGTGCAGCGTGCACATACACACACCTGAACTAATATGCCACTACCATGTCAGTGTGACCACTGTGACAATGATCCACCTATCAAACAAGCATGTATGATGAATAATATGAGCAGGGACATAACTAACAAGGAAAAAGGTAAACTTTGCATTCAAATAGATTTTAAGCTTCAGACGTCACTCAGTGTCACCCACCTGGGTTGAAAGCAGGACTGCCACGTAGCCTCAGATTTCTTTGCTCAAAGAAACGGAAGATAGTGTAAAACAGCATTGAATCATTGGTCTGTCGTGCAGCATCCAGGAATTTGCGTGCTGATACGTTGTCATGACTTCCGACACTGCGGACAAACCGGAGAGCCCCAAGTACCTGTTGCTTCGACAGGAGCACCTCCACAATCTCATCATTAGCTGTGGAGAGCCTCTGTTGTCCACACACACACACACACACACACACAAGTTCTTTTACAATTGATGTTACACTTTTTAATGCATTTTTCATGACTATCATTTCCACAATAATTTACATCACGTGCAACAATGTCTGTTACCTTGAGCATATCTAGAGACAGCTGATGTGCAGGAGGATAAATGCTCTCTAAAGACAGCAGCAGACAAGCCTAAACGAGAGGAAGACAATACAATGAGCTGGCATGTTACACCAAATGGAAGTACTTTTTGCTTATTTTTGTTTGGGTTTGTTCTTGCTTCATGAAAATGCAGAGTACAATACACAGACATGGAAAAGCATGAAAGTAATTTAACAAAGAGGCATGCATTGCATTCATTACTTATTTATTTCTTCTTTATTGTGTGTGCCTGTATTAATAAATAATGGTTTTACTTATTTAGCTGCTAAATTTTCTATGTCTAGTGAAATAATTTCACATCTTTACATGTATCAGCTTTGCTCTTTCTTTGCTTATTATACCATTCAAAAAATATAGTCAATGTAGTTATAGTATTTAGTTTTATTACATACAGTCATGATACATCCCCTTCACAGATACGACTATCAATGTGACACAACATTCTAGTTTTCATTATCATACTAGTGTCCCAATTTTAAAACAATGATAAATCAAGTCTATTTGCAATCAAACACTAGTTATTGTTAATTATGCACTTCTTAAGAGGATCCATGACATTGTTTATGAACCTAAAAATATTTAGCTTACATGCTGCAGCATTAACAACACATCACAAATACTTTAATAGACAAGGTTTCATCTTAGTGATTTCTAAAACTAGACATGTTTATCACAACTGTTAGATACAGGTGGAGAACTCATAGCTGTTGGTAAATGTTTCTTGAGGCTGGACTTACCAGTGGTTTGGAGTCACTCAGCACATGATACTGAAGGAACTGATGAAGCATGTAGAACAGATTATGCTGGACAAGAGTTTTGATGACCAGCTCATACAAGTAGTGCTATGAAACAGAACATAATGTGCACAGATATGATGTAACAGATATATTTCACATATTTAATGTGTTAAGGGCCCATATAAAGGCCAACATCACTTGATTTATACACAACATTCATTTACACACAACATAAGAAGCAGTATTTTTGTGCTTAATTTAGTTTAATGCTTGGTCACACATCAAGTTGATTTTTACCAGTTCATTGCATTGAAACCTTCACACGGAGTCCAATACAAATTTTTTGTATCGAAAATATGAGAAACCTAAGCGGAAGATTCAGTACAATTATTGATTTTTTTAAGCCAGTACAACTCAAAGATCCATACCTGAACTGTGATTTGGAACTGGTTAAGAGACCGAATGTATTCCATAAGAACTGCGATGATTAACTTATGGGACACATCCTGTTCAACAAAAAGAAAAAAATCAAAGCAAAATAACCAAAAGGAGAGCAATGAGAAGCAATAAACAACATTTGATAACAATCCTACAGAGCAGTTGATATTAACACCCATCCAAAATACTGATTATATCACAGCAATATGCATTACAATATGCATTAAGTATCTTTGCCATTAGATGGATTTTTCAGGACTCATAGTAAAAGTATGATGACTAAAATGGACCAAGGTAGCATATTATTGAGATGAATTACCTTCTTCTCAGTAAATGTGGAGAGGACGTGAGTGTACATGTCTGACTGATCAATGACTGCTTGTGTTCGAACTGGTCTTTTGTATGAGTTGCTGAAGCGACTTGGCCCTGACTCCATAGCCTAGAGGAGAAAACAGCACTTAAAGCATAAAGCATTTTTAGGATAACTGCAACATTACAATCTGTGCCTCGCGTCTATATTTATGACTTCATCTCTGCTTTGTGAATTTATTTTTTCATTATTTCATCATCTAATTGGTAACTTAACCCTGTGGACCCTGTAAAGGAGCCAAAAGGACCTGCATGTGAGCCATAACAAAAAGGAGCCCAGCATCCAAAATGTTAAAAATATGACTGTAAAAGTAAAAAAGGGATTAGTAGTACCACAGTGTATGCTTGTTCTGCCTCCAGATACTCCTTATACACTTGGTTAAGCTTATCGAATACAGTGGCCACCACAGGCAAGTTCCCTTTCTCCCCACCTTCAAGCACTAAAAAAAAAGAAAAGAGAATATTGTTCTCTCATAATATACAGGCTTAGGTTTTATCATCAAACATCATACACAATATGTAATATACAATGCACAAATTTCACCATTACAAGCCCATTAGAGGTAACAGACAGCAGTTACCATTTTATCTACATATGAAGCTAGACTTCTGCTAGTTAAATATAATTTCAGCCTTTATTAGCCTCTACTGTGTGCAGTAGACCAGTCAAGCTTCCTTTACGGTAGATTCTCAGTGGTGGTAGTCTAGTGGGTAAAACGCCTGTGAACCCGATGACCACAAAGTTGCAGGTTCACACCCCATGTTCTAAGATTGTGTCCATAAGCAAGACACTTATTTACCCTGCCAGGTCAGTAAGAAAGTGCCTTCCTTACTTGGCCTACCATGATCATGAAGGTGGCTCTCCCAGAGTGAGGCTGACCCCTGCGACTTACCCAAATGGGGAATCTCCATTGCATAATTTCTAGTAACGTTATCAGGAAGTCATGGGTTCAAATCCCAAGACTGCTAAGTACCTCTGAGGTACCCTAGAGCAAGGTACCATCCCCACACTCTGCTCCCTGGGCGCTGTGTTCCTGGCTGCCCGCTGCTTCACTTGGTGAATGGGTTACATGCAGAGGAAGAATTTCATGCTGTTCACACTGTGTGATGTGGTGTGTTCACGTACGACAGAATGGTCACTTCACTTAACCGTCAGGAAAACTGTTCCTGTAACTAATGATTGTATGAAGAAGGGGATCTGCCAAATGCCATATTAACTTTATTACAATTAGAGGGTATTGTCAATAGTTGACTTTTGCATAAAGCATGCTGAGGATTCTAATGAAAACAAGTAGGACAGAAAACTGAATTTTTTCTGATGGACACACTATAGAATACTACATAACGTGACTGTCTGAGGACTGCTAGTTAAAGTTCTAGTTAAAGCTGAAGTGCCTCTTTAAGGACGGGGTGACAATAGCCTAGTGGAAAAAACACTCGTCTATGAACCCAAAAAGTCCATTATAAGTCACCCTAGATAAGGGTGTCGGGCAAATGCTATAAAATTAATATTCTATCAGAAGTGTGTAACTAAAACATCTAAAATTCTTATTATCTAGGAATTTGGACATACTCTGCAAGCAAACAGACAGGATGACCATTTTGCAGTCCCGTCTCCGCAACAGAAAGTCCATGAGTTTGCCTTTGTCTTGAAGGAGGTTTACCATTGGCTGGAGCTTTACTTGAAGGTACCACAGATACCCTGACAGGAACACAGAGAAAAGAACAAATCTGGCACAAGTATAAGAACATTGCAGCACTGTACAAAGGTTTTAGGGACCAGAGAAACTTATACTTAGAAAATGTACTAATGCTAATAGTAAGCAAATATTTGCTCCGAAACAATATTCTTTATAAATACAAATAATATCAATAAAGTAAATAATGATTTTAGCTGATATGTTCTTGCAACCATTTCCAATCCGATCCCTATGGCAGCCTGGAACAATTTAATACAATAGCTAGGGGCTTTGAGGACACCCAAATTAGAGTTCTCTTACAACTAGTTTGCAATATATAAAATGTTTTCTTGTTACTTTTTTACTATACCCGCGTTTGTTTGCATTTATTCTAATGGTCTAAGAAAAAAAAAAAACACCTACTGCTGAGACAAATGTTTCTGAGCAATCTGCTTAGGTGCCCATTCTTTCCTATCACAAAAAATGAACAGCTTCATATAATGATACATATTTAGATAAAAGAACATAAATGCATCCTACCTTCACTTGCACTGATTATAATATCTGGCTGAAAAACACTCCAAGTTGAGGAGTCTAGATGTTAAGGAACAATCATTAGTTAGAATGTGGTAACATTTATTTTACGTATTCATGAAACCAAGATAATATCTGCCAAATGTTTACAACAGCTTTTGGCTGCAAATCTCCTCAGACCTATCCCATTCTTGATAATGAGCTGCACAACATGGACATTAATGTATTGTGAAATATTGTAACTGTGTTATCAACCACTGGGTTTCTCAACCACTGGGCCGCGGACCACTGATGGACTGTGAAGGCTTTTGATTGGGCCGCAAATCTAAAATCGAGACAGGCCATTGGTCCGCAATTGGTTATTTTATATAGGCCAAGTGGGCCTTGGCAACATGCCGTGATAGATAGGTGGGCCTTAATGTTGAAAAGGTTGAGAACCATTGTTTTAGGCCAAGAAATATGCATGTGAACGTTCATGAGTAAGCATAGGTTGCAGAGGCTATGACATGTACACCTCCAAATTCTTAACAGTATATTGCGCATGTCTGAAGCCGTGTGTCAAGCAAACACTGATCCAGGAGCGCTGGGGTGAGTCAAGACCCAAACAATACCTGACTCAAACCACAACTAACATGAAATCAAATGGAGTAGTGTGATGTTTGGCTGGAAGAGGTACAACATTACATTTATCAAACCCAGCTTCAAACAGGAAACTGAATATGAATTATGTCTGCCAAAGCTTGTTTACCCCCAGTTTGTTTACCACCTAACCCCCACCCCACCCAAAATTTTTTTTCTTCAGATCTGTATCAATCTCACAATTAACCTTTAGTGACCTCCATTAACGGAAATCCGTCATAGCAACGGAAAACTTTAATCCATACTTTCATGTACAGTAACCCCCCCACTTTTCACGGGGGTTACATTCCAAGAGCACCCGCGTATAGTGAAAAACCGTGGTGTTGTGTTTTGGTTAAAAAAAAATGCCTAAAAATGCCTATTTTTATAGTGTAAACCCTAAATATGCCCCAAATATGCTCCCAAAACACTTTAATTTCAATTTAAACTCATCTTATTCAGGGTTCTTCAGGAGGAGTACTGTATCGTAGAGACCTGCCGGTTAAAGCAGACACTGGATGGTGATTGAGCTCAGCAGCCTCTTTTAATTTAATTTATAGTAATAAAACTACTGGGTTTTAAGAAGAACAAAACAAGATGAGTCAGGGGCGGACTGGTAATCTGTGCGTTCTGGAAAAGAACGGTTGTCCAATGCATGGCGGCATCTCGGCCAAGACGCAGACCTCTGCTCCTAAATATGCTCCCTAAACACTTTAATTTCATTTTAAACATTAATACATTAAAGTTTAATACATTACCCTTAATGAAAATATAAAGGTAAGCCCATACAGACTGTACTGTAATTCATGCACGGGCATTTTCTTTGGTATGCACAGTTGTTTTCTTTGGTATAAACAGGTAAATACAGTAATAAATTAGTGTAATTTTTAGTAATAAAAATACAGTAAAATGCAGGGATCATCACCAATAATTTTTACATCAATAATTTACTGTTCATCAGCGGCGCATCTTATTCAGGGTTCTTCAGGAGGAGTACTGTATTGTAGAGACCCGCCAGTTAAATCAGACATTTTAATTAAATTTATAGTGATAAAACTGCTGGGCTTTAAGAAGAACAAAACAAAAAACAAGAGAAACAGTCAAGATGAGTCAGGGGCGGACTGGCAATCTGTACGTTCTGGAAAAGAACGGCTGTCTGATGCACAGCAGCCGTCGGCCTGTCTTTCTCAGCCGAGACGCAGACCTCTGTGCAGCTGGTGAAGAGAGTCCAGGCTATTTTTAGTCCCAATCTGCCCCCGCTCTGAGTACAGCATATTTAACCATCCCAAAAGCGTTTTCTTTGTGTTCTCATGACAGTACAAAAACATTTATACAGTTATATTTTATATGGAAATGTAGCTGAATTTACGTTCATATTTATGTTACAAAATAAGTAAATTTTTCTTAATAATTTAGAAGTAAAATGCGTAAAAAAAACCCATAATGCCACGAAAAAAGCAAAAAAAAATTTTTTTGCAGGTTCCGTGTTATTGTGGAGATTTCCGTGTAAAACTATCAGTTAGGTTCTCAGAAAAAATCCAAATTCTTCCTATTGTGTCACAAAAACAAACACCTGTTTCTGCCCATTTCATTTTCAATTGCATTTTCTATTTTCAAGGCATTTTTTTCATGACCTTTCAATTTTCTGCCAAATTTTTGACACAGCTAACTGGGAACATATTTTGCCACACTCTGCGTTGGATTTCCTTCATAATGGAGTCTTATTGTCTTTTCCTCTCAACTCTCTCAGATTAGGGTGATAAGGTGATTCAATAATCATTTTTCTATAATCATACACTGACTGACTCTATATATTTTTTCTTCTACTTGATCTAGAAACAATTTGCCATTAATTCAAATAATTTGTTTGAGGAATGTTACACAAAGCTTGAATGTTTAGCTATTAACAAAATTGTGTTGTGTCAGATCTTGTTTATTTGCTATAATGAAAAAAAAACTGGTTGAACAAGTCCAGTACTTCCATAATTTTGGCCAGGGGCTGCAGACATAAGCCTTATAACAGACACATTTGCCCACTATTATAACACAATTACTGCAAAATATGCATCATGGAACACAAAGTAAACATAAACATCATAATCAGTGATTATAATTCCAAGCGGTCTAACACTGGTCACCCCAAAGGATACAGAGTTCACACGGGACTGAAGCCTGATTAGGAGCAGCTGTAGGTCCTGTGTGACGAGAGAAAAGCTATTTCAGGTCAGATGATATGAACAGCACAGAATATATAGAGATGATGTACAATGAGGGAAAACAAGCATATATCATTGTTAGAATCTAAAATCCAATTAAATAGAGATTCTATTAGATAAATATTTTTAAAATCCTGTTCCATATCTATCAGAGAGCACCTGTGAGAGGGATCTTGTAAGGGTGGATGGATCGTGGAGGAAGAACAGGTTGGTGAACATTTATAGCACAGTCTGGCTCCCTTAACTTGATGTCAAATATAAAGGAGGTCTGAAAACACAAGAGAGGGTTTATTCAGATAAGCTAGTTAAAAGACTATGATTATGAGATAACAGCAACTTGTGAGGTGAGGGACCGGAGCACCCTCACAAGCTCTCAGAACTGAGCACAGGGGTCCTCCCTTTACAAGAGCCAGGTGAGCTGGGTTAAGGGCTCTTTAAAACCCAGGCTCACAGGTACAGCAGGGAGGAAGGAAAAGGACTGGAGGAAGTAAGCCAGAGATTAAAACATGGTCAGAGGGCAGTGAGGACAGCCCAAAAGAGTGAGTGAGGTAGAGTGGAGAGTCTGTGTGAGATTTCAGCCCAGATCGGTGGAGGTTTTGTTTATCTTTGGTGAACTGATCATGCCTTTTGTTTAAAATGAAACTCTGCTGTGCTCTTACTCTGGTGTCTCTGAGCGTTTCTGGATGTATGTTTATGCCTCCCAGCCTGTGGGTGGCGGCCATTCCCCGGGCCGTACGACACAAACTGTTGAGGCAAACTGTGGGTAACCCTTTTGAGACCACTGTACTCTTTTTAGGATGCACAGTTTGTCTAACATTCCACTGAACATCAGTAATATGCAGAACTTAAGTTTCATTTCAAACTATGGGAATAACAGCTGCCAAATAACACTATGCAAAAGTTAAAAGAACATCAGAAGATTTTAGATACTGACTGCAGCTAAATACAAAACTCACCTGTGAGCTCTGATGATGCACCACCACAAGATTATCCACAACATTCAGAGCAAACTTGCCTGTGGTGTTCAGTTTCAGCATGTGAGTCTTCTTGCAGGATCCTTCTCTGTGGAATGGGACAGGAATTCTGTTTATCAGAGAAATACTTTTTTTCCTTTACTGTCTGGCAATTAAATTTATGAAGTAAATGAACAAAAACAATTTTTGGGCAGACCCCTGTATAAGTAATAAGGGAGGAGCTGATTGTTTCCAGAACATAAAAACAAACCATCTATCCAGGACTGTGCAAAGGCCAGGTAATCAGTCTGAGAGTGGGATATTACTGTGCGACAAGCAAAAACAATCAATAAGGGACAGGGACAAGTTGTGCCTAAAACTGAAGTAAAAAAAAAAAAAAATCATACATCAGCATTAAATAGAACGTTTCAATAGAATAGATTTCAATAGAACCAAAATATATAATGACAAAATAGCAGGGATTGCAATTTGATCTGGGGCGGCTGGTAGCCTAGTGGTTAGGGTGTTCGCCCTGCGATCAGGAAGACATGGGTTTGATTCCAAAGACTGCTAAGCGCCTCTGAGGTACCCTTGAGCAAAGTCCCCACACACTGCTCCCCAGGCACTGTGTTTCTGGCTGCCTGCTGCTTCACTTGGTGAATGGGTTAAATGCAGAGGAAGAAATTTGTGCTGTGCTGTGTTTATATATGACAGAGTCGTCACTTTCACTTTTCCCTTCACTTTCACTACATTTTGGCCAATTGACTTGACAAATTAACTTTTTAGTATAATTGAATAAGTCTCTATCTGTAACAGATGGAAGAGGAATGTAAATGTTTGAGTATTTTATTGGAATGCACCAATGTAGGATTTGTAGGCTGATGGTGATAAGCAATATTTTTAGGTATATACTATATACCGATGCTGATACCAATCCAGCCCCATGGCTGCATCTTGTTCAGAAAAATACAGCTTGCATGTAATTTATATTTATTTCTAGAAGCTTAAATAGGTAAAGTTAGAAAAAAGGAGGAGAAGGCTGAACTCCTGGATATGCTCTGGGAAGGAAAAGTTATGCTGCTGTAGCATGCCATGATGGCGTCAATGAGAGCACCATACGAGGTCGGATGGGGTAGCGGGGATGAGAGGGTCATGTGTAGGAGCATGCACGATGTGTTTGTGTTGCTGATGAGCAAGTGAGAGGTGAGTGTTAACTGTTACAGAAAAAAAAACTTTAATAAAAAGAGGCTGTTGAGCTCAGTCACTGTCCAATGTTTGCTTTAACCAGCAAGTCCCGACGAACAGTAAATTATTGAACTGTAAAAATAATTGGTGATTACCTGCACATTTTACTGTATTTTTATTACTGAAAAAATCTATTAAATTCTTAGTGTGTTTACCCTGCTTATACCAAAGAAAATGGCAGCGCATACCAAAGAAAACATGCTTGCATTAATTAACTGTGG
Organism: Alestes dentex; assembly: GCA_037576975.1. Taxonomy (NCBI): domain Eukaryota; kingdom Metazoa; phylum Chordata; class Actinopteri; order Characiformes; family Alestidae; genus Alestes; species Alestes dentex. The sequence continues at coordinate 10,866,333 of JBBIGA010000035.1, read as the reverse complement.
GAGACGGGATACGGGATAACATTTACATTTTCTTTAAGGGGAATGTATTAAGTTTAAAATGAAATTAAAGTGTTTTGGATTCAGTCATTTTTTCTTAGAACTGAACTAATAATTGTTGCCGAAAACTGCAGATATCGAAATTTCTTTTGCTTCTTTTGTGGCAATATATAATTTTTCATGCATTTTAGTGCCTTATGACTAAGAAAATGTAACTTACTCATTTTGTAACAAACATGAACGTAAATTCAGCTACATTTCCATATAAAATAAAACGGTATAAATGTTTTTGTACTGTCGTGATAACACAAAGAAAACGCTTTTGGGATGGTTAAATATGCTGTACTCAGAGCAGGGGCGGATTGGGACTAAAACACAGCCTGGACTTTCTTCACCAGCTGCACAGAGGTCTGCATCTCGGCCAAGAAAGACAGGCCGATGGTCGCCGACGGTCGCCGACGGTCGCCGTCCATCGGACAGCTGTTCTTTTCCAGAACGCACAGATTGCCAGTCCGCCCCTGACTCATCTTGATATCTTGACTTGTTTATCATTTTGTTCTTCTTAAAGCCCAGTGGTTTTACTACTGTAAATTAAATTAAAAGAGGCTGTTGAGCTCAGTAACCATCCAATGTCTGCTTTAACCGGCGGGTCTCTACAATACAGTACTCCTCCTGAAGAACCCTGAATAAGACACGCCGCTGATGAAGATTATTGATGTAAAAATTTTTGGTGATTACCCTTACATTTTACTGTATTTTTATTACTAAAAATTACATTAATTTATTACTGTATTTACCTGCTTATACCAAAGAAAACGACA
>JBBIGA010000035.1:10851192-10865415 GCA_037576975.1 Alestes dentex | reverse complement strand
AGAAAGCCATTGTTGACAGAAAGACATAAAAAGTCCCATTTGCAGTTTGCCAGGAGCCATGTAGGGGACACAGCAAACATGTGGAAGAAGGTGCTCTGGTCAGATGAGAACAAAATTTAACTTTTGGGCCTAAATGCAAAGCGCTACGTATGGCGGAAAAGTAACACTGCTCATCACCCTGAACACACCATCCCCACTATGAAACATGGTGGTGGCAGCATCATGCTGTGGGGATGCTTTTCCTCAGCAGGGGCAGGGAAGCTGGTCAGAGTTGTTGGGAAGATGGATGGAGTTAAATAACAGGGCAATCTTGAAAGAAAACCTGTTGGAGGCTGCAAAGGACTTGAGACTGGGAAGGAGATTCACCTTCCAGCAAGACAATGACCCTAAACATACAGCACCAGCTACTATGGAATGGTTTAGATCAAATAATATTCATGTGTTAGAATGGTCCAGACCTAAATTCCATTGACCATCTGTGGCAAGACTAGAAAATTGCTGTTCACAGACGCTCCCCATCAAATCTGGCTGAGCTTAAGCGATTTTGCAATGAAGAAGGGGCAAAAATGTCAGTCTCGATGTGCAAAGCTGGTAGAGACGTACCCCAAATGACTTGCAGGCATTAATTACAGTGAAAGGTGGCTCTACAAAGTACTGATGCAGGGAGGGCTGAATACAAATGCACGCCACACTTTTCAGACTTTTATTTGCTTAGAATTTGGAAAACCATGTATCATTTTCGTACCACTTCATAATTATGTGCTGCTTTGTGTTGGTCTATCACAGAAAATCTCAACAAAAACATTTAAGTTTGTGGTTGTTACATGTCAAAATGTGTCAAAGTTCAAGGGGTATGAATACTTTTTCAAGGCACTGTATAACTTTCACTGTAACAGTGCAACCTTGCATTTTGTGTTGTATGGTTAGCCAGAGAGTGAAGATGAGTAACATCATTAACGGATAACAGATGAGTTAGTTGTGTTTGACCAGGGAAATCACCAAAGGAGAGAAAGGAAAAAAAGACTGAAAGCAATATAAAGAATACACCCACAAAAAAAAACTCCAGGTACTAACAAAAGTCTGCACTGCTTATACGATAGAATCAGATACTATGTTGCACATATTACAGTTTCCACTCAAACACACATATTCCCATAATTATGTAAGCCTTCTGCATTTCTCTACCTCCAACATTCGCATGAATATGTGCTCAAGCAGTTCGCTGTGAACATGAATCTTGGGTATATGTGACCCAGTTAAATTCAACACAATTCCCCCACCCTGTGGCCTGAATAACTGATAATACCCAGAGGTGCTGATCCCCTCCCTGGGCTACCCGTACAGTTGCATGAGCCATGGATATTTGGCTGTGACTCGGCTGTTAGAAAATGTCTTCTGAAATGAAACATTTCTCCTTTCCTTGAACAAGTGGGTGATTAACAGAATGGGTTAAAACTGAAAACCTGCCTCCTACCTGTTCCTGCCACTGCTCTCCCATTGGTCTGGAATGGATTTGTGGGCACAGTAGCAGCAGCAACAAAGGGATTTGTAGATAGGCCTACAGGACAAAAACATTTTTTTTTTTCTTTTTACACACAGCAATGGTGAGAGTGTTTGGTAATCAGTACAAATTCCAGTGAATATTGAGAGTTCTCAGGGGATTCTGTTACTAATAAATTACGCAATTTTTTTTTGGTGTGTGGGATTCACCAATAGTATGCAACATTTCTAGTCAATCAGATTTTCTGGCATTTCAGCCATATACACTGTACATTCCCCCATGACCACAGTGCAAAGAAAACAAACAAACAAAAACAAACTGCAAGACTACATAAATTTGTTGTGCATTTATGTTTATTTACAGTGCACAGCATTCCCCCCCACACACCCTCCACCACGAAACCAGTCTCTTGCAGTCCTTGGGATTGTCCATTGGAAAAAGAAAGAAGGAAAAAAACAAAAAAGAAAAAGAAGAAAAAAGTTTGATCATGCATCCTCGATCCACTCGGGGCGGCTATTAGTCTGTTACCGGCTGTATTAGGAGGTGCTTAGTCCCATTTGGTCGGTACCGGGTAGAGCTGGGAGCTCAAGAACCGCGTCTGATTAGGCACCCGTCCGGCCGGTACCGTGGAAAGCTGGGAGCTCCGGAATGGAGTCCGATCAGCCGGGAGGATGCCGCCGGTAACAGGAACTAGTCAGAGACTAGGTAAGCCGGTGTTCCCCATCTTGTGAATATCTTCTTTACCATTATGTTGGCTATAACAGGAGCAGTAGCCATCCTTAGTGGAAAAAAGTTCTATCCACTTGCTGCAGTAATCCATTACTATCAGCAATTGTTCATGCATTCGGGCTGACCGGGGAAATGGGCCCATCAGGTCTACTCCCAACATAAACCTGGGTTCCACAACAGGAGTACTGATGCGTAGGGATGGGAATCAATAAGAAATTATTGATGTCAATGCCATTATCGATTCTTTTTATCGATCCGATTCCTTATCGATTCCATTATCAATTCCTAAACAGTGTTACAGGGTGAGCCTGTTGCCTTAAGAAACCTTGCATTCTGGGTAATTGAGCCTCTAGGGAAGCTGGAAGATGTAGTCTTTCAGGGGGTGTTTGGAGTTTTACATGGCTACTCCGTTTGAGTGATTCTCACCACTCTAATGTTCTTTTGGAGACAGTAAATAAATGCTCCCATTCCGAGGGAGAAAAGAACAGACCCTGATCCCCCTAATTGTCTAATTTTTGGACCCGCTCTGTGGCCGAGAGTAACGAGCCAAAGGTGCCTGGCTAGCAGCCGCTAAAGCCAAGGCTGAGAAGGCAACAACAGTATAAAATAAACATTTTTTAAACTGATCATAATTTGTGGACAGGTAATAAGACCTGGTTAGCTACATATTTACATTAAAAAAGGTAGTCATAGGACATTTTTTGGCTACGAAAGCAGCTGTTTTATTAATGTCAGAACTCAATCTTGTCCTTCACATGGTAAATATAAACACTTGAACAATAAATTATGCACATATCTTCCTTTAAACAATAAATAATATGGTCCAAATATGAAAATGTAATTATAAAAATAAATTAGTATTGATAAGAGGCACTGTACTTAAAGTTACCCTTGTCTATGGAAACCACGGAGCTTGCACTCGAGCTCTGAGAATCAAACACGTGGCATTCCTGTATTTTAATGCTGTGTTAAGACCTCAAAGGTTTCCCAGACAGGGATTAAGCCTAGTCTCGTACTACCCTTTCCTTTTCAATGGAAAATCTCTATTCACAGCACTACATAATCCAGGACTAGTCTTAATTCCTGTCCGGGAAACCGACCCTAAATGTTTTAACATGTTGGTAGAGTTACCACCCTTGCAAGTTAAAACGGCACGGCACTGGGTACAAACGCAACTGTCGTTTGTTTTGTTTAAATGCAGCCACGCCGCGGACAGCTATCTCTGCTCGGAGCATGATGTCATCACAAAGAATCGTTAAGAGGAACCGATAACGCCCGGAGGTAAATGATTCTGGTGCTTTGCAAAATTAGAACCGGTTCTAAATCGGAACCGGGTTTCAATTCCCACCCCTACCGATGCGTGGCTTGTACTGCTGACAGGCAGTACAGTTTTTACAGTACTCCCACACCTCCTTTCGCATCTCAGGCCAGCAGGCGACCTCCAGGAGCCGGTGTAAGGTCTTCATCCTCCCCAGGTGACCACTGAGCGCGTTATCGTGGGCATACTGGAGAAACCTCGGCCTTAGCGAGGAGGGAATGACCAGCTGAAGAAGACCATCTGGAGATTTGGGGATTTTGCGGTGCAAATAATTATTCAAAATGCAATAATGGATTTTATTGAGATCTGGTGATGATTTTGCTTCCTCCCATAATGGTTTTAACATGTCGTCATCTTTCTGTGCCGCCCCTAGCTCTTCCCAGCTGCTTGGCACGTCCCATTGGTCTCCCTTGCTGTTCCGTCCTGATGCCTTCTACAGAGATGACATGACCCAAGAAAGAAAGGGATTGTTGACAAAAGTTACATTTCTTAAGGTTTAGAGTGAGACCAGCGCTTTCTAGAAGCGAGAACACCTGATGATGGAAATGAGTGGCAAAATCATGGGAGTACATAACAACGCCATCAATGTACACAAAACAGAACTTGCCTATCACATCGTCATCAGACGTTGGAAGGTTGCTGCTGCATTTTTAAGCCAAAAGGAAGACGAACAAACTCATAACAAATTCTCATAACAAAGGCTGTTTTTGCTCTACTTTCAGGACTTAGTTCCACCTGCCAGCATCCACTCCTGAGATCTAGGGTGCTGAAGATAGCTGCTCCGTATAAAGACTACAGGATCTCATGGACCCTGGGTACTGGGTAACCATTAAGTGGAGTTTTGCTGTTTAATGCTCGAGAGTTGACGCAAAAGCAAACTCCTCCTCTTTTCTTCCTGACTAGTACCACTGGAGCAGCCCATGGAGATGTGGATGGCTGAATGACTCCTTCAGTCACCATTTTGTTGATTTCCTCCTCCAGGATTGACTGCTTATGGCCAGGTACGGGATACGCTTTTTTCCGTATTGGAACTTCGTCTGTGGTGCAGATGTGATGGGTTATGACACGGGTGTGGCCTATAGGGTCAGTGCACAGATGGGTCAGTGGCCATTCCTAGAGTAGTTCTTGCGGTACAGTCTGGTCAGCTGCTGAGAGACAGGAATTATGGGATAGTGAAATGACCATTTGTTGTGTGTTGTCATTAACTTGGGGTAGTGGATTGGCGACATACAAAGAAATTTAACCAACTGAACCTGGACTGTGCAAATTCATAGGATTTCCCTCCCTGCCAGGAACACAAAGGGTATGCTCCCCAAAATGTATTTGCAGACCTGACTGAAATAGGAAGTCAAGCCCCAGCACACAAGGAAAAGTCAAGTCGTTGTCTTTCATGATGAAAAAAAACTCACTAATCCCATTCGGTCAGTACCAGGTAGAGCTGGGAGCTCAAGAACCTCGTCTGATTAAGCACCCATCCAGCCGGTACCGTGAAAAGCTGGGAGTCCGATCAGCCGGGAGGATGCCGCCGGTAACAGGAACCAATATAAGCAGAGAGAAGAGAACAAAACCTCCACAAAGTAGAACATCAATATTCATGTGACGGTTTAAATACGGCCGTGCTGCTTTTGCCTGTGTCCAAACATGGACTCGTTTCCATTTTAACCCGACTTGCTCTACACCTTATATACCATCATCTACGGCTTCTGGTTATGGAATGTAGAGGTGGTCTTGGAGACAGTAAAGTCATCACTTGCTGATGTAGCCAGCCACCAGTGCCATCTACGCCTAGAGGTGGGTAGAGCTACCATAGGTTGCAGCCTCCCTAAACGCCCTTAGTCAGTGTGATCAACAGGTCCGAAGAGCAGAGACAGTTTGTTTAAATACAGTCCAGGAGGTACGCCCCCACGTTGAAAGTTCACACACTGGTGGAATGCAGGCAGAACTGATTTGAGTTTTGCATGGTTAAAATCTCCAGCCACAAAAGTAAAGTGACCCCTTACAATAAGGCGTGAACACACCACAGCACAGCATACAGTGTGAACAATTGTTAGTGTTAGCGCTGAATGCAATGTACACCACAGCTCAAAGCAGAGAGTTGAATTTCCGCAGTAAATTGAAAAGGGTCTCCATCTAACAGTCACAAACTCCAGCAGCATTGAGCATCAACTCAGTGTTCATACACCAGTCAGTCTTGCTGTAAACACACAAGCCTCCACCACGAGATTTGCCAGTCAGTGTGTCACTTTTGTCCGAGCAGAACATTAGCATGTTGCTAACCTGGGTTGGCATCTCTGAAACACTGTTGCTAACTCAAATCTCCATAAAATACTCCATCCTCAAAGTTATTGTCTTGTAGATATCTTAACTGACGCAGGGTCTGACAGTGATAGACAAGTGTACCAGTTGTTCTGATATAAATGTGAGCAAAGGTTTGGTGTCCGAGTCAAATGAAAACCACTTCTGCGCCAAAATATTGGACCCAGAGAGACCACTGTGACTTAGTGTGCCACCACCCTGGACATTTTGTCGCAATATACAATGCCACAACATTTAGGCTGGCCTGAAGAACACTCAAGTATCTTTTTCAATTTTTTTTTTTATAAGACAAAATTTGCAGTGTAAGCTATAACACATCAGAGGCATTTAAAAACAAGATAGTGAAGTGATGCTCATTTTAAGGCAGAAAAGGTGATACCTATGGTTTTATTTTTCAGACAGAGAAATCTGCCATCATGGCATCTCTACAATTCACTGTTTCACACCAGACAGGCCTGAATGACTTCATTTATTAAATTATGTTTAAAAAAATAAATACATTTTGCAAAAACCCAGTTGTACAATGTGTCATGGGGTGAATATATCAACTGATTTCAAACCCTAGTGTATTAACCAATAACAGATAAAACAGCAACAGATAAAATAGTTATAAATAGATGAAGTAGGGTACAGATAAAGCACTCAGAACATGCACTGCCACATATATCTGTGCATTTACCTGAGAAGGCGTGAGGCATGCTTGGCAGAGATCCTGGCTGTGCAGTAGACACTCCAGCAGAAACTTCAAACGCAGTCCTACAGAAGCAGAAAGTGAGATAAATATGAAGGTAAAAAAGAGAAAGACAGACTGAGAGGGACATGCAAACTCTCGTGTGTGTGACTGCATTGATTTTTACACCAGTGGTGATGCTGTAACAACTATGTTGAGCACATAGGAGTTACTCAATTAAAAATTAACAGTTTAAGAAAACAATTAATATTTTCTAAATATCCTGTGCAATTATGAATCGTGTTCTCTAGCTACATTTGGGCTCATCTTTTAAAGCTCAGTCATGTGGATGACCATTTTGGGTTTTAATGTACTGAACATGTGAAAACGTGCTTTAAAAAAACAACAAAAAAAAAACAAAAACCAAACAAAACAAAAAAAAAAAACAACAGGAGTAGACACAAATGACGACGCTGATTACATTTTTTTATTTTTTGCTGCTGAGAAAGCTAAAGCAACTGTGAAGAGATATTCAATGACTCACAGGAGCCTAAGCAGCATGAATTAAGCAAACTTTCAAAATATACCTGTAAACCTCATATTTTATGTGAAATGACCTTTGCTTTCATCACAGCCCTCAGAAAACTGTCCGAGATACGCGGACAGCCGTGGCTGTCACTTTTGTTTGGCTATTGAAGGCAGTTAAATATGTTGCTGGTTTAATCAAAACAATTTGGAAAGCACCGAGTATTTGAAGTAGCTTGTGGTTTTGTTATATGAAGCATGATTTGGAACATTATAAAACACTATATGAAGAATTTAATAAAAATACATATTTAGTCCTCCATGGTAAGATCGTAGTCCTGGTCAGACATCTCATGCTTTGAATTCTACTCTGTTACTAAGCTCCAACTCATTGTCCTGTATCGCCCACCGGGCCCTCTAGGTGACTTAATTGACAAAATGGATGTCCTCCTGACAAGATGCAGACCAGCGGACTCACAACGTTCCTGTCGTCCTTTGGCCTGTCCCTTGGCGAGTCTCCTCCGACCCACAAAGCAGGCAACACTCTTGACTTAGTATCAACAAGATTACTTCCTATGTTCAATATATTGTCTTACTACACAGTCTCTAACCATCATCTTCGAAATTCCCTCTTCAGACCTCGTCTCATCACAAACGTACAACACCTACGACAACCCGCAGAAATCTCCCCTCTTCATCTCTGTCCGCTCTCTCCTCTATTTTATTTTCCTTCTCTCCCTAACTCCACCAACCCCTGTCCATCTTCTGTTGAATCTGCTACCCATGACCTTCTCTCATCTCTCCATAGCTCATTCAATCAACTCTGTCCCTTGTCTTCCAGACCGTAGCGTGCCTCACCCCCGGCTCCATGGCTGTCTGAGGTCCAGCAAAACAACCGAAGGGAACTGAAAGCAGCCGAAAGATAACAGAGGAAAATGCTCTTAATCTCTCTTTATCCAGAGTTGCCACTGATTTAACTTCTGCCAAGTCCATCTTCTACAAAACCAAGTTTTAAGAATCTGCTTCTAACCCTTGCAGACTCTGTCACCTTTTCATCCCTGTTGCCTTCTCTTCCTGTTTCTCCAGCTCTCTCACCAGAAGACTTTGCCAAGTTCTTTGATGAGAAGATTGACGATATTAGAAGATCCTTTCCTCCACCCTTTAAGCTGCCTGCCAATCAGAGACCAGTCCATGCCACCCAGTTTCATGGCTTCTGACAGCTCTCTCCTGAATAAGAGTCACTATACCTGATGTCTAGCAAACCCACTATGTCTCTGCACGACCCTATCCCATCGAGCACACTCCAGTTGATATCACACACATCGCCTACGTTATCAATGGCTCCTTAATGGCTGGTCATGTCTGCATGACCCAAGCTGGACTCCTCAGATGTCAACAACTACAGACCGGTATCTCTTCTCTCCTTCCTTTCCAAAGACCTGGAATGTGCTGTTTATAACCAACTCAACTTGTTTCTCTCTCAAAACAGGCTTCTGGACCCTCACCAGTCAGGGTTCAGGGCTCCACACTCTACTGAAACTGCTCTACTTGAACTCCGAAGAACTTCAGGTAGGTCAGCTAACCTGTCTTCTGCTCTGATTCTTCTTGATCTTTCTGCAACACGGTCAACCATCAGATCCTCCTGGAGACTCTCTCCAACCTTGGGATCTCAGGCACAGTCTGGCAATGGCTTGCATCCTATCTTGATGACCGAAGGTACCAGGCAGCCTGGCAAGGGTCCCAGTCTGCTTCACTAAGCTTATCCACTGGTGCTTCACAGGACTCAGTCCTTGGACGACTTCTCTTTTCTTTATACACCGGTTCTCTTAGGAATGAAATAGCCTCACATGGTTTTTCCCCACCAATTTTATGCAATTGACACAAACATATTCTATCTTTCCCTTCCAGTGACGATCAGGTCTCAACCTGCACCTTAGACTGGCTGACATCTCCTCTTGGATGGCAGCACACCACCTCAAGCTGAATACCAGCAAGAAAGAGCTTCTCTTCATCAAAGGGAGTCAATTACCAAGCCATGGCCTCATAGTTTCTGTTGGAAACTTAGTTATCGTCTCTTCAAAGAAGGTAAGAAATCTTGGTGTTACTCTAGATGAAGATCTGTCTTTCTCGCCGCCACAGGTCGACCACCTCTCCAGGACATGCAGATACCTTCTCTACACCATCAGAAGAATACGACCCTTTTTCACAATGAAAGCTACGCAGTTACTCCTCCAGCCTCTGATAATTTCTAAACTGGACTACTGGAACACTCTTATGGCTGGACTTCCACTAAAGGTAACAAAACCCCTTCAGCTGATTCAGAATGCAGCTGCGAGTTTTGTCTCCCATAAATTGAAATTCTCACACACCACACCTCTACTAAGGAACCTGCCCGCATTACATTAAAATCCTCAACACTTGCCTTCAAGGCCAAGAATGGACTTGCACCTCCTTACTTAGCAGCACTCATCAAGCAGCATGACACTTCTCGTCCTCTCAGGGCATCAAGCACTACTCGCCTGGAACCTCCGTTGCTCAAAAGAAGAGGAAGACATGAGTCAAGACTCTTCTCAGTCTTGGCCCCCCAGTGGTAGAACAAACTCCCTCTTCCAATCAGATCTGTGGAGTCCCTCACTGTCTTCAAGCAGCACCTTGGTGACTAACTAGGCCTCTTGTTATAAATTCATTTCGTCTCCCCTGTATTCATTAAATTAAAAAAAACAAACAAACCGTCTGTCTTGTCTGATAGGAGCTGTTTAGGTGTGTAACTGATCTGGCATGATGATTTAAGTACAGCATTTCAGGTTGAAGAACATATGTGGACTACTTGAGCACTGATGTATGTCGCTCTGGATAAGAGCATCTGCTAAATGCCGTAAATTCAAATATACCACTCAAATAGCCTGCATCCATTTTAAGTGTAATGTGCTCTGGGTTAGGAACTGATAAAATGTCAGGCATGGCTTTTGTTGTCTAAAGGCACTGACGGTAGCAGTGACAGTGCTTTAAAGCGTTCTACTTAGCCGAGAGAACACAGAGATAGAATGGAGAAATCCTATAGGTAATGCTAGACAAATAACTATAACTCTTCCTGTGCAGTGTACAAAGGGAACAAACTTCCTTTCAAGCTTCCAATGGCCCAGTAGTGAGGAATGCATGATCAACATCTAATCATGAGTACAAAAACTAAAACAAAAAATAAAATTGTGTGGGTGTGCATGCATGTGTGTTAGTGACTGCACGGTTAATATCAGAGGTGTACATGCTGTAAAGGGAGGCAGTGTTAAAGCCAGAGATTTTGCAGGTGCCTGAGTGCGTGCAAGTTGTTACCCCTGGTTATTGGTAGCAGTGTTAAAACTGCCAGTGTTGGCAGATGAAGAGCTAAAGGCATGATCCAGGGCAGCCAGTGCAGCGTAGCGATCGCCTCTTAACACAGCTGCCTGAGGAGGGGGAGCGCCCACACCTGCAGATGGAGGACCCGAGTTTGCACCGCCTGAGAGAGACAGAGACCGTTAATGACCAACTTCATTGTTTGATTCAAATGTTTTGTTACATAAAAACCCCAAATGCTTAAATCATCATCATAACCTGGCCACAACTATTTGATTTATATTAACTCATAGTAAGACCACAGTACCACTTACACCTGGTGTATTCATGCATCTTGACTATCAGGACTATCACTCTTTAGGCCTTGAAGAAACAAAATGCATTTGTATCTTCAAGTCACATTCAATAGCCACAACCCCTCCTAAAACTCTGATTGCGCCTCCTATTGCTGTTTCACATATGAAGAGAAAACTATACTGCTCCCTAATTCCTGACGTAGTGTAATCAAGTAGTTTAGCTAGTTTAAGTAGTTTCTTTAACCTTTACTTTACCTTTTGCCTTGATTTTGTAACCACTTTAAAACACTGTGCATTAAATATGTTTGTTGCCAACAATCTTCCCAACAACAGACTTGCTTTGATAACCATTGCTTGTGTTGCGAAAGAATGAGTTGGTACCTTGGTCAGTTTTGACAGAGCTGAAGACGTTATCCAGGTCAGCTAGGGCAGCATACCTGTCCACAGGTACAGGGGTGCCCTCGACTTTAGCCCCAGCCCCCGTGCAGTTAGTCTGAGAGCAGCTGTAGGACACAAAGTCGGTGCTACACGACTTGGGGAAGTTGTTGAAGTTTGCAAAGTTGGGGTTGGCCACACATGATGAGCCTGTGGGAGATGGGCATAAATGAAAAGAAATTGGAATAGAGGTGTGTGTGTGTGTGTGTGTGTCAGCTGATGTGCCATTCATATGACATTAAAAGAGGTTGAAAGCACATTTAAATACAGGAAATGTTTTACAAAGCTGCTCAACACACGCATGCACTCCCAAGTTGATGAATTACTGTCCCAAAACATTTCTGAGTGTGCTGTCACACTGTCAACTCTACAACACACATTGGTTAAAGCTCAAACTCCAGTATGTGTCAGTAGAGCTAGAGGTTTTTGTTCCAAACAAACTGGAGCACACAGGTTTTCAACTATTTAATCAGTTCCCAGAGCTTCAAACAACTGATTATATGAAGATCAATTAAATTAAAACTTGCAGGCACACTGAACCCTCGGGGATAGTATCCCAATATACTGTTTTTTCATAACCTTGGTTTAGTGTGGATTTTGTGTATTTTGACTACACATTTCTCTAAAAATTGTTTATCATTAAACTGAGTATAACGCTATATTTTTGCCAGACCAGCCACCTGCAATACAAGTTCAAATAGCACAACACAAATGAGAGACTAAAAAAGGCACTACTCATCATTATCAGATGCGTGCTGAGCACTGCTGGGTGGAGGCCTGTACAAACACGCACAACGCATGCACAAACTGAAGGGCGTCTAGAGAATGCTTGCGCATAGTCAGATGAGTGAATGACAGTGTGAGGATGATGAAAAAGAGGAGGAGAGGACAGCAGAAGAAAAAACTAAAAGAAACTGAAATTAAGATTTAAATAAGGAAATATACAATAAGGAGTACAATAAAGCATATAAATATAAAACAATTGAAAAGCAAGAGTGATGGTGCTAGACCTGCTCACAGAACAGAGAAAAAGTGTAAATGCTAAAGAAGAGTGGAAAAGAATTTTCCTCTTCGAACAATAGATTGACTTGGAATTAATAAATGAGTGATGCTGTGACCAAAAAGAAACCCAAGGGGGATAAGGGACAAGAGAATGAGAGACACATAGTGTGGCTGTTGGTGAGTGAGAAGATACAGACTTGTAAGTGGAGCTGATGAGAAAACAGGGTGTGTTCATATGCTTGTTAGTCTAGTCCAAACAGGTGCTTGTGGGAATGAAAAGTCAATGACTGTGTGGTACTTTTTGTGCATGTTAAAATGGTGCTTTGTGTAAATTCTGGAATAATGTGAGTGTTATAGCTGCACAATGAATTATTAGTGTGACTGCAGAAGCAATGACACTATCGTTCTTAAGTTTCATTATTATTATTATTGTTGTTGTTTTTATTCCACCCGTTTTTTGGAGCTGTTTCTCCTCTTAGAGCAACGTAAAAACATCCTTTAATATCTGGTGTATTGCACTTGTAACCTATTAATCAGATGATTGATTTTGATAGGGTCTTGATGGTTAAAATAAACGATCCGAGGATGGAATAAAAGGCACATGAAACATGAAGAAACAAACACAGAGCAAAACCTGTTTCTGAACCACATTGCCAGTTTGAGACTACAAGGGAAAAAAAAAATCACCTTTTTTGCCCCAAAAGTCTAGTTTTTAGCACTGTCACAAATGAAACATCAAATGTTGAAAGATTTTAGCAGCTCTGAAGTCTCGGCTGTTGTCGTTGGGGGTGCGTACAGCGCTCTACGTCTCGCCTGTTGCCTGTGAGGGGTAGGTTGTTGGGGGCTTCACGTTTCAGCTGTAATCTGGGAGGGGAAAAGTAGGGGGGTGTAGGGGGCGTTCGCTCTTCTCTACGTCTCGACTGTTGTCCAGGAGGGGGAAAGCCCAAATTTTGACAGTCCTGGGGAGATAGACAAATGTTCAGGGGGCATCTGAGTCTCAAAAGTCTCTATTCTGAGATCTTTCACAGAAACTCTTCCCATTCAGATTCAGGTGTGCCGCAGTGATGTCTTGCACAAGTACAGGTGAGCATAATAATAGGATTCCTCTCACTACCCAACTAGGTAGAGTCTTGCTGATCCTGTGTCTGCACACGAGCAACTCTCCTGTGAGACCTGTGTTTCAGTGGTTTGGGTGCAGGAGGAGTTGGATTAACGGCTGAAATCTGAAGACATTCTGCTGCAGCCTCATGCTGTGGGGATCACACGTGAGACACAGAGCTGTTGCATGGCTTCATCAGTTGGCTTTCCATCCTTGGTTTTCTTTCCAGCCGGAGCATCTTTCTTAAGGTGGGCCTCACCTTTAACCATGATATCCAGTGAGCTCTTTGGTTTGAAGGAAACAGGGGGTGCACCGTGGGACAAAGTGGACCTTTTAACACAACGGTAGTTAGAGTTTGGTGGCTGCAGCTTTCTGAAAACATTCCCATGAGAGCTAAAGACATGGTTGTCAGGGCAGGTAGATGTGCTGTCTTGTATTGCCTTTTGAAGGTCTTTCCTATCTTCCTATTCTGGGGCTATTGACTACCACATACCTCAGCAACGTCTTTGGTCGGTTTGGTCCGCTCCTAAATGCTTTATGTTGAGGTGATACTTTAGACGTGATGTACTCTGATGGTATGAAAATCCCAGAGAACGATACTCCGTTCCATCAACCGTCCCATCTGTCCTTTTTTTTTTTTTTTTTTTTTTAAAACGTTATCTTTTTGTTCACTGGGCCAAGCAGCTCATTCTCATCTCCTTCATTTTACAGAGCAGCTGTGGCCAGTACCGAACCGGGTCACACAGTCACCATGTGATTAATCAGCGTTATTTTTTTGCACGTTATTTATTTTGTGCATTCTTTTTTCTGTGATTAACTGATTGAAATTAATGCCCCTATTTAAAAGTAAAACACTGAGCCCACAAACACCTCATCAGAATAACTGTTTTATAAAGAAAGGTCAGAGAATATTTATAAAAGCTGTGACGCTGCTGTGACGCTGCTGCTGGAAAGAACCGCGGAGAACCGTGCTCCTAGCCTAGCCTGCTATTTACCTCTGTT
>JBBIGA010000035.1:10824127-10838864 GCA_037576975.1 Alestes dentex | reverse complement strand
AGGGTTGATCCGCAAATAACACTCAAACTCAAAGAACTTACATACCAAACACTCAGACAAAAACCAATCAAAAGGCCCCATCACAAACTAATACACAGAACAGGTGACAGTGATACACGACACAAACATCCGCTTATTTCAGAATAAAAACACCCATAACTAAAAACCCAGCCCTAACAGTACCCCCCTTACGGTGCCCCCCAGGGCACCCTAAAAACCCCCCAAGGGCGGAGGAGGGGCAGACGGAGGCACAAAATAAAAAAAAATTTAAAAATTTACACGGACCGTGGGCTCCACACATCCTCCCCCGAATGGGTGCTTTTGCGCTAGACCACCCTGTGGCCGGGTCGGCCCGTGTGGGAAGGCACGGCTGCACTCCCCGGGATGGGGCCCCCTCGATCCTACCGGATCTGACCCGGAGTAAAGCTCCCTTTGGATGGACCCCTTCACTATATCCCAATCAGGGTTTCCTAGCTCTCCTCAGTCCTCTCTGGGGCCCCCATCCCATGTACACCCACCTAAAAAATTAATGCAGTTTCCTCCCCCATCTAAGAGAACGCCCCCAAAACGCCGGCCTGTGAGCCGCAGCGCTCAAAGTGGGCTCAGGCTCTGGAGGAACCTTCACTCCGGACGGCCTCTCTAGCCCACTGACTCCGCGCTGGTTGGAGGCAGGCTCACGCTCTCTTCTGGACGCCGGTGAGGAGGCTGCCTTCTCCATGGGGAATCCGAGCCTGGGAGTCTGTGCCAAAACCTGCTGGGGCTCTGGATGTACGGCGGATCAATCTGTCATGTACAGTGCTCGGGGAAAGTGAGGCGTGGCACAAAGTGCAGGTTCCTTTAGATGGTTAAATACATAAAGACACAGACTCTACCAATAACAAAACCAAATGGCACAAGGGCCTACCTGAAAAAGACTAAACAGTACATACATAAGGAAAGGGTCTCGTGCAGGAAACCTCCGGGTAGAATGAGGGTTGATCTGCCGATACAACTCAAACTCAAAGAACTTACATACCAAACACTCTCAGACAAAAACCAATCAAAAGGCCCAATCACTTAAACTAATACACAAAACAGGTGACAGTTTAAAAATAAAAGACCCATAACTAAAAACCCAGCCCTAACAATAAGCAAAGGACAGACATACAGATAGAACACTATCCCACATTGTGGCATATCCACAGTCATGTCATGTACTACATACGATATGTATGATACCAAAATCCTCTATAATAGCTGTGTGCATGTGTGAAAGAGTTTCTTCACCACTTTATATACAGTTTCAATGTGCCATTCCTAAATACTGGCGATACACATGCAGTGCCATGTTCGAGAACAGCGAATCAGACCAGCCACTTCTTTTCTCCCACACTTTTTCCTCTCCCCTTGTCCACTAGATATGTGTTAGTTTTGCGTTCATGCTCTCTGTACGATGTCTGACCCAGAGATTGGCCCCTGTGACCCCCACTGATAGGCGACTCACCCGGAAGGCTTGAGGCTGAGACAGATGTGGAGAAAGGCCAATAACACCTGCTGCCCAGCACGACAGCAGCCTGCCTGTGAGGATCACTCACTCATGCTCTCTCTCTCTCTCTCTCTTTCGCTCTCTCTCTTCCTCTCCCTCTCCCTCTCTCTGTCTCTCTCTCTCCCTCTCTCTCTGTCTGTCTCTCTCAGTCTCTCTCTCTCTCTTGCTCTCTCTCTATTTCTCTTTGTCTTTCTCTCTCTCTCTGTCTCTCTCTCTCTGTCTACCTCTCTCACTCTCCTCACACACACACACACACACACACACACACACACACAAAGAAAACAACGAGCAACAGCCACAGGCAACAGACACACATTATCTATGCCATAATTTCTCCTTGCTGGAGATCTTTTCACCAAGCAGCATCTTGACAAAAAGAGCAATCTGTGACTCGAATATTTGTTGAATGTTTTCGAGCTCAGTGTGTTTGAGTGAATCTGTGCATGTGTAATTCATAAATATTCAAAACAATTAATGTCCTGGCCTTTGTAAGAAGTGCTATGCCATTTCAATTCTCTTTTTCTGCTAAAACTTAATCAAAAAAACATGTGATTTCACCCAACTGCCAATGCCAAGTGCAGTGTGCTCATTTAACATTAACCAAGATGAGAGACGCTCTCTCAGTAGGAGTCCAGCTTCAGAATTACTGAGAGACACCGAACTCTGAGACTAATCTCTGTTCATGTTACACTACAACAGGGAGAAGTAATTGACAGAAAAAAAATGCTTCCAAAAAATGTGTTAGAGTAGTCAACATGTCCCACTTACATGTCAGGGCATTTTCAGTTTGGCTCTTTTTCCACTGCTTTTGTGACGTTCAGAGTCGGGTGCTGGAAGTTGAAAGCATGCATTATGAAAGAGTTCAGCAACAGTGAAGAAACAACATTTTCTTCTCCGTGCAGAACCAAAGCAAGACCAGCTGGTTGGACTGGGATCAATTAGATTTCCATCCACGCCTCGGCTGCGGCGAACCAGAAGCCCCTCACACAGAAACGACCCTTGCTAATGGGAACATGGCCCCTCTGGTCTGACACTCCTTCTGGGTTTTTCAGGAATAATTGCGTATCAAAGACAAACAATTGTCAGAGCTTGGACCATTATACTGTGCTTTAATTGCTAGCAGCTGCACATCTCAATAAAGAAAAACAGTTGAATGCGCTTTTCAGCAAAAAAAAACATTTGAATGTTTGAATGTTTAGTGTGCGAGGCTGATCTCATTTACTTTCTTTATGTTCGTTCTTCATTCAGAAGCTGTGAAAGGGGGTAATGAACAGGGTACCCACCTTGTATAAGGAGTAATATGTTGGTTCCAAAACAAATTAACAACAATAATTGCAGTAATTCCTTTAAATGTTGTGCATTCTGTGTGCGTTTGTAAATGAAATTAAGGCCCAATGTAGCTCAGATAGTAAAGAAAAAGAAGCAACGTACTGAATTTATTCAATCTTCAGTGCTGTACATGCAAGCATCTAAAGATGTGAAAAAGGCTGTAAAAATATTTTGAAAATCTTCAATTTTTTCAAAGCATGTAAATGATAAAACATTATACATTTAAATTAGGACATGCCCCTTTTCAGGATAACATGTCTTCCTTGACTGCTCAGCTGAGGTTTTTATTGAGGTTTAGGTATGGCATGGGACTGGCCACTGAAAAAAATTCATATTGCCCTCCTTACACTGAAGTAGGAAAAGGAGCAAAAGGAGCAAAAAGTATTCCAACTAAACCATACTTCTACTTGAGCTAGTCACAGCAAAATTAAATAGAGCCAATACTTAATTTCTTCCATTAGACCCTGTTTAGGGGTTGGGGTGAGTGTGAGAACAGAATTCATTTTCTTTAAAAGTCTCGGAACAGATGGAGCAAAATTAATTGCACCATCAGACTCCCCAGTGGACATGGTTCGCTGGTATTACAGAAGTACTATGTGTAAATTAATGTTTTTTTGGACCTCGTCTCAAAACACGCTGGTTGAGACCATCTCATTGATTTAGCTATATATATAAATAAAACTTGCTCCTTGGTATGAATATGTGCTTTAAAGCAAAACATTCAAAAATTACAGCATAAGTGGCGATTAGCCAATCTGAAATCTTTCCACTCCGCCTGGAAGGAGAGCCTTAGAGGTTACAGCAGAGCAGTTACTGGGGCACGCTCAGCCTATCTACCATCTCTCGTTGAATATAACAAAAATTATACCACATTTCTATTCAGTACAATGTCTAAACTCACTAACAACCAGGGAGGTGAAGAATTTCAGATACCAGCAAACTATGGCAACGATGATTTTAATAATAAAACAGAAGTCATTAGACAAGAAATTAGAGGTTTTACTCCATGACGTCTGCTGCCGCATACAATAGATGCTATTCAAAATTTAGCAGCAGAGGAAGAGCTGGCATCTTTTAATCCATTTCAACAGGCAGCATACATCATGGAGTTTGATCCATTCCCCATTAACTCTTGGGAAACTTGGGTTTTCCTACATTTAACTCATCTCTCCAGAAGTACTCTTAGCTGTTTTCGTAATTGCTGGTGTTTCAAGCAAATGTGAAAAATTGTTTGATTGTTCATTTGATGATCTTTGAAGACACTTGCAAAGTCATTTCTTTTGGATGTGTAGAACCTTGTGTTTCTAACAATTAGGAATAGAACAATGTTTCATAATTTTCCCTATCATCTGCCTAATAAGCATTTAGTATATATAGCATGATGTATTCGGTACTGAATATTTTCATTTTGACTTTATATTTTATATTGTTCTTGTCGTGCATCTGTGTCTGTGCAGTCGTAGCACAGGCAATTTCCTCTGGAATCAATATAGTTTTCTGATTCAGATCCTGATTCTAATTCTTGTCTCTCCCTCACTTTCTTCTTCCTACTCTTTCCTCTGATATGATCTTGTCTCCCTCCTCTACTTTCATCAGTCCTCACTCCACATTCCTGTTTGACTCTGTCTCTCTGTTTCTCTACCCTACATACCATCCTCCTCCCTTCCTCCAGGACTCTCTATGCTCTGGTTTTGCTTTAATGAGTAGCGGAAAGTTTTAATCACTGTCTGTGGCTGTGGAGAGAGCAGAGGAAAGGAGAAGGGTGTTAATGATGGAACGGAGGGCCATTTGCATCCATCAGTCTAGAATCACTCTTTATACTAATTAAAAGACAATGAAGAAATAAATCATACATACACACTTTTTTAAAACACACATATGCATAGGCATGGCCCTCCTTCTGACTCTTTTTTGTGTGTAAAAACTCATGGTCAAGAATAAATATTTTCTATATCTAAAGAATGCAATTTTGCTGTACCACAATACTATACTATAGTAATATTATGACAGTTCTCTTGTGATAGAATTTCTCTGTCACACATCATATGTCTACTGAAATTACCTTTTCATGTCAAAGATTCATAACAATAACATGGCAAAATATTACAGAACTGTAATGCACCTTCCTTTTGAATAAAGAAAAAAGAGGAAGAGAAATAGCTTCAACACCCACTCTTCCATTAGAGAATACTGTGGCTATGAGTGTAAGATATAAGTAGATGTGAGAGCATCATCATAAGGTGAACTAGTTGTTGTCACTCTCACCCCTCTTGAATGGATAATCAGAAGCAAAATATTTCTAAGTGGTAGCAGATTACAATAAATAACCCTGTAACTACTTTATATGAGCTTAAAAATCCAAATGTGTTTCTTGCTTGGAATAAATGCAGTGTTCTTTACTTCCTAAGCTCTGATCTAAGCTTTGATTGCTTTGTTTTATCAATGGCAACGACTAAATTGCATTTCTTCCAGACAGCACATATCCATTTGTCCAGCTACACCAATGACCTTTTTATTAAGATTGAATTTATTTGTATGTAATTCTGAGTTGAAAAAAAGTATAATTATGTATCTTTCGTTAATTGAATTAAATAGTGTTATCTAGATATGTGAGGAAAACAATGCATCCCACCAAGCCCCATTCATCTTTGCAGCCAGCCTCAGCACCCAGGAGATGTTTTATGAACTGAGCTAAAGCTCCAACAAAATGTTTCTGTGCAGCAGTGTGGACTAAGTGTAGTCTCACTGGAGTGATTATATGGTACAAACTGCTAAATGCCTGAGGCTTTCTGTCTGAATAATGATGAAAATGTGTTTGATCATGTCTTTGAGGAACAGGTACTTCACACCTGACAGCTTCAGTGTTCACCTCCAGGAAGGTCAAAATGTCCGATCAGACACTGCAGGCAGTCACACCAAAATGAATGAGAGTGAAAAAATGAGACAAAACAAAACTGAAAATGAACAAAATCTGAACATATTTGAATCTGACTAGTGCAATAATGATGCAAGCAAAGTGCCCATACATTCTCTTCTGGATGGTTTAGATTGCGATTTCGATTGCAGCTGCCTTTTTTAAGTTGGTCTCAGTAAATTAAGTATTAGTCCAATAACGTTTCCTCTTTTTAATGTCATTCTGTGTGAGACATTTTTTTCTATAGACTTTATTTTTGTATCAACTTCTGACACAAACCACCCCATCCCAAGTTCCAAAACTGCACATACACACAGACATAAGCAGGGGGTTCAGGTGTGAGCTCACCCTCCCACCCTGCAAATGAAGTGATAACATCATTGGGACAACTGGGTAATTGAAGTTAAATTATATCCTAGAAAAAGATAGGGACAGGCTGACTGAATGTGAAAGTGATAAAAAAAAGAAAGAAAATGATTAAGTGAGTGTGAATGAGAAATTGTGAGAGCTATGCAGCTCTGGGATAATGCAATGGTTTACATATCAGGTTTAAAGCATTCGGAAGACGCTCTTCTCCAGAGTTACGTAAACGGGTGCTTGGTGGTCTACAAAGAAAACATGTTCCTCACACTATTAAACCCAGGTGAGCTAATATTCTACCAGATTTGAAGTTAAAACTCTATCAGGGATGCACAGACATTTTTTGTTAGTTTTTGATAGTTATGTTAGTTTGAGTCTGGAAGGTACAGTTATTTTCCTGAGTGCTCTTGAAATAGGCAGGTTATCATCCTAAATGTTGTACTTGGTTGAATAGCAGAGGTTGATTTAAGTACAGGTTTGAAGAACAGATGTGGACGACTTGAGTGATGTACATCACTCTGGATAAGAGCGTCTGCTAAATGCCGTAAACATGAATGTAAATGTAAATACAAATGTAAATGTAAATGTAAATATAAATGTAAATACTCATAGAACATTATGTAACATTTTAAATCTAATATGAGCAGCCTTTGGAAGCCAGTGAAGGGTTTGTAGTAGTGGTGTGTGAGGATGTTGATGTACTGAAGTCCCACTGCATTTTGCAGAGGTCTGGTGACCTCCAGAGGATGACCATCCAGAAGTGATTCATAACTGTGAGAAGGGGTGATGAATTGAAGAAAATATTGTCAGACCTTTTTTCCATTAAAGAAGCTGGCATAGTCCTCTGAGGTGAGGGATGGGGAAGCAGGAAGAGGAGAAGGTATGAGTAAATAAAGTGGCAATGAGTTTGTGAGAGAGAGCTGCAGCTTTTTCTAGCTTGTCTTTGAAGAACGAATATTTTGCAGCACATATCTAAGTAGCAAACTCAGACAGAGGGGAACATATGAGAAGGAAAGAGACTTAAAATATTCTTTCTGCTAAGCTCAATTGTCTTCAGTTGCTGCAAAGAGGATATAAGATCAGATAACCATGCTGAATAAGTTTAACTATGTGTTTAACCGAAAAGACAGTGGACAAAGTTGGTTGAGTGTGGAGTGGAAGGAAGAGAGTGGGGAGTTGGTAGCCATCACAGTAGCTGAAGGACAGGGAATGGTGTTTCGGGGGTAGTCAGGGAGGATAGAATAGGACTAAAGAGAGAATGTGAACAACGGAAACAGAATGTTGGAAGGATGGAGAAGGGTAGACAAGACATTGAGTGCAGGTCTGGTTCTGATGGCAACAAGGCCAAGGGTGTTACTGGCATTATGGATCACAAGAGATTTATTGAGGTACAAAGTAAAAAATGATGCTGCAGGTATGTAACTTGTTATTCATGAGATTGAAGTCCTCAAGAAGAATGAGAGGAGAGTCATCATCTAAGAAGGAAATCCAATTCTTCTGAGAAGTTTCCTTCGGGTAAGGCATGAAGCATAATTTGTGGGAGAGAAGCAGTCCTATGCCGACACCTCCTCCAGTCATGTGAGTGGATTGTGAGAAAGCAGAAGAGAAGAAGAGAAAGTCTCTGGTGTTTCAGAATTCTGTATGAGCTGTGAAGTGATATGAGTAATGAAATGCCAGACAGCAAAGAGAGGACAATATCTTGTGGTCAAGCCAGGGCATAATTGTCCAAAAAACTCTTGGGAAGACCAACCATGGTTTCAGTTTTCATGTCTTGGGTATTTTAATTCTCAAAATGCAGTAATATTAAAGCATTATTAGCATTTACAAATTTTACCCAAATAAACGTAACTGTGATTGACGTGTGTGTGCAGATCATGAATGTCTGCAGAGGACATGATGAGATGGTATACAAGGAAAGGCCTGGGCCTTCCCACAGTCCTCCTCATTAGTAGCTCATGATGGCAGACAAATCACTGCTACTGCCATGTCTGACACACACTTACACATTCTCTCTTTCCCTCATTAGCAGTGAGCAGCAGTGCAGACAGAGATGAGTGAACATGAGGCTGGTATTCCTAGTTTACACACAAAAAGTCCAACACGAGAATGCTCATCTGTTTGCACCCCTGTAGGCAGGGACACACTCTGGGTGGTTGCGCCAGCCAACCTCAGGGCACACACAAACACACACACACACACACACACACCATTCACTCACTCACACACACACACCCCTACGGTCAATTTAGAATTCCCAGTTCTCCTGACTGCACGTCTCTGGACTATGGGAGAAACCCGGAGACCCCGGAGGAAACTCACACCACCACCAGGAGAACATGCAAACTCCACACACACAAACACACACACACACACACACACCAGGACCCAGATTCAAACCCCCAACCCTGGAGGTGTGAGGCAACAGCGCTACCCACTGCTCCACTGTGGGGCCATTCACTCATTCCTCGCTCTTTTTTTCTTCAGTCCACAGTCCTGTTTGTCCTCACCTTCCTTTAAATTAATCTTTAAAGATGATGCATCACTCTGAATGGTAGACACAGGACAGATAGGTTTATGAACATACCTGTGTACATTCTGTATACAATGATGGACAGATAGCGGGACACATACAGATAGACAAACAGACAGAAAAATACTCTGTATTTGTGAGAACTGTATAGACAGGTGTGTGTTTTTACAGGATGATAAAAAGGAGTTTGAATTTTATATTTGAAATTTTATTATATACAGTACTGAACAGAAGTTTAAGTCACCTGAAAATGACCATCATTGGCTTTTATATCACTTTGTTCCAATAACCATGTCCAAACCTGTGCATGGTGACAGTTTTCATTCAGTACTTAGCGTGGGAAATCAATCCTTGGCTAAATTAGATCAGATGTCAGAAGTCAGAAACCAAACATATGTTATTGTGGTTGCATGCTTCTAAACAGTATCCTGTTATTCTAACCACATTCTTGTTACGTTTGTGTTCATGTTTATTTCACCCCTTTTAAAGACCTTTCTCAAGCGCCCTTGGTGACAGCCCAGATCACACGTGCTGCCCTGAGTGAAAGTGTGTTATGTTATTTGTGATTGAGGCAGTCATGTACATTTTAGGCTGACACTGCATTTTAATCGCTTCCTCTGCAAAGTGCAAACAGATTTAGCTGTCGAGCAGGTTAATAAAACACTAATGGCATTCCTGCCACACATTTTTAGATTTTTGTATGTATCTAATAAAATCATGTCTGATATGTGCTTATGTACTACAAGGTCAAATAATGCCTGTTAAACAGTGATTACAGTGATTAACTGACATGATAAAACAATCAAAATGAAAGAAACACAATGAAACTTGATTTACAGCATTTGGCTTGTATAGAAATGAGATAAGATAAGATAAATCTTAATTGTCATTGTCACTTTTCAAGGAAAAGTTAAGGTAAATTTCAATGAAATTTAAGGTGCACTTGACTGTGAGGCATATAGTTAAGACAGGAATAAAATTATATACAAATTATATACAAATTGCATAAATTGCACTGGTAACAAATGTACTGTCATCAGCAATTACATTATGAATCTGGTCACTAGATATGATTATCAAGACATTTGCTGTTTGATATATTTGATGTAAACAGAATATAGCAAATCACATGGTATTGTGATGTATGTCATAGGCAGCAACAATAACATTAAAACCAGCTGTTGAATATTGTGTACGCCTCCTCTGTGCCACCAAAACAGCTCTGACCCACTGGGGCATGGACTCCACAAGACCTCTGCGCTGTGAGATCTAGCACCAACACGCTGTCAGCAGATCTTTTAAGACCAGTTTCAGGGTGTGTCCTGCATGAATGAGGTCAGACCCACACTATGCACTGCTGCTTTGGCTGTGTTGACCTTGACCAGTGTACCATACAGCAGCACTGAAGAAATAGAGGACGTTATCATGTTTGTAGTGTCTAGGCATGAACCTTCACATATTTTTTACCACCTGGCTATAAACAAAAAAGTGACATAGCTGTATAAAACAGGATAACTACTTTACAGTGTGGTTTTACTGGTCATGGTTCCGTGATTGCATGATACACACTTCACTGCACTACAAGTCAGTCTGCTGCATACCTTTACTCATACAGGTATTCTCTAGTGTAGCTCACAATAACAATGAAGAAATATCTTTTACAGGATGAAGCTACGTTTTTCTAGTGCGATTATGACTTTGTTTGTATTCAAAATTCAATATCAATTAACAAACACAGAAAGTCTGATAATTACTATGAAGAATGTATATAAAAATTTGTCTCTGTGGCCCTCTTTCATTTCCCCCAGTCACTCAGTGTAGTGCTAGCTAGTGTGGGTACTTGTTAGTTGATGTAACAAAATTGACAGTTTTCGCTCACACACCTGATTGAGCAGTATGATGATTCTGCATTAGGGGTAGTTTGAAAAAGTGCATGCCTCGGAAAACCACATGCTTCTTCACCCTCCCAGTGTTGGTGGGACCATGTGATTAGTGCAGTCCAACATAGCAGGTGGAACTAAACATGACAAAACTGAGGAGAAAATTAGGGAAAAAAAGTATAATTGTCTCTTGCAAAAATAATTCCTTTGCTGAACATCGATCACCAAAGAAAAATGTTACTAAAGTTATAATTTGGCTAATATTTCCTGAGCTCTAGTGCATCCAGTGCATACTACAAAACAACATTTTTCCATGAGTACACTATTTTCTTTCTAAACCACTTTGTAAACCAATGCAAATGATTTTTCACTTTTTACCTTTGTACTTTTTTGCCTTAGTTTGGTTCCCTACTACATTAATCTCCTTATCCTTTGAACCTTTTCACAGATGATGCCAAATGCAATTTGTATTCTGTAGCCAAGCAAAGAGCTCTAAACTGATTATTCCAATATGAACCGTGGCAATCCTGGATATTGTTGGGCCTGAAAAGGCATTGAAGCCCGTGAAAGAGGTTCCCATGTGCAGTCCGAGTTCCATGACACAATGTTGCATCTGTTTTGCAAGGGAGAAATTAAGCGTGTGAGAGTCTACGCAAAGCCCTCATTTTCCACTTAATCAAATCTCTCCCTAATCAAATTAGCGTCCATAATTCCACTGGATCCATGACACAAAAACGACATTATATAGTTCTCTGGAGCTGAAAAGAGGAGAACCAGTGTGGTGTTTCTTCTTCGTCCTCTTTATGAACAGGCTTCAAAAGAGGGGGTTTGAAGAGCGAGACCAGAGGCCTGATGGGTGCGCAGGGAGGGTGGGTTCTCTACCAACCAGCCTTTAAAAGCTCAGAGTTGGGGGCAGTGCTCTGGGCAGGATTCCAGTAAAGGGACAGGACCAGGGCTGTGCATGCAGAGGTTGTCAAAGTTAGAAAAGCCCAATGTTGGTGGTAAACTCTGGCAGTGTTTAAGTTCCCAGCTCATTAAAAGGCCTGGCTCAGTGGCCACCTCTTGGGAGCACCCAAGCTTGTGCTAATGAGGCACTTGTTTAATTTTCTTTCAAAGGGTCAGACATCTGTGACAAACCCTTTCCCTCTCCCTCCCCTCATTCCCACCCTTGCCTGGGCCTCTTTCAGCAATCGGACACACACAAAACCAATCTAACAAAGAGGCCTTCGGCCCCTCTCTGGTTTGATAAAGTGTTTTCTACTGAATAAAGCAGATAATGCACTTGGAGCAGAGCTGAAAAATTGACATTAACTCCCATCCCACGGCACAGTTCAAGCTCATCACCAGAATTCCATGGTGCTCTGAAGTGAGTGAAGAGCTGCTCTTAATTAACTCACCTTTTCAACTGATTTTCCTCTGAGGGATGATGGATTTGTCTTTACCTTGTAAGGTTGCAGATCTATCCTTTACTCAGTTGTCGGCAGTCTGTATTTCGAGACTATATCACTGGGTAAAATCTGTGATCAGGGCTCTTATTTCTTACAGCCATGCACTGTTATTAAGTGTTGTGCCTGTTGCATTTAGCTGACTTGGACATGTGGCTTATGATATTTTGATTTCTAGCATCTGTGGTAATGTGGTTTAGTAATTAGACATTAGATATTATTTTCTATATGAATTAGCAAGTCAACTGCATTGCAAATTACATTATGTAATCTTCCATGATAATCTAATACAGCTTGAATGGTATTTTGAGATAGGATAATAAAGATTTTCATGGTATCTCCCCTCAGATACTGACAGGACAGATGTTACAATGCATAACATGACTGACTCAGGACTGCTCAGCTCCAATCACATCATCAAATTTGCAGATGACACGATGGTGGTGGGTCTCATCAGGAACAATGATGTCTCCGCCTACACAGAGGAGGTGACAGGACTGGCTACCTGATGTAAGAACTACAATCTCTCTCGGTGTCGATAAGACCAAAGAGGTGATAATAGGCTTCAGGAAATCCAGCCTTGCTCACCCACTTCTCACCTTCGACAGCGCTGCTGTAGAGAGGGTCAACAACACCAAGTTCCTGGGCATCCAACTCACGGAGGACCTCTTCTGGACCCTCAACTCCACCTCTATAACCAAGAGGGCTCAGCAGGATCTGCACTTTCTACAGAGACTGACGAAAGCGAGCCTCCCCCACCAATCCTCACCATGTTCTATAGGAGTACCATCGAAAGTCTCCTCTCCTGTTGCATCACTGTCTGGTACAGGAACTAACTGTTTCAGACTGTAACCCACTGTAGTGGAGAGTGAAAGCAGCTGAGAAGGTTATCGGTGTTTACCTGCCCTGAAAGACATTTTCCAAACCTGCTGCTATAACAGAGCTGCTATAACATTGTGAAGGACTGTTCCCACCCACTACATGAACTCTTCTCCCTTCTACCATCTGGCAAACGGTATCGAAGCTTCCGTTCTGGTTCTGAATGACAGCTTCATTCGACATGCCATCAGAGCCCTGAACGCACATAAACGCCCATGAAAGGCTAGTCCCTGTCTAATCAGCACATTTCAGTGAACTACCTCACTTTATACTGTTTATACTTCAGACTACACTCTGGACTTTCAATTAGAACCTGCACTTTACTATAACTCTGTTTACTGCCAATATAGGCAATTACTTATACTGTTCTGTCATCCCTTGCACCTAGCTCAATGGTGTAACTGCCTCCTGTGCAATAATCATATTTATGGTGCAATACTCATAATTCCAGAAGGTTTACATGGTGTCCAGACTAATTTGTCTATTAATTGTTTGTCTATTGTCTACTATCTATTGTCTAAATGGGTCGTGGAGGCCTAGTGGGTGGGATCCTTGCCTCTGGACCAAGAGGTCCGAATCCTACCTTCAGCATACCACCCCTGGGTTCCTCAGCAAGACCCTTAACCCCAAGTTGCTCCATGCAGACTGCCCCCTTTAGTTAGGGAGTGGAAGTCGCTTTGGATAAAAGCATCTTATAAATGTTGTAAAAATAAAAACTTGCACACTGTTGAATGTTGCTATATGTTGTACCATGGTCCATCTGTTTGAGTGTGTAGGCCGCAGAGGTAAATACTCGCCTTCCAAAGCCCAGAAGGCGCTCTGGAGACTGCATTAGGGGTCTAGACTCTTGCCTTTTATATGCACTCGGTAAACCAAATTTCCAAGGTGCAGAAGCTGAAAAGAAGGTCAGCTGTACACACGAACTCTGTGTTTCAAAGTCACTGTAAAAGTCTATAGATTTGTTTTAAGACAGATGTAAGGGTTACCACCTAAACTGGTATGATGAGTGACTATTTATCCCCTGCTCTTTTTTGAGTGCTTCCCTCTCTTTTTTATTTTCTCATAAAAACATTAATTGAAAATCTTCCATGGCAATGCAAATTTCCCATTTGCGAGACTAATAAAGGATTATCTTATCTTATCTCTTAATTCATTTTTTCGTATATAGTCATGGTTCTATTTGTGAGCCTACTCCTTTCTCTCTCTCTTTCTGGTCTATAATTAGAATTCAAACCAGTAATCAGCATATCCCATCCAGTCACTTCTAGTAATTCTGTAATATGGCCCCCACCTGTCATTATGAGGACTGTCACAAGTCATTTTGCATGTTGATTCCCTTCTATTGTGCTTGGGATGCAAACACATTATTCTGCAACCACCTCCAATCTCATCAAAGAAGAGGTGTGAATTTGTGTATGCCGGAGGGATGCCAAAAGAAGAGAATCACCAAGGGAAATTGAGAGTCTGTATATACATGTGTAAGTGCTCATGTATTGAATGGAAACAGCAATCGGCAAACACAGCACATAAATGTGCTCAAAACAAAAAATAACTCACAATGCAGTTTAGGTCAAAAGTCAGATGCATGGCTCCTACATCAACTGGTGTGTGCTTATTATTTTGCTGGTCCTGTCAAAACTGGTGTCCAAAACAAAGAGAGGTGGAGTGGGCTGGGACCATTAAGATTAATCAGAACTAAAGGGCATGTTATTACAGCTGCATAGAGAGAACCATCTGTTCATCTTAACAGCCGTCATTCAGCAATAGCTTTGCGTAAGCAGAGAGAGAAGAGGAAAGACAAGAGTGTGGAACTGAAAGTAGGGACTTTGAATGTTGGAACTATGACAGGTAAAGCTAGAGAGCTAGTGGACATGA
>JBBIGA010000035.1:10751054-10767221 GCA_037576975.1 Alestes dentex | reverse complement strand
ACACACACACACACACACACACACACACACACACACACACACACACACACACACACACCCACACACACACACACACAGAGTGCTATTGTTCATTTTGGCACCGAGCCATGTCAGTTTAGATCAATGGGGTGGATAAAGTAAACTGTAAAAGGCTGTTTCAATATTGAGCCACTTCACGCTCCATAAGGGAAAAGCATGTAAAGTGGCACCAACTGTCTTTGATGATAATCAGGAAGACAGCAGCATATGGAAAACGAATAAAACCACTAACACTTACCCTGATATGGCACCATCCCATAGTAGTCTAAAGCTGAAACAACGTTTATCCAGAAGAAATAAAGCATAATAAAGACCTTCCTGCTGTATGGGAACAAATGGGAAGGATCAAACAGCAGTTTTTTTGTATTGTTTGTGCATCCACTTAAGAGGAGTTACATTTGGAGTAAAGCTGCAGTATACTGTCAACGCTCCAGTAATAATGAACACCAGTGTATGGGCAGTGTATGGGTCATGTTTATTGTACGGAACCAACACACATACACTTGGTTCTGACATAAGAGTCTGGCTCTGTTGTTATTTTGCTACAATTCTACACTGAACATGCTTTACAGGTATATTCTGGGACACAGTAGTGCAGCTAGAGAAGTTGCTAAATACTGAGTTTGAATGTGTATTTCTGAGTAGCAGGGATTATCACTACAAAACCAAATGTCTTAATTTTACCCCTATAAAATTACCTTCATTTTGGAAAATTAAGGGAAAAGTGCACAGCTGATTAAGGGATAAAACTACAGAATTTTCTCTTACTTTTTCAAATATGCCCCTTAAATAATAGAACCTCCTGAATTAATGCATTAAATTTAAGATGAAGGGGTTTCACACTCATGCCTTAAATCAGATGGAATGCCGGTTTCACAGATTAATGGCCACTTAATTCAAATGAAAGGGGTTTGGTGTATTTTCAGGGTAAATTAAGGTAGAGTTCGGAACATTTTAAGTACATTGTGTTTCTTAGTGTATGTTTAGGTAGAAAAGGAACTGATGATGTTGGGATCTATTATAGGCGTCCACATATAAGAGCTCACTTGATTAATCACTGGAAAATCTAGAAATATTTACATGACTCTTATATATACTAATATATCCGTGACTATTTTGAAATGTGAAATATTTCCCATCATGTGCACGGTACCAAAAAGTGACAGAGAGGAGGCCGCAGCACCTAGAAACGTCTGAGGCTGTGAAAGGTGCAGTTTGTTGATGTCTGGATGGTATGAGGTGCTCTAGAATCTTTAAATGGTGACTCACATCCGTCAGTCTGTCTCGAGAACTGCTCCTGATTGACAGTTTGGATTCACCACTCCCACTCTCACTGTCACTCTCCTTACAGATGTTCTGCCCAGGCTTCAGCTGCATAACACAGAAACACAAAAACAGCATGAAAAAAAAAAAAACAGAAAGGAACTGTCTTTTGATTATGACAGCAGTCTCTGGATTCTGAAACAGAAAAATCGCAATCAGATTTTATGTTAACATCAAAATGTCTTCCCGGGTCACGTTTGAAGCCCACTGTACGGACTGTGATAGCTCCACGGTGATCTGTGATCTGACAGACAGACAGGCGCTCGTTCTTCTTCCATCAAACTTAAAGAAATCAAATACCTCCCCCCCGCAAAACATCAAACGGTCTTTCAGTTTCCACCAGGCATCTGCTGCGTGTAGGGACTGCAGCCTCTCAGCAGGTGTCTTCAGCCTCAGATATCATAATGAAGGAGCCCGGGCTCACTGGGGGACGTGGGGGGCGGGGAGGAAAGAAGATGTGCGATCCAGAAACATCTGAGCCCCACTGAAGTCTGGAGAACAATGTTGGACTCCTGAGACCCAGCAACTGCTGTCAGGGTCTGCAATTTATGTCGTCTGAAGCTTCTTCACGCAGACGGGCTTTTTCCAGAGCCCGAGCCGCGCCAAGCCCTGCTGGCTTCATCTCTCGGCACATAAAAACACGGCTTTACGAGCCAGGATGGAACGGAGCAGTAAACGGCTGCAGCAGCACCTAATAGAAAAAGCAGAGTGGGTAGAGACAAACCAGCGCTTGTTTACGGACACGGAGAAATAGAGCTTTAATATCTGCCTCCTATTTCTTTTCCTATCTTTCGCATGGAATGGTTTCACACTCATAGAGATGCTGATTTAAAATAAATTCTCCTCTGTGAGAATGAAACCAGCTCTCACACAGAAGAAGCAGAGAGGCTGGTTGGATGAAGCTCAGGTGCTGGAGTCTGGTTGTTAAAGCAGAAGCACAGAGATGTGAGGCTGCTGGGCAGAGAGCCCTTGTGTAAAAGCACATAATTAAAATGAAACTGCTCCCTTTCTGTAGCCATTAGATATGTGAAAGGATCCTCTCCAAGGACGGACCCGGTGACGCGAGGCAGAGGCGGCTGCGTCCACCAGCAGGACATTGTAATATGAGGCTCTGCACCACACTGGGTAAAACAGATGAAAAAGAGAGGAGCTAAATAAACAGGTCTGCTTCAAACAGGGCTCGAAAAGAAGCGTGGGGTTCAGGCGCGGAGACCTCACAGCAAGTGCACCAACAACACTCGCCCCACATCCTTCTGCAAAGGTCTGGAGAACAAGTAGTGAAAGTAACAATTGTACTTTCCCTGCTACATTCAGCTCAAGCATACGATCAAAACAGGAGCTCCTGTTTAGTATCTGATCAACGGTCTCTACTCTTTAAACCCATCTTAAAAAACCCTCCTCTGAGGTGCAGAGCCATCTTTAATTAGAGCTGCCATTAGACCCAGGTCTAGGGTGGTGTAGCCTAGTGGGTAGGATACTTGCCTTTGGACCAAGAGGACATGGGTTCCTACCCTCAGTACACCACCACTGGGTTCCTGAGCAGGACCCTTAACCCCAAGTTGCTCCATGGAGACTGCCCCCTGTAGTCGCTTCGGATAAAAGCATCTGATAAATGCCATAAATGTAAATGTAAATGTGAATAAACATGGCTTTAGTGAATAAACCCAATTATAGTGAATGAACCCGGCTTTAGTGAATGAACCCGGCTTTAGTGAATAAACCTGGCTTCAGTGAATAAACCCGGCTTCAGTGAATAAACCCGGCTTCAGTGAATAAACCTGGCTTTAGTGAATAAACCCGGCTTTAGTGAATAAACCCGGCTTTAGTGAATAAACCCAGCTTTAGTGAATAAACCCGGCTTTAGTGAATAAACCTGACTTTAGTGAATAAACCCGGCTTTAGTGAATAAACCTGACTTTAGTGAATAAACCTGGCTTTAGTGAATAAACCCTGGACAGGACATGAACCACACACAGACTTCCACAGCACAGGCTCTGTTTATCAAGTCCAGTATTTATTAAACACACACTTTTGTGCATGAATTTGTCTCAAATTACAATAAATAACAAAAATTTAGCTTCTGACAAGGCTGACAAGACAAAATGAAATATTGATTATATTTTCATAAACATTAAGAGGCCAGGCTCTGTCAGTGTACCTCTTTGTCCTCCTTCACTTCATCTCTCCTAAGTCTTCGGAGATTGTTTTGAGGAAGATTTGTCTTCCTGAAGGTGCAATCCTATTTGGAGGCTCTAGAGTCTATGAAGGCACTGGATTCACTTCAGAGCTCTGATTGAAAGCAGTGTGAAACAAAGCAGAGAAATGTCAGCGGTCTCAATAATTAACCATCATGAAAAAAGTTTCACTGAGACTGAATCTCCACCCTCAGTAGTTAAATCAGGGCAGTATAGCTGTCTCTCCGTCCTCCCAGTGTCCCTGCAGTTCTCCCTCAGTTAGGGGCGCTGTGCCTCCTCATTATCTTTCATTTATCTAGACAGCCGTTTACATGCATCTTTTCCATAAGTACCCTAATGCTTCTTCACATTCCAAAAAGGTAAGGAGGAAACAAAAGAATTGACTTGTTTCCATATTTTAGCTTGTGATCCTGAAGACATTAATTAGACGTGACAGTTTCAGCAGACTGCAGCATCAGGATGAAGTTCTTTAAGGACTCAGAGCACACAGTCTGGGTAAAAATTCCCCTGCAGGAATACAATAACAGATGGTTTTCGTGTTCCAGAAGCTAATTTTGCAACAATTAAAAACACAGCAGGACATTATCATCTAATGAAACATTTAAACTACCACTAAGTGCATCTGCGATTAATTTCAACACAGTAAGGTCCTGTTTCGTCTCAATCTGTTCCCTGTTAGGGAAGATTCCCGCTCCCTTCAGTCTGAGTTTATTGAAGTATAGAATTAACAACTGTTTTCAATAAGCAGTCAGCGTGATTCTCTGGCACAGAGGAGGCCAAAAGCCTCAACACTATTAAAGATTAATATATGCTGCCTGGGCTTTGATCTATGATGGTTACGGAATGAGCCACTTCTTATGCACTTCCCATAAGTAGGTCAAGCAGACATATGTAGTCTTTACCTTGTATGTGCTCAAATACTACAGAGAACAGAGGGATGTTTGTCTAGGTGCTGTTTTACAGCATTGTTATCACGGAACAACACAACGTACCTTCAGGAGAGACACACTGAGAAAACTGAAGTGAGTTTCCAACTGCATCAACTGGGGCCAAACATAACAGCAGCCTGCGACTGCATTTCAAACGCACCCGTAATGTTTTCCATCCCGCCGCCCGTTATAAAACCCAGATTTTTGCTGATACAAAAAAAACCCTGGAGCACAAATTAAATTCACCATGGCTTTAAATCCCATACGTGACCTCCACCATCGGATGCTCTGTGTTTAGATTTACTGCAACTTCAGCCTGGCTCCAGCAGTGACTAAAGCAACATTAAAGACTACAGCACACAGTGCATAAACCAAATGTGTTTTATGGAAATGGTCACAAAGACACAGCAGGTTTAGTACCTCCATAAAAAGAGAAAGCACAAGTCCTCTGTACTCTGGGGACTATGATAAGTCATTTAAACTCATGGTATCAATAAAGGGCCTGGTCATGGAAGCCATATTATCAATAGAAAACTGAGAGGGCACCACCACTCAAGGCAAGAGATAAGTTATTCGATGGTAAATGTAGGACCTGCTGACTAAAAAAGTTGGTAGAAAACAAACACCTTAATTTTATTCCTTAAAAGGACCTTAATTTTGACCTTAATTTAGGAAAATTAAGTGAAAAAGTGCACAGATTAAGGTGATTAAGGTGTGAAACTACAGAATTTTCCTCTGACTTTTTCAAATGTGCCCCTTAAATAATAGAGCCTCCTGAAACGCCTAAACGCCTTCAATTTAAGATTAACGGGTTACACACTCATGCCTAAAAATCAAATTTTGAGGTAAAATTAATTCACAAATGAATGGGCACTCAATTCAAATGAGGAGGTTTGGTGTATTTTCAGGGGTAAATTAAGGCAGGGTTAAGCACATTTTAAGTACATTGTGTTTCATTGTGTTAGTATTAAAAAGAGAAAGCACAAACAGCAGCACTCAGATGTGCTCTGGGAACTATTATAAGTCATTTAAACTCATGTTACCCCGGTATCAATAAAGGGCCTGGTCATGAAAGCCATATTATCAATAGAAAAATGAGAGGGCAGGAAATCACGACAGCTCATGGCAAGACATAAGGAGTCTATTTGAAGTTGTCTAGTGGAAAGTGTAGGACCTGCTGATTAAAAACATTGGTAGTTGGTAATGTTCAGGTATAACAAACAAGTGTTAAACATTTAAGCATTTAAGCAAGTTTCCTCAGGCCCGGGTGTAGCAATAACGAGGAAAGCTTGACTAGACGCTTAACCCTGCCTTCCTGGTTTCTTGTTAACACATGTAGTCAATTATTTCCTCTTCTCACTTACTGCTTTGCTGGTGTTAAGAGGTATTAAACAAGTCCATCGACTCCAAACGGTTAGCCTAGCAAATGAACACTGCCTTCAAACTGCACCAGCTTGTTCGGACCTCTCAACAGGCTCATCTCCCCCAAACCTGCACGGAAAGGCAAGCCGAGCCTTTTGATTTCGACGGCAGCCCGAGGGACTTGGCTGCTAGTGGCTCATATTCTTTCTTAGTTACGTCCTACAGCAGCTGCAGAGCCTGGTGGTAATAAAACCTGGAACAATTTATTGGCTTTTATTCTTCTACTGTGGCGTTTCAGAATGTCTAACTTGCCCTCCAAGGATCTTACAGAGAGAGGAGAAGGAATCCCATAAGAGCTGCAATGAAAGAGGATCTCATTTACCTAAAAGCACTTATAAATTTTTAATTTGCTTTAACAAGTAAATTAACAAGTCCCTCATTCAGGGAAGTTTTACGGCCGCCTGCCACCAAGGGACAATCATGAAAGTTTTATAGATAATCCACTAGCTCACTAGGCTTCTCGTCGTAAATTGTCTATTTCCTGCTACAGAGTCAAATCCCTCACTTGCCAGAGAATACATTTTAAAATATCTCCCCCTCAGCCACCTTCACAGAGCTATATATATATATATATGCCATTTAAATGTTGGAGCAGACAGCAGCCCATTGAGAGGAATAATCCTGTTACCTATGGACCTGAAGAGAGTCTGCAGTCTATACAAACACAGACAGCTGGCTCACGGCCCAGTCCTGCTCCTAAAGAAGAGCTCATACCAGGCATGTGTCCTGTCGTCCCCCGAAAATTGCTCCAAACTATCTTCTTAAAATTTGAAATTTGGGCATCAAAATCTCTGACAAGACAACAGCTTCAGACTAAATCTGAATCTCACATTTATTCAATGTGTGGGCTATAGGAGGTCCTACCAGCCCGGATGTCTGGACACAGTTGATGTAAACATGGCCTTGTCCCGCTGGCAATGGTGTTTGACAGCAGGACACAGGAGCTGTCACAACAAGTACAACCCAGCAGGTTTCTCTGGTAACACTTAGCCACTGTGTCACACAACTAACCCTTGTGGTCCTCCACCTCGCTCGGAGGGCGAAGGGCCTTAACCGGCTCTGCCCGAACCAAAGTTGCAGCCTGTGAATAGACATCAGGCCCTAGGGCTGCGAAAAGGGTCCACATCCTTATTTATTTAGGATAGTGTTACTTCCCAGCATGTACTGGGGAAGTAACGGGTGGTGGTGGCCTAGTGGATAGGATCCTTGCCTCTGGACCAAGAGGTCATGGGTTCAAATCCTACCTTCAGCACACCACCACTGGGTTCCTGAGCAAGACCCTTAACCCCAAGTTTACATTTGCATTTATCATACAGTTTTATTCAAAGCGACTTCGGTTCCCTGACTACAGGGGGCAGTCTCCCTGGAGCAACTTGGGGTTAAGGGTCTTGTAGTTAGGGAATGGAAGTTGAAGCTGAAGGGATACATGACTACTGATGATGCTACTGTGGCAATGGCAGATTCATGAATCTCATTTGATTTTACAGACTTGCTCACCCAGCCAGTGCCTACTGAGAACTAAGAACCTGTTTGTTGTTAATTATTTTATTGTCAGTATTACCATTCATATAGAAATGTAATAAGCTAATCAAAATGATTACTTTAGAAGACTAAACATTACAGAGAAAAAGGTTAGATATCATAAGCAAATTCTGAATTCTAGTTATTATACATTTGACAGAGATGTGATTGTACGTGGGTGAACGTTATGGTTTGTTTCTGTGTGAGGAGTCTGATGGCCTAGGGAAGTAACTGTTTCCCATTCTGGTAGTGGAGGCCCACATGCAAAATAATTTTTTGCCGTAAATGTAAAGATTTTACAGGACAACTAAGGGACAAAGTTGAGGACAAAGATTAGGTCATACTGGACTTTACTAAAAGACCAGGTCTACCTGTATATCTTAATTTATACTGTATGATGTTTATGCGGGCAACATGAGGTCACGCAATAGTTTGCCTGTTAGCAAATTGCATTTGTGTTAGCTAACAAGCTCACAGCTCTTCAATACTCATATTTGTTTTGATTAAACTTGCGTATTAAATGTGCTAATTGGCTATACTTTACATTAGGATTGTGTTTGAGGGAACTAATGTGCAGTGCACTTTGACAAATAGTGTAAAGTCTGTAGTTATAAACAATTAGTGCACTACATATGGAACTAGAGACCTTCCCTTCTTCCTCTTCTCTACTCTGTACATCTATTTTTCTTTAAATGAATAGTGAAGATAAAGATTCATACCCTCTTATAAATATTCACTCTCTACAGTTACGTGTCTGTAAGTAGGTGATCCTGTATACGGTATATTCTTGGTTTATTCTGCTGCGACTGTAGTTTTGCGCTGACCGGAAAAACCCATGGTGGAGGCCTGTGCATTTACATCAACACTGATGTGTGAAAGCTGTGTTGGTCTCTAGTTACTGCTGCTGGAGTTTGTGGCTGCTAGATCTAGACCATTTTATTTACCTCGGAAATTCCCCACTGTGCTCATAGCCATGGGGTACATCCCGCCCAGTGCTAACACTAACAATGCGCTGGCTGAACCTAACGGAGCCTTCGGTAAGCTCCAAAACTTAGACAGACTGTAGTTCTCTCTAAATTCCATCAGAATGTGGACTCTGCGACAAAGGGGGGTAAACGTGCTGAGCTGTGTTTACTGTGTGAGCTCCACCACCACCTCAGTTACTGGGACAACACGTCCGTCAGGCTGATCTCAGCATACAGGCCGCTCTTCAGACGTGCCAAGCCCTTCCTGAAGCAGACAGAAATCTGTGACCTTCAGGACTGCTTTGAGTACATTACTGGGACACGTTTAGATAAGCTGCAACCTACGATGGCTCTACTAACCTAGACGAGTACACGGCGTCCTGGTCATGTGCTCAGAGGATGTGAATATCAGCTGGCAGATGTTTTTACAGACATTTTCAATATGTCTCTAAGCACCATCATTGTTCCAATATGCTTCAAATCCACCATAACCGTCCCCTGGCCAAAGAAGTCTTCAGAGTCAAGTTTGAACTGTCAGTGAGAACAATGAGGTGGTGTACAGAAAGGAAGTAATGGACTAGGGCAGAACCAACAACCTGTCTCTAAATGGGGACAATACAAAATGTATGTATTTTGATTTCAGGAGAGCACAACTTTATCACTCTGTTGAACATCAATGGCTCCTCAGTAAAAACTGTCCTGTTCATATCATGCAGAACTTCACATGGACAAGCAGTGTCACATGGATCAGCAGTGTCTCTACTTCTTGCAGAGACTGAGGAGAGCACACCCCCCAATTCTCATCACATTTTACAGAGGAGCGTTCTATGTAGTTGCATCACGGTTCGGTACAGGAATTGCTCCATTTCAGATTGCAAGACCCTACA
Source organism: Alestes dentex (assembly GCA_037576975.1). NCBI lineage: Eukaryota > Metazoa > Chordata > Actinopteri > Characiformes > Alestidae > Alestes > Alestes dentex. The sequence goes on along the minus strand of JBBIGA010000035.1, from coordinate 10,757,940 downwards.
GAGGATAGTAAGGACAGCTGAAAAGATCATGGTTTCATTGTGGTCTCTCTCCCACAAAGCCACCTGTGTTGTGGATGACCCCACTCACCCCTCCCACACCCTCTTCCCCCTCCTTCTGTCTGGCCAAATGTTCCTTTGCAAATGGGCCTCCCCTCCCAGAACAGGAAACAGTTTCTTCCCACTGGCCATCAGACTCCAGAATGAAATCAGAAATCAGAAATGAACCATAAAGTGCACTCACACACAAACTCAGCCCTGAACTCCTTCCTCCTCAGTACACACACACACTGAGGTGTTCTGCCTTAATCAAAAAACCTTACATCCTGATTGCCACTCTAAATACAGCACATCCTCTATCCTGCTGTGGACATTGTTTACACAATAATATATTTGCTGTTCTTTAACTCAGTATTTGAATTTTTCAAAGTATCATCAGTCATCACACAGAATTCATTCAAACTACTACTGTAGCTGCTTTAACTGACTTCAGTGTATGTCCTCTTGTCCTGTAATATTTAATTCAATTCAGTTCAATTAAATTTTATTTATTCAGTTCAATTCAGTTTTTTTTATATGGTTTTACAACCAAGTTGTCACAAAGTCCAGGTCTCAGCTGGAAGAAGAAACTGAAACTCCCTCAGCTGGAAGAAGAAACTTCGGGGGGAACAAAGACTCAGAAGGGGAACCCATCCTCCCAAGGTCGACCCGGAGAGAACGAGAAGAGAGTCTTTACAGGGATAAATAAAAAGAGAAGGCCTTCATGAACAAGATTATTGACAGATAGGCCGTCTACGGCTAACAGAGTTGGAACCACTAAGTGTCGGTATTATTGTTGGTAGAGAAACTGAGAGTCTGTGGTCCATAAACATCAGGATCAGGAGCAACAATCTCCGCCGGAGCTTTAGGCAGCAGTTGCCCCTGATTGAGGTGTTGCTCTTGTGTTTCTCTCTCTTGCTCTTTTTGCACTATGAGTAATTCTGGCCTGCACTATTTTTGTGGAGTTCTGTTTTTTGTTCTTGTGTTGCACCATGGTCCCAGAGGAGCATCATTCTGTTTCACTGTGTGCTGTGGATTGGGCTGAAATGACAATAAACCTACGTTACTTTACTTTTTCAGTTGCAAGTTTTAAAAAACAGACATGCTGCTGTTCTGTATGTGTTATGGGGGAGCAAGACAAACAAAAACCTAAAATTATAGGATTTTCCAAAGGAGAGACAGGCCTAAGGGCCAAGAAATCCTGTAGCACAAAGAAACAAAAGACAAAAGAAACGTAGCACAAGTGAAGTGTAAAGGAGAAAAAGGAGTCCAGAGCACAGTGAAAATCTCATCAGTCAGATGAAGAGACGCAATTACTCGCTCCAGTCCAGTACGCCTGAGGACAAGCCTGAGGACACACACAGATAAAACACAGAGATCTACAGTGGCATTACAGAAAAATCAATACGCTTTTAACATCCATCAACTATGCAGGTGCAGCCATCACCTTTAACTCTTTTCGAACAAATAGCTCTGGACTGCTTCAGTCAGGAATCCTGGTGCACGGAGACAGTTCAGAGATTTCATAATAAACTGAGAGCAAACAGGGGAGGTGAGTAACCAGAAACTTGAATATTCTCAGATCACATATGAAAAATGCACTTCAGACCCAAAGAAACCATTATTTCCAGGCTCCCAGAGTCCCAGCCACAGAGCCGTGGAGCTCGCCGTCTCAGTGAGCTTCAGGTCCAAGTCAAACTCAAAGTATTTGACTTTATTGTCATCTCAACCTTATCCAGTGTGCATAGACAAAATGGTGAAGCTCAGGTTCCACAGTGTACACACAGTGCAGCAGACATGAGACACTGTAAAACAAAACAAAAAAAAATAAAGAAGTATAGAATATTGTAAGGGTGAGATTTACCCTGTCCTGGGTGTGTGGACAGATCACTGTGCATCGTGTATAAATACAAGTAAAACTAAATGTGCAATGGTTGAAGAAATGTGCAAAAAGTATGACCAGTATAACAGTACAAAATAGTATAACCAGTATATCCAGTATAACAGAATAAAACAGTATGAAAAGTATAAACATTATAACAGTACAAAACAGTATGAAACAACTGAAAACAGCAGCCTGACTACATTCTTAAAGAATTGTGCAAACAGTATTGACAATAGAACCAGTATATAGACAATATAACTAGTGTAACAGTGTAACAGTTTGACTAAGCATAGCTTCGCTCCTTGTGCAAAGTGTCCCCACTCCTGCTAGCCTTTATAAAGTTAGTCACAGAGAGAGAGAGAGAGAGAGAGAGAGAGAGACAGAATGAGAGACAGAGAGAGACAGAGAGAGAGAGAGAGACAGAGAGAGAGACAGATAGAGAAAGAGCGAGAGAGAGAGAGAGAGAGAGAGAGAGAGAGAGAGAGAGAGAGGGACTATCGTTTCTCTTTTTTCTTGCCATTTATTTTCTTCTTGAAATTCACTTCCAGTATATTGGCAGACCTTCCAGTAGATGGAAGCGATGAAATTTAGCGTGCACACTTAACACCAGGCCGAGCGCGTGCACACCTCCTGTGTGGCAGTAATGCGATAAACAAATGCTTCCAGCCTGGGAGAGGGCCCTTTCCCCCGTCACAGAATAAAGTGGAGCGGTAAAGAAGATGGAGAAGGTTGTGCAGAGCCGTTCAGGCTTTTTTTGGTACATTTTCTCTTCTGGATGCTGAAGCCCAGTGAGTCAGCTGAAGGAGAGATGGGATTTAAATGGGTCAGTGCTTTAGTGCTCCTCTCGACCCCAGAGGCATGCACAGAGCGCTGTCTGAGCATAAGTGCATTAGGAAACCCATTTTTAAGAGAGTTCACTTCAGCGTCAGAGTGGAAGAGCTCCTGTCAAATCAAGGCAGGGAGACTCAGCCGTAACATCTGAGATATAAATCAACAACCTATGTGCAGAATTCATCGCTGGATTTTGTAAATCAGTCTCTACCGATGAAGCAACTGCTTTTATTTCACTCCAATTCACTCAGATTGCAGTCATTTCCCAGTTCAAGTCATGGATTTAAAAAAAAAAAAAGTTTTAAAAACTATAATGAGAGAACAGATAAACAGAAGGATCATTTCATACCGACTCACTTCATGTCAGGGATTCTCTCAAAAATTAAAGTGCTAAAATATCTTAAAAAGTGGGATTTTCAGCTGCAAGACTATATTTAGCAAGATCTGTAGCAGTAAGCAACTTCTAGATGTGGTGGAACTGTATTAATGCTACACAGAATCAAAATTTGGCTGCAAGAAAGTGAAAAAAAAGTGGAGATATAAAGATTTAACTGTAAAACATTTGGCAACATCTATTTACAGGAATACATTTACATGAATTGCAAAAATGATGAAAATTAGCTCTAAGGGCCAAACTTCAAAACTTCTGGCTAAAACCTATTTGGAGTTTCAGGGTTTCAATGTCCCTTGAATTTAATGGAAACTTCTTAGTGTATATTTTCCCTGAAAAGATTATTTTAATTTCTTTTAAACTCTTAGTCCAGTATGACTGTGGCCCTTCGTACGGAGTGTTATTCCAGATAAAAAATATTACTTATCACTTAATCCGTGTATGGAGTTACATTCTGGAGTTTCTTCTAGGCTTTTTCCTGTAGAGCAGGCTTTGTGATTTCACTACCACATCAAACTGATCAAATCAGTTATGGTGATTTCACTGGTTCTTCCATTGGGAGACTGAAAGTCCAGTCTCTGGTCATGTTACAGCCATTCATGGCAGCGAGTTCAAAAGAGCAGAACTGGCTTCAGTCTTTGAGTATGTGTTTTTCTCGCTGTGACGAAAAATGAGCAATGTGCCAGCAATTTATCCACCAAAGGCCGATTTAACCAATTACATGCACTCGGTTTGCAAGGTAAACACAGCAATGTATTGCATGATTATGACTTGATACTGATACTAGTAGTGCTGCAACAGTTACAAATGTCTTGTATTCATGAAATTACAGGCACTGTGGAGTAAATGTAGGAGTATTTTCTGATGTGCACGCTCTAATACGGCTGGGAAGAACATGCGTGTCCACGAAAGAGATTAAGAGACACAGTCCGTTTGTGATCAGTTAAACTCTCCTAGCGCCTTTTACGTTTACGGCATTTAGCAGACGCTCTCATCCAGAGCAACGTACATCAGCGATCTAAATCTGAGCGTGACTCTGGCGTTATATCCGCCAGTGAAAGTCGACAGTGGTGATAGTAGCAGAAGCTGAAACAGTAGGAGGGCAGCTCCCCTGAGTGCTGTCATTTGTAGTGAACACAGGTGGGAGTACTCATCACCACCAGCCCCCCAAAACAACACACTCACAAACTAAACAGATGACAGAGAAACACTATTTTGAACAAACACACACACATTTGCATCAGAGGTATCATAGGCAATTTATTGGTGGTTCCTTACTAGTGATAACAGCAGAAGAAGGGCAGCTGGTGGTCTAGTGGTTAGCGAGTTGCCCCTGCAATCAGAAGGCTGTGGGTTCGAATCCCAGCCCTGCTAGTGACACCACTGAGGTTCCCTTGAGCAAAGTACCGTCCCCACACACTGCTCCCCGGCGCCCCTCATTGGTGGCAGCCTCCTGCTTCATTTGGTGAATGGGTTTAATGGGTTAAATTGTTAAATACAGAGAAAGAATTTCACACTGTGTGCTGTGGTTTGTTCACGTATGACTATAAGAGGCCACTTTACTTCGTACTCCCTGTTAATTTTCCATATACACAATATAGGCAAAACTATATGGACAATTATTGAGTGTTTCAGGCACACCCATTTCACACAATATAAAATCAAACACATACATATAAAATCTCCATAGGTCTACTTTAAGTGCTGTATGTTAAATGGAAGCGTCTAGATCAAAACATGTCGTGCCAACAGTAAAGTTTGGCGGAGGAGGGATAATAGTCCAGAGCCAACATCTTAGATTTTTATGCTTCTTTGAGGAAACAATCTGGGGAAGACTCCTGCTTTACTATGAGTGTGGTCCTTCATACATAATGAATTCCCTAAAGACATGGTTTCGATGTTTGATGTGGTTTTCACAGAGCCCTGACCTCAAAAAATGAATACCTTAGGGATGTCTCATCAAACATCACTGCTTGAGGTTATACATGCTGTTTTGACCTAAACGGAGACAGATCCCCCCCCAGCTTCACTGAGAGGGTTAGGAAGAGAGTCTGCACTGACCAGTAGTGGACTTTTCAAATCATAAATCCTGTAGATGTTTCTATTGTTCCACTCTTTGCTGTTATGCCTCTTCTGTTCATTTAAGCCACTGACTATTTTTGCTACTATTTTGTTGTGCGCCAATTCTTCTGTTCTTTCTTTTTTTGGTTTATAGTACTGTGCAAAGATCATGAGCCACCCCTCATTTCTTCATATTTTTCACAAAAGATCCATATTTTCTTGTATGTTAATGTGGTCTTGTGGAACAGTTCTCCAGGCTTCCTGAAGGACTTTCTAAGTCTCTCATTTCCAGTCCAGTCCCTGAACCTGACCAGTTTCAGAGGAATGTTTTTGTTGGTTAAGACACACAGTGACCTGCGTATGAATCATTCAAGCAGAACAAGGAGCATCTAACTGAAGTTCTGAACCAGTGAAGACACAGGTGCAGATGACTCCAGATGATCAGTGGTGCTGAATGCTGAGTGGCTGGAACTCTTTATCTAGGCTCCTTGTACCTTTAGACACTTTGCAGCCTGTCAGTAAAACATTTGTTCACATTTCTTTCATTTAATCTCCTTAGTAGATTAGACAGTCTGATGAGAATAAAATAGGATTTTTGCACCAATTTTGGAGATTAAAATATAAAGATATTAAGACATTTGCTCAGTACTAGAAGTCAGACAATGCTGGCCTTCATCCCTACTGTCTGATGGTAGCAGGGTTTTTTTTTTTTTTTGCTTTACAGGCTCTTTGGGCCACAAAATGTCAACCACAAGAAGGCAATTATGAGAGTAAAATTACTTCCACACCGTTATCAATCCAGCTGAAGGGCCAGGGGAATGGTTAAAAGCCACCGTGTAATGGGGCTCAGTTAGACTTCTCTCCTGGGCCCTGGCCAAGGTGCTAACCTTGCTATTAAAGGCCCCGACAAGCTTTGTCAATGCAATCTGCTGAATGCCTTGAGTGACACGCGATCGATACTCTCCACTCTCGTGGGTCACCGGCGGTGACAGGGCCTCAGTAATAACACCGCCCCGGCTGCCTCCTCCAACTTAAACGCTTCCCCTGCCACAATATTTCTTTTTGTCTCAGGGCTTGCGAGCTAAATTTTCTCGTCGATCGAACGTGGAAGATGGGAGACAGGGAGCGGAGGGAGGCGGGAGAGAAGGAGGAGTGTGTGTGTGCGTGCGTGTGTGTGTTTGTGACTGGGGCGAGACAGAAAGAGAGAGAGAGAGAGAGAGAGAGAGAAGCAGAGGGGGAGGCACGGGGAGCTCAGATAAATCGAAAATGACTGGCTGGCGAGTTGTACTCTGCCAGCGCCAAGCCCCTGTAGCAACAAGCCAAATGAAAAAGCATTCTGACAGACCACAGAGATGGAGAGCCTGCGGTAGAGAGAGGGAAGGAGGAAGGGAGGGAAGGAGGGAGTTAGAGAGGGAGGGATAGAAGGAGGGAGGGAAGAAAGGAGGGAGAGAAGGAAGGAGGGAGAGAGGGAGGGAAGGAAGGAGGGAGGGAGGGAGGGAGGGAGGGAAGGATGGAAAGGAGGGAGGGAGGAGAGGAGGAAGATAGGGAGGGAGAGAAGGAGTGAAGGAGGGAGAGAAGGAGGGAGGGAGAGAGGGAGGGAAGGAGAGATGGAGGGAAGGAGGGAGAGAAGGAGGGAGAGAGGGAGGGAAAGAGAGATGAAGGGAAGGAGGGAGGGAGGGAAG
>JBBIGA010000035.1:10735092-10750954 GCA_037576975.1 Alestes dentex | reverse complement strand
AGACCCCTCCATGATTTCTAAGTGGGAGAACTTGCAAAATCGCAGGGTGTTCAAATACTTATGTTCCTCACTGTAGGTATCATTCAAATACAGTGTGACCAGACGTTTTTTACTTCTCTTATGCTGAGAAGTAACTTGGAATGTTACTTGTAATAACATCACTTACATTTACTGTACATTATGTTTAAGAACTTTTTCAATTTCTCTATAAATTTATGATTTTATGAAAAAAAAAAAGGTTCACGGCTTTGACATAGGGCTCAAGGAAAACCTATCGTTGATGTAGAGCCATAAAATTATATGGAAGTTACTTAAAATGTCGTCACATTTATAAACACAATCCAATGAAAGATGATTCTTTTTTGTTGCCAGTACTGATATAACATTGAGTGATTGCTGATACAGATAATGATCTAAAATGTCTTTTTAAAATGAAACTTTAATGTGAAAAATCCAGTTTACACACTCCAGAATTAAACGTGTTACAAAATTCAGTTCAAATGGGTTGATTTTTATACCAAAAAACATCAAGAGTGAGCTGGTCATTACTATTAGTCATAATTGTAAAAGACAAAGCATGAAACTTAAATTTGAACTGAAACAGGAGGAGATGGAGGAGATAGACAAGGAAGGCAGCAAAAGAACACTAACTGAAGCCCCTGACAGTTACACCAGTTCATCCTGCACTGCCTGGAAGAGCAGAGAACATTCCCATGGCTCATTTTGAGGAAAACTTAATTCACTGCAAGCACAGCAAAGGGTGGAAGCCTTTGTTGCAGACAACAGTTACCATAAACGAGATACCGTACAGAAACACAGAAATCCACAGAGGCATGCGCTGTGCAGTGATGGTCCGTGGAAAGCTGGGACCAGTGATATCCTTTGATATCAGTCCTCTAAATGGACTGAACACTTTATTGACATTTGGATCTAGGAACGACTACTTTACTATAAAGATGTTTATACCATTCATTCTTTTTAAACCATTTATACAGTTTAAAGTACAAATAATTACATAAATGTGGGCTCCTTGGGCAAAAAAAAAGAGCTACTGGCAAAAAAAAAAGAGCTACTAAAGAGAGCCCTGTGCCCCACATAGATTTAAATATTTTCTGCTCCAACACACCTAATCTAGTTCATCAGTATTTATCAAGCTTTTTCAGACACAGAGAAGGTGTACTGGTGCCGGGATTGACACCAGAGGTGGTGTTAGGCCTGGGCATCCGGGGCTATTTATTTATGAACAGTCCCGAATTACAAAAATAACAATAATTAAAAACATGACAATCATCCGTCACATTGATACGTGGAGCCTAAGCGAGCAAACTCACCACCTGACCTCAGATGACAAATCAAATCAAATATATAGTCCTGTAGCCGACTTTCCCCTACCCTTCCCCGGTCATCAAATCGAAACTATAGCCCTGAAAGTTTCGAGGTCATAACAGTGTCTTTAATTAAAATTGTACAGGACAGTCGGATACAGGGCTGAGAACTACTGACCTACAGTAAGCCATATGCGGTTATTGAAGTACAGCCCCTTTCATCCACCATCCCTGTCCAGCTTAGGAAAAGAACTGCTCATTGACTGTGATGCAATGAATTAAACCTAACTGTAGATTTTCTGACATGTACATTTTATATTTGGCATTTTTACATTCTTCTTCATGAGAACCTATAAACCTCATCAACAAACCAAAACTACCCAAATCATTAGTTATAATGACCTAGAGAGGCCACTAGGCAAAAAGACCACCCAACTGATCTGTCAATTGTCTGTGGTCCATTTGAGTCAGAAAAAATAATCAATAGTCCAAAGAAGGATTGAGTCCTTTCCCACAGCCTCAAGTTCAAGCTCAACCCAGACACACTTACAGATGTTACATAAAAAAATAATGATAATCATTTCTGTATGTTAATTATAGGATTAGAAGTATGGTTTATGGGTAGTGGTTAAATTAGGATTCCATGGTGTGGTAATCATTAAAATAATGAAACCATTATTGATACTGTCTGTCTGATGCAAATGAATACCTTACTTAAAATGGAGATCAGAGTTCAGGACACACCAGGCAAAACACTGAAACACTAAAAACAAAAACAAAACAACAAAAAAGCTGACAATAAATCAAACCTGTTTATCTCATTTTTACATTAAAAATGACTGATGTGAAAACAGCATGTTCGCTAAAGTATGTGCCATGAAATCCAGCCTCCTCAACAGGCTTACATTCAGAATTATGTTGCCTTTTTTATGGACTGTTTCAGAAATGCATGTAGAGAAAAAAAAAAACGTTTTTAATGTTTACATGGCAATGCTCACTTTCCACTCAAATATTCTGCAACTTTAAATCATAGGAACCTGGCTCATAAAGCTCATAGGATGTGTAGAACTAGTTTTACTTGTTACTTGTTTGGACCAAAATATTCTTCATTGTTAAATTCACATGGGAACTTTGCATATGTGCACATTTGCTTATAATATATGTCAAGTTCTTGGCAAGAAAGAAAGAAATGGGTTAAATGGGTTAAATCCACTGAAAACTCATTGGTTCAAGGTAAAATAGGATGTGTAGAACTAGTTTCACTTGTTTGGACCAAAGCATTCAACCCATTCCTTTCCTGCCAAGAAGTTACCATATATTATAAGCCAATGTGCATATAAACAAAGTTCCCATGTGAACTTAACAGTGAAGAATATTTTGGTCCAAACAAGTAACAAGTGATACTAGTTCTACACATCCTATTCTGACCTGAACAAGTGAGTCTTCAGTGGACCAAAGCATTTAAGGCATTTTCCTGCTTGGAAATTGCTATTCATGTCTTTATGAGCCAGGTTCCTAGGATTTAAAGTTGCAGAATAGTTTAAGATTTTGAGTGGAAAGAGATCACTGCCATGTAAAGATTAAAAACATTTTTATTTCTCTACATGCATTTCTGAAACAGTCCATATAAAAAGGCAACATAAAGTTTCCCCCCTACAGGCGAAATAGCGATATTGCAGCATGGAGAGCAGTATTTAAGGTGGAATGAAAAATTCGATTAAGGAGCTGCGAATAAGGAGCTAACTTCAGCGTCGTGGTGCGGAGCTGTAGGGGAAACACACAAATTAATTTGGAGACACAGACTGATGCAATAAAAACCTGTAAGTAGGGTGTACAGCGTACATTATAGTCTATAGCACACAGGAGTATTAGGTTATTATGTACACATTAAATTGTCTGGAGGCAACTGACGAATTGAAACAAATGAGCATGCTGTGTGTGCACTGGGCAACAGCGCGACAAAACATTAACTGTCCTTTAATTAACTGCACAAGTAGTGGTGGTCATTAGCTGCTAGCTAACTGGGTAAGGGTGTCATGGGTCTGTAACTCTGTCCACCATTTTAGGGAACATATTTCATTTTAAAGTAAGTTACAGGGCTTTTCCCTGCCTTTCTGGAGGGCTATCTAATATGCATATCCACATAATTATGGATTATTATAATTACGATATATAAAAAACTTGCTGTATTTTAAAGAAAATATATTACGAAACAGATTATATTAGATTTATATTTCAAATATGACAAACTGCTGATTCTTCAGCAGCAAAATTATTGTATCACTACAGTTCAAACCTTTAATAAGCCTTCTGCCATTGTGCCCCATCAGGTAAAGCATAGGCTACGTTTACTTTGCATTGTCCCCACCTGATGACAGTGATATAGTATGATGCGATTCCATATTAGATTCTTGATGAATGTGGTTTGTTGATATTCAGCCTTGTTCTATGTGCCCCTTTTTAACTTTGAGCAATCGCCCCTTCAACCATCTCTGCACGACCCTGAGGTTGAGTGTTAACAAATGCTAGTGGAACCACAATTCTTTACCCACTATTGAAAACTTTACTGTGAATTACACTTCATCCTCTACACTTTTGAGTTCTGTTCAAAAAGGCAGATGGGAAAGACCACAGGTCTAAAGCTGGATCTGTTATACTGCTTTGTTTCCATTTTGGTGGTTTCATCTAAAACTATCAAAGACTCAATCAAGATGCGAGTTGCTTGTGTTAAAAGGATGTGGAGAGAAGGCCTAAATGTTCAAAGAGGAAGTACAGGACACACCTGGCCAATTTGCTAGTAAATGATGAGTTGTCTCTGACAGGACGCTTGATGTATGGTTTGCTGGCTGTCATGGAGGCAATATTTCTTTCCCAGTCAAAGAGCGGGGAGGGAGTGGCAGTGAGTTTATCTCAGTATTTGAGATGTTGCCATCTCAATTACTGTTTAGGCAACGCTCAGATGGTGTGTGCGTTAGAGAGAGAGAGAGATGAGGAATGAATCATCAAGGATAACCTGACAGCAGGGGGACTTTAAAAACCTTGATGGTAACAGCGGCAGAGAGACATGATGGGGTGAAGGCGAAAAAACTCCAGTAGTCAAGAGTAACGAAGAATTTTGTTATCCTATCCATATACAAGAGAAAGAGATAGAGCTAAAATGCTAAAAGCCAAAATGGACCAAAACAGCCTTTCTTCAGTATGACTGATATACATGGCAGGGCCAGTGACCAAGACAAAGACAATACACTGTGCAATTAACTAAGACACATTACATTACAATGTAATTAACCTGCAACAGAAGAGATGATACTGTAATGTACCACAGCGCTCCAACAGGACATCACATACAGTTAGATCCACGAATACAGCAACACCCCCCCCCCCCCCAGTTTTACGTGGATCAGGAGTTGCGGAATCAGTCTCACACAGATTTTTTCTGAGAACCCAACTGATAGTTGTACGTGGAAATCTCCACAATATCGCGGAAACTGCAAATATTCTCTGCATTTTTTTTGCTTTTTTCTTGGCAATATGTTTTTTTTAACGCATTTTAGTTGTAAATTCTTAAGAAAAATATGATTTACTAATTTTGTAACATAAATATTAAAGTAAATTCAGCTACATTTCCATATAAAATATGACTGTATAAATGTTTTTGTACTGTCCAGAGAAACACAAAGAAAGTGTGTCTTGGGACGGGGAAAACCCGATGTACTCAGGGGCAGGAGGTTTGAAAATAGCCGATCCGAGAACGTTATTTATTTCTCCTTGCTGCTGATTGCATCTGGCAGCTGCAGACCAGAATTTCCTCAGTGGAGTTCTCCAGTGATTCTCTTGCTTTTCATTTTGTTCTTCTTAAAGCCCTTAAACTGTAAAAAAATATCAGTGATTACCCGTACATTTTACTGTATTTTTATTACTAAAAGATTCAGTTAAATTATTACTGTATTTACCATGCTTCTACCAAAGAAAACAGCAGCGCATACCAAAGAAACCCCCATGCATGAATTAATTGTGGGAGACGGCATTTCAGTGTACACTGTCCAGCAGGTATACGGGTTTAATAATAATAATCAATTATTATTATTATTATTATTATTATTATTATTATTATTATTATAAAGCTTTACCTTTATATTTTAAGGATAATATGTGAATTAAGAGTTTAAATAGAAAATAAATTGTTTCTTTTTCTTAGAACCGAACTAATAATTGCTGGCAAAAACTTTGCGGAAACTGCAGATATCCTCCACATTTCTTTTGTTTTTTCGAGGCAATATTTAATTCCTCATACATTTTAGTGCTAAATTAAGAAAAATATAATTTACTAATTTTGGAACATACATTTTTATGTAAATTCAGCTGCATTTTCAAATAAATTATAACTGTATTAATGTTTTTGTACTGTCCAGAGAACACAAAGAAAACTCATCTTTTGTGTCATTAACAGGCTGCTTGCTGCCTGAGTCACAGAAAATCTCAAGAGTTCTTTTTATTCTTTTTCAAAGTGCAATCAATCTATTTTAATGAAACACATATTTGACAAAAACGTACTGAGCTTTAGATGATTGTTTTGGAACACTCAAAATACCGCTGTACTCAGTGTGGGGGCGGACTGAATAAGATGCGCCACCCGAACAGTAAATTATTGAACTGTAAAAATTATTGGTGATTCCCTGTACATTTTACTGTATTTTTATTACTAAAAAATTCAATTATATTATTACTGTATTTACCCTGCTTATACCAAAGAAAACACCCGTGCATGACTTCAGTGTACACTGTCCAGCACGTATACGGGTTTAGTAATAATAATAATAATAAGTAAATAAATAAATAAATAATAATAATAATGGTAATAATAATAATAATAATAATAATAAAGCTTTACTTTTATATTTTAAGGGTAATGTATTAAGCTGAGTTTAAAATGAAATTAAAGTGTCATTTTTTCTTATAACCAAACTAATAATGGCTGGTGAAAATTCGTGGAAATGCAGATATCCTCCACATTTTTTTTTTTTTTTTTTTGCTTTTTTTCATGGAAATATGTAATTCTTTAGTGCTAAATTATAATATTGGTATTTACATTCTAGCAGTGCAGGAATTCAGTGTAAACTGTACAGTAGGAATATGGGTTTACCTTTACATTTTCGTTAAGGGTAATTTATTAAATTGAGTTTAAAATGAAATTAAAGTGTTTTGGGACCATATTTAGGGTTTACACTATAAAAATAGGCAGTTTGAGACATTCTTTTTACCAAAACACAACAACGCGGTTTTTCACTATATGCGGGCACTCTTGGAACGTGACCCCCGTGAGAAGCGGGGGTTACTGTATTTGGACCTTGATGCAGTTTTTGTGATTTTCTCTCTGTATACCACAGCAGATTTGAAATTAAGCAATCAAGATGTGACGGAAGTACATAATATATGATTTATCTTTTAAGATAAGATAAACCTTAGTCCCACAAGTGGGAAATTGTGTCACAAACCAGTGCAGGGTCAGGAGCTGAGGCAGCCGGTGCAGAAACCGGCAAAGGGGCAGGAGCTGAGATGGCTGGTGCAGAAACCAGTGCAGAGTCAGGAGCTGAGGCGGCCGGTGTGGAGACCGGTGCAAGGTCAAGCTGAGGCGGCCAGTACAGAAACCGGTGCAGGGTCAGGAGCTGAGGCAGCCGGTGCGGAAACCGGTGCTGGGTCAGGAGCTGAGGCGGCCAGTGCGGAGACCGGTTCTGGAGTCGATGAGGCCGGTGCAAAGACCGGTGCTGGAGTCAGTGAGACCAGTGCGGAGACTGGTGCTGGAGTCAGAGCTCGGGAGGCCGGTACGGGAACCGGTGCAGGGGTTGCAGCTTGGGAGGCCGGCGCAGAAGACTTGAGCCATCTAGGAGCTGGAACTGGGGGCTGAAGCTGCCGTGGGGCCGGTGCAGAGGGCTTGAGCCATCTAGGAGCCAGAACTGGGGGCTGATGCTGCCGTGGGGCTGGCACGGAAGACCATCTTGCCGGAGCTTCTTGACCCTGAGGCGAGGCGGCTTGGCGAGGCGGCGCTACGGTGGCCTGGTTCTGCAGCTCTGAGCCGGCTTGGCTCTGTGGCATTGCAGCTGGGCTAACTGGAGCCACGGAGAAGGCGGCTGGGCTGACTGGAGCCGCGGAGAAGGCAGCTAGGCTGACTGTGTTGAGGTGGACTGAGCTGAGTTGAAGTGGGCTGAGCTGAGCACAGCTGAGCTGCATTGGGCTGAGCTGCGTTGGGTTGAGCTGAACTGGGCTGAACTGATTTGGGCTGAACTGAGTTGGGCTGAACTGAGTTGGGCTGAGCTGAGTTGGGTTGAGCTGAGTTGGGCTGAGCCAAAAGTCTATGTGGAGGCTGAGCTGAATCAGGCCCTCCAGTGTTCCGGGAAGCTTGACCCGGGACAGCTCGTCTTTCAGGTGGGGTGACAGACTCTCGTGGTGCTTGATCCGAAGAACCGCGTCACTTCATTAACCCTGGGCCGTCAGGGTGTGGAACTCTACCATGTATTCACGGACAGAGTGAGCTCCCTGCTGTATGAAGAATAATCAGGGGGTTGAGGACTCACCGGAGGAGCAGAATGGTGGGCTTGGGACGGTGGGGAAGCTACAGCTGTTATGGGGCTGCCATCTTGATTTTGCTGCATCCAGCGCGTGCTGGAAACGCAGGATGAGCTGGTGGACGGCCTGGAGATGGAGGAAAAGCCAAAGGGTAGGCTGGAGACATTGAACGGCTGGCTGATGACGCTGGGAAGGCTGGATGGCGTGCCAGAGACACTAGAGAAACTGAACGGCATTTCACCGCCGCTATGGGGGCCACCATCTTGGACTCGCCGGGTCCGGAGTGAGGGGGAGACACCGGAGGAGCTGAATGACGGGCTGGAGGAGAAGTCTGCTGTACCTTGTGTGGTGGAGCATTCTGTCACAAACCAGTCCTGTCCGGACAGGGAATGAGAGACAGAGGCACGGGCGCAGACTTTCATGGTGATGAGACTTTATTCAATCAAAGCAGAAACGGAACTGAAACTGGCACGAGGGCCGAACATAAAAATGGAACTCCCAGCAGAGGAAAAGGAGTTGAAAAGGAGGACACAGGGATGGAGGAAGATAATGCTCCACACCACATCAGGGGACAGAACACATTAAATACAAAACCAGGGGCTAATCAGCCCTCAGGGTAACTATCCCCAGCTGTGGGTGGAGGACAGTTCACAGTCCCACAGCGACCCCCAGCGGCCGCAGACCAGAAAGTAGACAGTACAAAGATAAGAGCAGCAAAATTAAAACACATTGCACATTTCGCCCAGTGCATCAGAAAAATTGCACTCAATTAATATTGCACATAAGAAAAACTACCATGGTGTATTGGATGTGTGTGTGTGTTTGTCTGTGCGTGTGTGGTCATCTGCAAGGTCTGTCAACAAGGGTATATCAACATTAAGCTTTCAGAAATTACAACCATTTTTCAGAGTTCCTCCATTTTCAGAGGCTCAAAAATAATTGGACAGATGACTGGCAAGCAGTTTTACGGCCAGGTGTGGCTTGTTCCCTCATTATTCTATGACAAATTAAGCAAATTAAAGGTCTGGGTTTGCATTTAGTAGCTGTTCACTGGAATTGTCCAAAGAGGGGTCAATGCAAGTGAAGGATGCCAACAAATCAGTCACAGCTATTACTTTGGCAGTTCCCAAATCAACAATTTGATAAATCTTTAAAAAGAAGGAATCCACTGATGAGCATAGCAACACCAAAAGGTCTGGGAGACTGCAGAACACAACCAAAGTGGATGATTGTAGAAAAACCCATTCACAACATCTAGCCAGGTCAAGAGTACTCCTTGAGGAGGTAGGTGTATCACCATCAAAGTCCACAATCAATAGAAGCCTTCATGAATGGAAATACATAAATGTACAGAGGCTCAAAAGTAATTGAACAAAGTATTATAAAATAAAATATATGTTTTTTTATGGTTGGATGAATCCTTTGCAGTCAGTTGCTGCTCGTTTGTTGATCTTTCGTTTGTTTTGTTTTCAGTACCTGAAAAGCATACAGTATTGTGTTGAGACCGGGTGATTGTTTTGGCCACTGAAGAATATCGCATTTCTCTACCTTTGTCATGTCGGGTGTGCAAAGTGGACACAACTGTGGAAGACAGCATAAGATACAAATGGGTTTTTAATGAACACAAGTACTAGTGTTGAGCTTCACAGAGCTCCAAACGAAACAAGCTTCACACAGGACAAATGCAGGGACCGATCCTGAAGGACCTTCACTCCAGAAGGGACTCAAGCTCTCCAGGGGGGAGGTACATATAACCCTGTACACTTCAGAATTCATTTTGCTACTTCTATCCGTCACGTTCCCTTTCTCTCACTCGGTCCAAACAGCAGGCTCATACACAGACGTCCATGCTGAAAGCTTTATTAAATGACAAGTAGAACCAAAACAGGCTCGAGGCCCTGAAACAAAAGCTTTCTACAAAACCAAAGAGAATATAAACAGCACCAAAGCCAGGGCGACGGTGGACCGACACTGAGGTCCACCTCAAACTAACTTAAATACAAAACCCCCAAACACAAACACCCAATCAGAACATAAACCCAATTGCTCCTGATCACACCGGCAGCTGACAACAATCATGACTCCTACAACGCCCCACTGGGGCGAAAACAAACCCCCAAAACATCCGAAGGGCAGAGGAGGGGCAGGCAGAGGCAAAGGGAAGCATCCCGTGAGCCCCACCCGACCGCATCTCACCAGATGACATCCTGACCGGCGCTCCGCATGGCCAGGGTGGTCCGGGTAGGTCCCATGGGACGCTCCCTCTTGGGAGTCCCAGTCTTTGTTCGGGGAGCCCCCTACCAGGAGCCCCCACTGTCCTCAGGAGTGGAGCCCCCTACTGGGAGCCCCTCACTGTCCTTGGGGTCGGAGCCACCAACCGGGAGCCCCTCTCTGTCCTCGGGGCCGGAGCCCTCTACCAGGAGCCCCTCTCTGTCCTCGGGGGTGGAGCCCTCTACGGAGAGCCCCTCTCTGTCCTCAGGGGCGGAGCCCACTCCCAGGGGCTCCTTCCCGTTCCCTTGGCCAAGATCCCCCCTGAGGGCCCTACCGCATGGACCCTAGCGGGAGCTCCTCCTTGACTCTGGGGTCCACTTTCAGTCAGGGACCTCCTCCGGAGCCCTTGAAGACCCCAGTACCCCCCTAAAAAATTCTGGGGGAGACCCCCATTCCCTGATGGGGTGTCAGGCCCCTCTCGGCCTGCCAAAGGCCCCTCATTGGCCTCTGAGCCACTGCTAAGCCCACTGCTTGATCTTGCGCCTCAGTTATCCCTCTTTAGAACCTCAGGGCCTCTGCAATCCCTCTCTAGGGCCTCAGCTACTCTGGTTAGCCCTTTTCCGGCTTCTGCTACGCTGTTTAGCCATTCTTGGGCTTCTCCTATACCAGCTATACCAGCTAGCCCCTCTCAGGCCTCTGCTACATAAATTAACCCCTCTCGGGCCTCTGCTACGCTAGTTAGCCCCTCTCGGGTTTCTGCTATGCTAGCTAGCCCCTCTTGGGCCTCTGCTGCACTAGCTAGCCCCTCTCTGGCCTCTGCTACATAAATTAGCCCCTCTCGGGCCTCTGCTACGCTAGTTAGCCCCTCTCGGGCTTATGCTATGCTAGCCAGCCCATCTTGGGCCTCTGATGCACTAGCTAGCCCCTCTCGGGCTTCTGCTATGTTAGCTAGCCCCTCTTGGGCCTCTGCTACTCTAGTTAGCCCCTCTCAGGCTTCTGCTATGCTCGCTACCCCCTCTTGGGCCTCTGCTGCACAAGCTAGCCCCTCTCCGGCTTCTGCTACATTAGCTAGCCCCTCTCTGGCCTCTGCTATGCTAGTTAGCCCCTCTTGGGCTTCTGCTATGCTAGCTCGCCCCTCTTGGGCTTCTGCTATGCTAGCTAGCCCGTCAGGCTTCTGCTCTTCCCTCCCCCTCCAGGACCTGAACAGGTAGTCTCCTTTGGATTGGAACTGGAGGCTGGAGCTGCCATTGGGCCAGCAGCTTTCTTGGAGCAGGAACTGGGGGCTGGAGCTGCCATGGGGCCGACAGCCTTCTTGGAGCTGGAACTGGGGGCCGGAGCTGCCGTGGTACCGACAGCCTTTTTGGAGCTGGAACTGGGAGCTGGAGCTGCCGTGGGGCTGGCAGCCTTCTTGGAACTGGACCTCTCGCTTGGATGTTGCGGCGACCTCTCGCTCTGCTGCTGCGGGGATCTCTTGCCCTGCTGCTGCGGTGCCCTCTCGCCCTGCTGCTGTGGCAACCTCTTGCGCTGCTGCTGTGGCAACCTCTTGCCCTGCTGCAGTGGCGACCTCTCACCCTGCTGCTGCGGTGACCTCTCGCTCTGCTACGGCAGCGTGCCTCTCTCTCTCCTTGTTGCCTTCCAGCTTGCAGGCCTGTGCATGCCCCAGTGGTAGCGCCTCAAGCGCTAGCGTGACCAGGGTCTTTGGGCCCTTTGTCTCCAGACTGCGGATCTCCCACCTTGCCTACCAGCGAGCCAAAGCGTGAGCTCCTCCGCAGCCGAGTCTAGGATGAAGGGGTCCACAATATGCTCTGGCTCGATAATAGGGGATCCGTCCATCCACCCGTCCCACCAGAAGCCCAGGTCCGCTTCGACCTCTGACTCACCACCACACAACAGCTCTGCAGTTGTAAACTGGCCCGTGCTCACCGGCTTACCCCCAAGCTGGGACTAGCCTGCCTCACTCGAGCCAAACTCTTCCTCATCTTCGAACACCCTGTACAGTTTCAGGGGCTCGTCTCTCAGACTACTGTGCCCGTTTACGTGGTCGGTCCATCTGTCACATTCCCTTTCTCTCTCTCGGTCCAAACAGCAGGCACATGCACGTCCATGCTTAAAGCTTTATTAAATGACAAGCAGAACCAAAACAGGCTCGAGGGCCTGAAACAATATTAAAGCTTTCTACAAACCAAAGAGAATATAAACAGAACCAAAACCAGGGCAACGGTGGACCGACACTGAGGTCCACCTCAAACTAACTTAAATACAAAACCCCCAAAACACAAACACCCAATCAGAACACAAACCCAATTGCTCCTGATCACACCGGCAGCTGACACCAATCATTACTTGACTTAATTCCGGTGTGATCAGGAATAAACAAAACTGAATCCCTGGCGGCCTCTAGTGGCCGCCCACAGTTACTGACCCCAGACCTGACACTATCAGTAGTCACATTATCAGTAAACACCAGTGACCCAGTTCCATTAGCAGTCAGACACGCCCATATCATAACTCTGCCTCCACTATTTTTGACATCATATGCTGTCCTTTGCCCATACTTTTCTTTTCCCATCATTCTGGTACGATGACAACATGATTTCAGAACAGGGCAGGCTTCTTAAAATGTTTTCTGGCAAAGTGTAAGCTGGCCTTCCTTTTCTTCAGTGTTACCAGTGGTTTGGATCTAGAAGTAAACCCTCTGTAATTCCATTCATGAAGGCTCCTATTTAACAAGGATATACCTATGGCCAGATGCTGTGAAGGGGGTTTTCTTCACCAAGAAAAAAAAGAATTTTGCAATCATCCACTTTAGTTATCTTCCGTGGTCTCCTACCTGGCGTTCGCTAAACAAGAAGCAGAGATGTTAAAGCAGCAAGCTATAATTCAAGCTAACTTGCACGAATTGAGAATGGAAAAGGCAGCTGCAGCTGCACAAGCAGAGGCTGAAATACTAGAGGCAGCTGCTGGAGAATATGAACAGACAAGCCATCTCAGGAAAGAAAAAAACAGCATGCTACCTCAGACCCCAGTTGAACTACATGGTGAAAGTTCTACAGTGCAGATGCCTGTTCAACAGCCAGGTCACCAGTCCTATCAGAGTGTATCAGCTAACACATTAAACTCATTCACAGCCTCACCTCCTGATGCAAAGCCACCCATGACCTCACATTCACCAGTGTGCCAGCCTATCATGGACAATGGTGTTCAGAGCTGCAGGAATCAGGGTGATGTGCCATCAAGTGAAATCAGTGATCATGAGTTTGGTGAACTGGCCACACACCACTTGTCCGGAGGACAAGCTACCTGGACTTCACAACAGCACACTAACAGAGCGTGGAAGAAACCATTCAGCTACAGGGAACTTCCCCATAACATTAACCATATCAGCAATGAATACAAGCCTCCCCAGCCATATCAAACACATTAATTCCCTATGTACAACATCAACCCATCCAGTACAGTGGCTTCAACTGACCTAGGGAAGTACCGGATGCGACACAAGTTGGAGAGTTCAGGCCTGCTGAAGTTTGAAGACAAGCCAGAGAACTATTGGGCCTGGAAGTCATCTTTCCTCAGCTCAACTGACGACTTAAAGCTCTCTGCTAGAGAGGAACTCGATCTGCTGTGCAAATGGTTTGGGCCATCATTGTCTGAGCAAGCCAAAAGGATCAGAGCAATACGCATTCACAATTCACCTTCAGGTCTCAGGATGTTGTGGCAGAGACTGGAAGATGTTTACGGCTCACGGAAGGTGATCAAGAACGCCCTCCTTAGAAAGGTCGAAGATTTCCCCAAAATCTCAGTCAAGGATAATCACAAGGATAATCACAAGCTAAGGGAACTTGGAGACATTCTCATGGAGCTCGAAGCAGCTAAGGCAGATGGGTACTTACCTGGCCTCTCATATCTCATCACCTCCCGCGGAATCAGCCCCATAGTCCAGAAACTCCCACACACCCTACAAGAAAAGTGGATTACTGTTCGATCACATTACAAGGAACAACACAGGATTCCATACCCACCATTCTCAGTCTTCGTAAACTTCATCTGTGAACAAGCAAAACATGCAGTGACCCCAGCTTCGCCAACAAAACAGGATCATGGTATGTAGCCAAGACAGAAAAGAGTAGCCTAGTCAGCAACCAGATGAGAACATCAGTCACTGTGAAAAAGACTGAAGTCTCAGCTGTCAGCAGTGGCTGTGTCGTAATGACCCAACCTGATGATAACCCTGACAAGCAGTGCCTTCTATATAACAAGCCACATCCACTGAGAAAGTGCCATGTGTAGGATCAAAGAAAAATTCTGATTCATCTGAGAGGGTCACAGTTGCTTTTCTAGCGGCATACCAACTTGGATTAATTTTTAAACAAGAGAGACATCTGAATTATCACACCGTCCCATCTGGATTCCAGAACTTCTAAGAACAAAGGGGGTCTGGGGTTATCTTGCACCCTGACCAGACCCCTCTGTCCTTCAAAGGTGTCCTGTGATTGCTCTCCAATTCACAGGTCCACTACTAGGACATAAATGACCAGACACCCTGTCTCTGCTGTCACACACATTCCAGCACACACACACACACACACACACACAAACACACACACACACACACACACACACACACACACACACACACACACACACACTAAGAGATCTCAATGTTTCAATCAAAAAGAGAATAAAATACATTTGTTTCTTTTCTTTTCTGGTTTTCTGTTAAAATCACCTATTCCCTAAGTTCTTTCTTTTTGCTAAGTAAGTTTGGGACAATAGACTATGTGTGTTGTTCTTAACTAACCCCAATAGTAAATGGTGATGTTTGTAATATCCATCTGACTTGGAATAAACCATACTGTTAATGTGTTAAGTGGAAATTTAGACCTATGCTTCAACAAAGGTCATGACTCAGAAAGAACAAAAAGATGCCTGATCCTGACTCAAAACTCCAGGATTTAAGGGTTTGCAAGTGTTTGCATTTTAAAGTTGTTTTGAATAATTATGGGTAAGATTAGAATGTATCGGTTAGTTAAGCCATAATCTGTGAAATGTTTGTCGAAAGTATAACATGTTTGGTATCTACGTGACCCCTAGATCACAACAGAACCAAAAGCACAAGTCTCAATATCCAGTTATTAACTGTACAAGATTTATGAACTTTATTTTGTTAATGAGAAGTTCCACAACCTGAGTCATAAAATGACATGCATCCCCCCCCGGCCCCACACCAAAGGAGGGAGAGAGGGGGGTTGCCCCTTTCGAACTGGTCAAGTTGAGAAAGGTGGGGACAAGGAAATCGTCCTCTCTCTTTCTGCCATATAAACAACTGGTCCCAAAGAGAATTTGAGAAAGCTTGGGCCAAAGAACACCTGAAGAAGAGGCTCCAAAATCCACCAAGCCCACTCTCCACTCTGCCTCTTCATTCACCGCTGAGACATCAAGATCAACAACCAAGAAACTCCTAATTCTAACAACTCTACAAACTTCATCATCTTCGTCTCCTCAACCGGCAAGCTTCAAACCCACTCCGCTCCATCCTTTCGGCCCAAGACTGATGCCCGAAGACTTCGCTCCATCCCCAGGACCGGCACACAACTAAAAGCTTCTCTTTAACTCTGGTGCAAGGCAGATCACATGTGTAATAAATGTTATCTTCATTAAAAGCAAAGTCCCTTCATGGCTGGTAACCTTCTTCTTTCTCTTTCGGCTTTACCCTTCAGGGGTCACCACAGCGAATCATCTGTCTCCATTTAGTCCTATCTGCT
>JBBIGA010000035.1:10699119-10709891 GCA_037576975.1 Alestes dentex | reverse complement strand
TGTGTGTGTGTGTGTGTGTGTGTGTGTGTGTGTGTGTGTGTGTGTGTGTGTGTGTGTGTGTGTGTGTGTGTGGTGGCGGGGTAGGGAGGGGTGGGTTAGGGAGGGATGGAAGGAGAGTAGCGCTTTGCCAAGATCTAAGAGGTCTCATTTAGCACAGTGCTTTTGCATAAAAACTGCAACAAGCAGGCCGTTCTGTTCTGGCACATAATTCTGACATGGATGCTGAAGCAACACATAGTTTATATTTAAAACATTGCTTTGTACAAAAACAGTATGTAATCTTATCTAAAGGGAAATTGATGTTATTCTGTAGCAAACGGTCATGACAGAATTGTTCACAATAATGTTGAAGTGTCTGAGAAGTTTGACATTTCAATGCTTGGGCTTTTCTGTATAACAGTCCTTCTTCTTACACCAAACCCACTTTGAAAATCTTTTAGCAAAAAGCAGCGTCATGTCTCCCTCAGAGACAGACACACACTGATACAAGTGTGTCTGCTGGCTGGCATGTGTTTTGGTTTGCATCTCTTAGTTTGATAGTGTTTGGAATGGTCTGGACATGTCTGCACATACTCCACACATAGAACCACACTGTCTGGACACTATAGAATAGAGGCTAGTGCCACCCACAGTAGAGTTGGCATAGCTAGGTGTGGACAAGTTAGTTTACTTCCTAGTTTTGTTCTTTTCTTTCCTTTGGCACTGTCTTTGGCCCAACTTTTTCATCTTGTTTATCTCTTGGGTGTGGTTTTGTTCATGAAACTGGTAAAGGAAATAGTTGGGTTACCCTGTGCATTATTGCCTGAGTTGAACTTATTAATTTCCCCTCACATGATAAACATGTCACTCCCCTTTTCACCCTAAAGAGTAATGTAACACAGATCAAATACTTTACTTCAAACTGACATTGCTGACATGCAAGATTTCATCACTTTTTTGAAGGGGTTTGTTGTCACTTGTTTGCACCAGTCTGTCCATCACTGTGGGTACATTTTATTCATTCGTTTATTCATTTTCTGTAACCATTTAATCCTTACTAGGGTTGTGGCTACCCAGAGCCTATACTGGGGCCAATTTACGTGAGGCAGGGACCTTTTGTCCTGTCAGCACTTGTGGTGTTCTTTTCTGTTCTTGTGTTGCACCATGGTCCTGACTTGACTTATTTGGTGGAGGATCATTCTCAGCACAGCAGTGACACCAACATGGTACTGTTTGCATGCCTAGCACAGAGTTTATGGATCAGACATAAACATTTTTAGGTTTTTTGGTGCAGCTGTCATACATGATTTGCTGAATGCCTAAATGCAATTTCACTCTGCTAATTTTCTGATCTGGGCACCATGAGCTGAGCACCTCCAGCCAAAGCTTGTATTCATCAAACATTTTAGACATGTATATGGGTCCAAACCCTTAAATGACTTGTAAACATAGAGGAATCCCTTGAACTCTATTCTGTATCTTATTGGAAGCCAGTGTAAGCTGTGGACTGGAGTGATTCAAGATTGAAGATCTAAGATTCTTTATTTGACTTGGTTAAGGAGTCTTACAGCCTGAGGATAGAAGCTCCTCCTGAGTCTCTCTGTTCTGGTCGTAAGATTTAAGCAGGTAAACAGGAGTAATGTGCCTTTTTTGGGGTTTTATTAGAATTCTAGCATTTTGAAAAAAACTGTAGCTGGTCGTTTTGGGGAGGCCCATGAGACAATCAGTGCTATATTCTACCCAGCAGAATAAAAGGGATGAATATATTTCAAATCTTTTTTTTGACACAAAAAGCGTATATTCATCAAACATTTCAGAGATGTATTTGGGTCCAAACCATTTAATGGGAAAGTTTCTAACCTCAGCTACATTCTTGAGATGACTGAGTGCTTTTTTTTTTTTTTTTTTAAATATAAATGATTATACAAAAATTATGGATTGTAGTCCTTATTGTCTTAGATTCTTAAAGGGAACCAAATTGCACTCTTCCAATTAACTGAGGTAGATCCGAACTGGATAGATCTGAGAGTCATTTGTATAACTACGGTGAGCCACATTTGGCTCAGCATGAGGTAGTTGTTTCTTTTTGACTAGACAGCTAACTCACATTTCAGCTGTTGCCCTGATGTTAAACACTGTAAATTCAGGATCTGCAGAGACACACCCATCTTACTGCCACACTGGGCAGTCTTTATCAGGGGTAAACTGGCTGCTCAGCACATGCTGTATATGTATGTTTTTACTCCGTACAGCCATCTGTACTGAGGTAACTGAAAAGAACTAAACACCACCATCTGTTTCAGTCTTACACTTACTTTTTAAATAGATTATCTACTGGCCATTTAAAACTACAGTTCTGCGCATCCGTATTTCCAGTTAAACTTTGAAACTTTAAAACAAATCATAAATGTCACACAAAATTAAATTTGACAAATAACAGGGCTGCTGTGCTCCCAAAGACGGGAAGAGTCAAAGCATAAAACATGCTCTTTTTATTCCGTTAGAAGAATGATTTGCTAAAATTCCAAATCTCGAGACTTGTGCATTATTTAGTAGTATGTAATAAATTACTAAGGATCAGCATCCCCACACTTCCCTGGAAATCTATTGGAAAGAAGGTAATGCACAGTTCTGTCTTCCTACAAACGAGGAGCTAGATCACATGGGCTAACATGGTGTCAAAGCTTGTCAAAATCTTTAAAATAAAATGCAAGTTATTAGCTGTCTACCTAAAAACTGCTAAGCAGCACCACTTAAATGGGGTATAAACCTTAACTGAAGCTGGACTGGGCCCACTGCTCATAGCTCCAGGGGGCTCAGAGTTGTGAGAGTCTGAAATGTGTCCCATATCTGCTATCATTCTCATATCTGACATCATAACATTTCCAGTGGATAGACACCATCAGTGGGTACAGAATCAAATGAAATGGTAAATGCATAACAGTAGAGCAACAAAAGCAACAATATAGGAAAAGCAACAAAACACAGTAATGTGAAAAATTAGGACTCTCTAAGAGAAACATGAAGGCCAGACTGAAGTTTGCCAGAGAGAACGTAGGACTTCTGGAATAATGTTCTTTGGACTCTAAAATTGAATTATTTGGACACCAGAACATGTTTGCCATAAACCAAATACAGCATTCCAGGAAAAGAACCTCACGCCACCTGTGAAGCATGGTGGTGGAGGTCTCATGGTTTGGGGATGCTTTGCTGCATCAGCCTGGCCAGCTCACCATCATAGAATACACCCTGAATTCTACCGTGTATCAGAGGGTGCTTGAGGAACACGTGAGACCAGCTGTAAGAAAACTAAAGCTGAAGCGGAACTGGATTCTGCAACATGAAAATGACCCAAAGCACACCAGTAAACCCACCAAGGACTGGCTGAAAACTAAGAAATGGAGAGTCCCGAAATGGCCGAGATCTTAATCCCACTGAGATGCTGTGGGGTGACTTGAAAGGGGCTGTACATGCAAGAAACCCCTCAAACATCTCACAGCTGAAAGAATTCTGCATTGCGGAGCAGAACACGTGTTCCTCAGACCGATGTCAGAGTCTGGTAGACAGCTACAAGAAGCATCTCACTGCAGTTATTTCAGCCAAAGGGACTAAAAGTAGCTATTAGAGAGTATGATGTGTTTTTCCTCAGTTAGAATATGCATTTTTGTTGACATCTTTTGTTTAAGTTGTAAGTTTTAGATTTGTTGACAGGATCATAACCTCTGTGGTAGAAAATACTGTTGTTTGCAGACTTACAAAATCAAACATATCTTATCTTCAATATCTGTTCAGTATCTTTGTTAAGTAAAATCAAAGTAGGTCAGAAGTAAACATTCACAGGAAGCAGGGTTTTTTTCTTTCATGTACAGCCATCTGTTTAAAAACCACAGGACGTTCACACATCTCAATCGGAAATAAAACACGACCCTGTGCTGTAAGACACCGAGATCACATCTGTAGGTCACTGATCTGATAAATAGTCTCCTGCAGAGTAAGTCATGATGATGATGGCCCACCCAGCTGAGCACTGGTGTGTTATGAGTAAATGAAGCAAACCAACATCAGGAGTTGCTCAGAGAATATGAGGATGTGGAAGTACAGCAGGAAATGTGAATCACTAGAAATCTTTCAATCTCAATGAGATGAGAATCTCAGTGAGAATCTTACATGTGATGTAATATTTATAAACACGTGTGTGTGTGTGTGTGTGTGTGTGTGTTAGAGAGAACGTGTATACATTCTCACTGGAAAACTTCAGTCTGGCCCTGTTTCTCTTAGAGAGCAAAGGTTTCCTCCTTGCACACCTTCCATGCAAGTTAAACTTGTGCAGTCTCTTTCTGATTGTCGAGGCCTGCACCTTCATATCAACAGTAACAAGATCTAGCAGTCTGCTCTGGGGGTGAACTTGCTTGTTTGTACTCCCCCCCCCACACACACACACACACTTATATATACATGTATGTGTGTGTGTGTGTGTGTGACGTGTATGCTTCAGCCAGTAAACACAGCACTATTTCTAAAGCTTTAGTGTTGAGACTGGTCTTTACTCACAGTAGTTGGTCTCACGCACGCACACACACACACACACACACACACACAGACAGAGAGGGAGAGAGAGAGAGAGAGAGAGAGAAAGAGAAATAATTTGCTTGATAGTACACTGATAGTTTTACTGATGTTGAACCTGCTTTGATTTTGAGCTTGTTTGTGTTTGGATTAGACTGACCCTCATTCACAATGGATAAATCATTTCTGAAGATCCTGTTGCTTTTGGATTTTGCCGTCTTTGCAAACGTGGACGCACAAGGTATGTCAGCTTCTCTTTATTTATTTCATTTCAGGCATACATACTGATCAGTTGAAGTAAAATAATTAATTATTTAATACCGGTGTCATCTCCCTGGTGAAGTTATTAAACTATAATTCAAGATATATAAACAAGTGATTTGGAAGATCTAGAATGTATTTGGCCGGGTTTAGCGAAAACCACACTACGATAAAATTTTTTCCATCAACATTCAGAAAAAAAAATTAAATGCATCATTAACACGGTTCATGAGTTTCAGAAGTAGAAGTCTACAATTTAACAGGTAGTTCATCTGGAGTATATTTTCTTGCTTTGATTGGTTAAATTAAGCTGTGCTCTGTTTCCAGTAGGTCCCACTGGTGCATGCGTTCCTGTAGTGCATGTTCGGAAGGACACCGTTTTCAAAGGCTCAGTGAAAAGGTCCTTAAAGATCTCATGTCTTGCGAGATACTGTGAGGAGATCCCAGACATTAGATGGCTCAGACTAACAGTTACACAGGAGCCCTCGACTGCAAACGAGAAAGAAGTCGTCTCAGTTTTGAGCTTTACAAACTTATTGAATCAGGACGATGGCCTGTACAGATGCAAAGCTTTTGGATCAAATTCATCATCAGAAAGTCACAACATTAATGTGTCTGTTTCAGGTAATGAAGTCACTATTTTTTTTGCCAGATATAATAATGTTTAAGTTGGTAATGACTCTGACTGATATTAGTAAGATTACTAAAAATAACGGATCTAAATGTTCTGCAATCATTCTCCACAGATTCCATCCTAGAGAGTGCAAATGGATGTGAGAGCACCAATGTCCTTTCTTTTGTACATGTTAATTTGTACATGCTTACAAATAAAGGGTCTTAAAGGGTTTGTAGCTGATGTTAGTTAAATGTAATCTGGAGATTTTTCTCTTTGAGATTCTTGAAGAAAGTAGGAGCAACAGTTTTGTTTTATTTTACAGTTGATTGTTTTTAAATGGAAAATTGTATATGTACTGTATATACAAAAATATTATTTGGAAAGATCAATTCCATATTTATAAAAGACTTTTCATATGTACTCTTGGTATCACATTTTTAATATTTTCTCATTTTATTCTCATGTTTTTTCTTTGTGTAACAGTCAGGCCCCCTCGTACTGGGAGCGTCTCAGGTACAGACTCGATGATCAACAGTTTTCATGTGTAAAAGTTCCAGTCTTTAAATGAATATAAGATATATTATTTATATACTACTCAAAAAGATTAATTCCATCCATCTTTGCATATGTTCCCTTGGTGTCACATTTTTAATATTTTATCATTTTACTTATTCAGAACCTTTTAAATGTGATTTTTCTCTGTGTAACAGCCAGCCCCCCTCGTACTGTGAGTGTCTCAGGTCCACACTCGATGATTTATGTGTTTTTCGGCTCCATCGGTCTGGTCACCATCCTAATGTCAATCTATTTCCTGAGCCTACATGGGTGTACATGTGAGTACAAATATACCATTCAGTCAGTTTGCTTGTTTTGGCATTCAACACAGCTGAATTACATTAGTGCTTAACACTGTGCTGGGATTTTCGGTTTGACCTGATTTATTTATTTATTTATTTATTTTGCTTTTTTTAATGATTTTTAGGCCTGAGAAAATCTGACAAACACACTCAGGTAAATACTCTTTACTTCTACTGCTTCCATGTTAGAATCTTCTACAACTTCATGAGCCCATTTTCTCTTACAGCACAGCACAGCAGTGTTCGCTCCGGCTGCAACCCAGGCCAGCATCGGAGGGATCTGTGCCAAAGAGCCTCAAAAGCAATAACCTAATGTCTATAATGAATGTCTATAATGTGTGCACTTACAATAATCAATAAACAAGCCATGGAGAAACAATAGCTATGTTAAGGCTTCAGAATGTTTGTGGATGTGGGTGATGGTACAGAACATTGTTTGAATGTTTAATGAATGGACCAAATTCTTGTCTTTTCAAGAGAAAATGCTTGTTGATACTGGAAAAGGTATGAAAAGTTGAACTGGGAGCATTTTTTTTTTGGTTTTTTGTGTACATCCCTGACATATGTGTAGAGGTGTTATAGGTTAATATCTCAAACGACGATACCCCTAAAGTTCAGTCTTGAAACAACTGGTGTTTCACTTTCATGGATTGTAGATTTTATTTTCATACTGTTTTTTGTAGCATTTTTCATTGGTTTTTGTTGCTTATTTCGCTGTTTTTACCTCGTGGCGAGTACAGCCATGAACGCTCTAACCACCGGCGCTGAAATGAAATGACATTCTGGGCCGCTCATTCAGAGGTAGTGTGAGTAAAACAGACTTATTTCTTTCATTTGTAATAACACTGAGTGATTAATAAAACCAGACCCCTCAGTTGCCTCTTACAAGAACATATTTCACTGTTATTCAGCTTATCAAGTAATCAGACTGCATTGTGTAGAACTGCTATAGTTATATAACTGACATAAGTTAATAGTAATAGTAGGTGTCTCTGGTAGATGTATGTCTCGTTTACCTATATTTATGGGGCCTAGTAGGACTGAAGAGGAGATAAAAGTGTATTTAAAAGAAATTCAGAGGCAGAGATCAGTACTTTCTAAACAGTTCATATAGAAAATTAGTAATAATAAAAATAACAAAAATATTTCCTTTTCAATAGTTTTGGGGAAGCCAATGTTACACAAAATAAAAGTTGGAGAAGAAAAAAAAAATTATTTGTTGTATTTATTGATTAATGTGCAACAGCAGGTTTTTCTGCAAAATAAATATTTTCAAAGAAAATGCAGGTATATATGTATATACATACAGATTTCAGATTACACAATAAAAGCTGCTTCCTTCTTGGAGTGACTGGAATAAGAGTGTAGTCTGGCCAGTTTTTAACAATGTCCCATTTGTTCATGATTGCAGTGGGTGCCACTGTATAATCATCTGCAATACAATAAATCACACAGCACAAGCATTTAGAAGCGGAGTTAGACTATTATTCCAGCAAGACTTTCCGTTCCATAGTGTTCCTGTAATTTCCTGTAATGAGGATTTGGCGGTCTTGCTGATGCCACTGCCATCAGTATATTATGAAAGTTGTAAGGAACACAAAAAAGAAAGAACATTTTTAACAACAATGTTTAAGAGTCCCTGTTGATGTACTTCTAAAACCAGGTGATTTTTCAAGGGGACTGCACGATAAAATTGCGTTTTTCCAAATTTCTTGTATTTCATTGTACGATCTGGCTGTTTCAGCCTGTAGCCTAATGGCAAAACCAGAACCGGCATTTCCTTTCTCTGAGCTTGTTTGGATATCTTATTTGCATGCTAAGGAAAAGACTAAAGCGAAGTGGGTGAGGACTGTTTTGCAAGTGATGTCTGCTCTTGGCTGTGAACCTTTTAAATTATTGAATCAAACATTTACTTGATTTAATTTTCCATCTTTCATCCATTTGTTTGTGATATTAAAAGCATCACTACATTAAAGCATTATTTTCAACAAAGTTAATTTACTTGGCTTATTTCTGCAAACAAAAATATAATGATTACAAAACTACAGCCATGGAAAAACATAAGAAACTGCATCATTTTTTTCTTGCTATTGCTTTTGTAATTTGTAGAAGTGAGTCTGTGCAAAATGTGCATGTCACTATTGTTTTGTACACTATTGATTCACAATTCCAAACAAAAAATAAAACATACACATTGCAAAACTACACAACACTCTTAGATTATTTACAATTACAACAATTAAAACAGTATGTATGAATCACAGCCACAGAAGACAGCCAGTAAATGAATAGAAAAACTAATTCATAGAGACATTCATGACATAACGTTCATGAAGTTAATTTAAGTATGTACAGTATGTACAGTGGACAGCAGTGATGACCCATCCTGTAGATCAGCCCTGGAGTCCATAGGAATGATGCAGCACAGATCACTGTCCTAAAACTGCAGAATAAAGATGATTTCTTTAATACAAAAGGGCATTAATAATTAGAATACCTTTCCTTAACTGGTGCCAAACTGTGTAATGCCAGGCAAGTTAGTTTAATGGTTTATCTCTAATTGCATCTGAAGGCTTCTTATTCACACACTACATGGTAAACAGTACTAAGTGGCTGAGTTACTCTTTAGTTATAGGCCTAATAGCAGGCTGGACCTGCCAGTAGATTCGAGCCATTTAATTACATTTGAATGGTTGATGGGTGTGCTTGAAGCTGGTTATGACTGATGGGTTTGATATACCCCTGACCTAGGCTGTGCATGACAGACTTTATTTATCTACAGACTTAAGCCACACTTTACCTTACCTTTATTTGAGATCCAGTAAGCTCCCTTCGCTTCTCATGATGTATCGGTAGAATGAAGCTGTGGTCACACCACGTTGATTTGTGGCGTTGCAGATGTATAATCCGTTGAGGTCAGGAGTTGATCTCAGGAAGTTCAGCCTGTTTCCCTCTGCCTTAACTCCTTCAGGTAGCCTGTTCCATCCCTGCCTGGACAGAAAAAGGGATTTCAGACGGTGTGCAGGTGTTTGTATGTAGTGCTTATGAAATTCATGTCATGCTTGCGTAACTAAAATGAGAGAAGGAAAGTTGTTGTCAGTATGTTCGTCAAATACCATGGCATAAGGGCCTCTGTTTCATGACACTGATTTCTGTAGTTATGCAGTGACAGAAGGGTAACGTCCAGAGGTCAGCATGATGTCTCTGGCTGAAACCCAGGCCAGCATTTAAAAGCATAACAGAGGGATCTGTGCCAAAGAGCCTCAAAAGCAATAACCTAATGTCTATAATGATTGTCTATAAAGTGTGCACTTACAGTAACCAATAAAACATTAGCTATGTTAAGGCTTGATGTCTTCCAGTAGCAGTCCCTGCCACAGGCAACTGTCTAGTGTGTACAGAGACTATTGACTAGTGGGACCAGTTGGGTTAGTAAACTTGGCCTCAGGAGACCTCAGACCCTAACCCAAGGGGCTGCAATACTTGGGACTTTCCACTGCAGATGTAAACATCAGATGAATGAATAGCCTTAAATAAATTAAATCAATGAAGAAAGTGAGTAGACATGAAATGAGTACCAAGCGATGTGTGCAGAGAAGAATGGACAGAACTGAAGATTTTAAAAGTAAGAAGGTACCAAATGTTAGAGTAGCTGCTGGTGTCATCTGACCATCACACTTAGATGACAACTGTTTTAACTTGTTGGACATTGCATACAAAAATCATGTGGATTATGATTCACTTATAACAGGTAACCATATGTTTACGGACCTCGATTTGCACACAGGGGCACAGTCATCCCCAAACAGGAAAGCGCCTTCCTCAAACTCTTACCACAAAGTATTTAGTAGACTAACATGTGTTTGTGTGCTGTATCATTAATGTTATTCTATATACCAGTGCCGAGCAGAGTAATTGGGTCAGACCCGTGGCATGTGAAAATGAAAGGACTGCCAATGAATATAAATGCCAAGGACTGCATGTAAAAGGACTGAAAGTGCTGGCAATGAATTTAAGTGCAAACTTCCACCTTAACAGACTTCTTTAAAAGTGTTTACATCAGTTATATATTTTTAATGCCATCATACACTGAATTTCAGTAGTCCCTGTGTAGATCTTCAAGTCGGATCCCGGTCTGAGACAAAAGATCCTTGTTTAGAGGGCCTGTTGCTATCCACACACAAGCTCCAGGGAACAGTCCTGCATGTCAATGAGGCCATCCAAGAGGACTCTTCAGAAAAACATTCACTTAGTAACCAACCGTTAACTCAATATGATATAAAGGGATAAAATTGGGATGGGCGTATTTAAGAACAGGTGTTTGAGTACCTTACCATATTTAGTAGGGATGAACCAAAATGATTTTTTTGGACCGAAACCAAAAACTGAAAATGAGGAAACACTTGGCTGAAAACTGAAACCGAAAACCGAAAGAAATTATTATTATTAAATTATTAAAAGAATAAATCTGTTACAAAACTATGAAAATATTT
>JBBIGA010000035.1:10681017-10698330 GCA_037576975.1 Alestes dentex | reverse complement strand
TTAGTCAGGGGCCCTCTGCACTCCACCTCGGCTGACTTGACCACCATATTCATGGCTAGGGAAAAGAGGACAACAGAGATGGTGCAGCCTGTAATTATCCCTTTCCCTATACAATGCCAGTGTGATGTTTCGGACCCAGAAGTGACTCTCATCCTGAAGTTATTGTAATAATCCAGAATGAGGTCCTTGATTTTTCTGGGAACATGGTGGATGTGCAGAGCGAGCTCGATCAGCTTATGTGGTATAGACCCATAGGCGTTCGCCAGGTCCAACCACAAGACAGCTAAGTCGCCTCTGTTCTCATGGGCCTCTCTGATCAGTTGTGTTACGACTCCCGTGTGTTCCAAGCAGCCAGGTGCGCCGGAGATCCCTCCTTTCTGCACTGACGGATCAATGTAGCTGTTCTTGAGGAGAAACTCGGTCAGTCTTCGTGAGATGATGCTAAAAAACACCTTCCCTTCCACGCTTAGTAGTGAGATGGATCGAAGCTGACTGATTTCTCTTGAGTTCTCCTCTTTGGGGATGCAAACTCTCTCAGCACACCTCCACTGGTTAGCTACTTTCCCCCTTCTCCAAATCACCTCCAGGACCCTCCACAGGTGCCGTAGAAGTTCTGGGCAGGGCTTGTAGACCAGATAAGGAATTCCACTGGGGCCTGGTGCAGATGCCGATCGGGCCACCTTGACGACCTCCTCAACCTCCTTCAGGCTTGGCTCCTTCAGGTTGAACTCTGCTGTCGGGGGGCTTGGGCAAATGAAGGCTTTGTTGGGCTCCAGTTCCAGATCTCTCAGAGGATCGCTCACCGTGTCTTCGAGGAAGCGATTTACTTGCTCTATGGAGCACTCCAGCCGGCCACTGCGCTTGTCCCCAAGCAGTTGTTTTGTAAAGCCAAAGGGATTGGCAATGAACGCTGCTCGCTTCCTAGCCCGCTCTCTTCCCCGTCTCCGGTGCCATTCTGCTCTGCGAAGAGTCATCAATTTCTTGCGCAAGATGTCTCTCAGTTCCGCTAAGGGTTTCTTCTCCTCATTGGTAGCAGCCTTGTTCTGCTTCTTGAGGGTGCGAAGCTCCTGACGCAGATGATGTATCCGGGTGGCCCTGCGGTTCATTGTGTAGGACGTGGGTTTTGATTTTCCTTTGTCAACCTGCCCAAATCTTTCTGAAGCATAGCTGAAGATGATGGTGGTCATCGTTGTCAGTCGGCTGTCCACATCTCCTTTGGCTATGGCCTGGATGATGTTGGACACATCCTTGTCAAACTGCATCCACTCGCTCCTCTTGCTGGCTGGGGGCCACTTAATCCGCTGCTGTGGCATTACTTTACTTGGATTAGGAGTCCGAGGTACGTGGAGGGACTGGGCTCTGTGGGTTGCCTCCTGGTCGGGTTCCTCCTGCGTCTCACCAGGTACGGGACCTGTGCGTTGTACCTCCTTCTCTTTCTCCAAGCATTTCATTCTGGTCTGATGGATTTTCAGACCACGTTGGTTCTTGCACAGCTTTCCGCAAATGCATGTTACATTCGTCGTTTGTTTGTTCGAATGGGTCGTCACCGTGTGGTCGTCCGATTGGCGATCTCACTCCCCCCCCCCCTCTCGGGACCTCCTGGGGGTATGATATATATATATATATATATATATATATATCAACCCAGGTATAGAGTAAATAAGGCTCCACTACTACACCTGAGTTGCTAAACACCTAACACCCAAGCATACCACACCTACCTTCCTGCCCAGAGCCGTATATCCCCTAATATTTGGGTGACTGACTTTGTTGGGGGCGTGACCGAGACGTACTAAACGTGACAGTACTTTGTTGATTTCCCAGTTGTTAGTTTGTGTCTCCATTGTTGTTTTGTGCACGGATAGTAAAAAACAATGACCTCTTTCCATGTTGTGATATTTCGACTAATCAGGGAGCAGTGATGCAGTCAGCTGGGCTGTGTCCACTGTCGAGCAGCTCGGGTGCGAGTCACAAAGCCAAATGAGGCTTTGAAACAACTGGATTCTAGACTGTTTTACAACAGTTATATTTACTGAAATCAGAGTTTACTGATACATTCTGAGTTCTGAGGGTAAATGCCGGTTCTAGGCTGTTTTACAACAGTTATATTTACTGAAATCAGAGTTTACTGATACATTCTGAGTCTGAGTTTAAACACCGGTTCTAGACTGGTTTACACTGGTTATATTTACTGAAATCAGAGTTTAATGATACACTCTGAGTTCTGAGGGTAAACACCAGTTCTAGACTGTTTTACACCGGTTATATTTACTAAAATCAGTGTTTACTGATATACTCCGAGTTCTGAGGGTAAACACCAGTTCTAGACTGTTTTACACTGTTTTTTTACACCCTGTGTTTTTATTACTGTAAATTAAATGAATTTATTACTGTATTTACCTGCTTATACCAAAGAAAACACTTGTGCGTGAATTACAGTACAGTCTATACAGGGGTAACATCGATATTTACATTCTAGCACTGCGGGAGACAGCAGTTCAGTGTCAACTGTACAGTATGGATACGGGTTTACCTTTACATTTTCTTTAAGGAAATTAAAGTGTTTTGAGAACATATTTGGGAGCATATTTAGGCATTCGGGTCCTCGGGTTTCGACACAGTTCCGTTCCTACAACAGCGATGTAACCCAAATTTTGGTGCATATATAGCTAACTATATATATAACCAACTAGAACACATTCTGCAGCATATTTTATGATCAGATTACGACTGAAAAAGCTTTAACACATTTCTAACATTCAGAGTTTATTGGCTTTTTTTGTTTCATTTCTGTGCAAAATCGTTGCGCGAAAGGAACAGGTCACTCAGGGTCATGTGAATATTCTGAACATTCGTCTCGCGTCTGACACCAAATCACAGCTGCCGTGTTATTTCTGCCGGCAAACTCCCACTCCTGTTCCACCATGTCACTATCTCACTGCTGACTTCTGGACTGTGGGAGAAAGTACTGATGGCTGTTTAGTTACTTTTAAAGAATACTATTTTTTTCTGTGGCCTGTGTCTAGGTAACCCTGGTCATGCTCCTTTTCTGCACCAGTTTGTTTTCCACACTGTTTTATGCAGCTTCCACCACAAAAGCAGCTTTCGCATCCAAATATACCACAAGTACATTCGATTGCATAATTCTGAGGGACAATGAGCACCATTAATTAGGGATTAGTGTTTATTGTTAAACGGGGATCCACTGGGTTAATTACTATCCTTAAAGCTGTTGTGCTGCTCCTTAAAGCTCATTAAAAACTTGTAATGCAATCCAGTTAATGGGAGTTAATGTTCATATGTTTTTAGATGGCTTTTTTTGCTCTCAGATGATCATCACATGTTTTTTTCTTAGTTCACACCTTTTGGTACATTATTATTTTAGCTTCTTCTGTATTCTGTAATTCTGTATATCTGGTGTATTTCAGTAATGAGTATGGTCATTTAACCCTGTACAAGTCTGTTATTTGTAAGGAATAATGACTCAAGTGAAATTACCAAAAAAAACATATATATATAAAAAAATTTTACGTTTGTGTAAGCCAGGGATTATAGGCCACGGTTATTTTTAAGCAACACTGTTCGATTTTTCTGACCAGTATAACTCACTGTGACGGTGTGAGCTGCAATGGTTAACC
Source organism: Alestes dentex (assembly GCA_037576975.1). Classification (NCBI taxonomy): domain Eukaryota; kingdom Metazoa; phylum Chordata; class Actinopteri; order Characiformes; family Alestidae; genus Alestes; species Alestes dentex. The sequence continues at coordinate 10,694,692 of JBBIGA010000035.1, read as the reverse complement.
ACAGCACTACACCACATCTGACTGAACACACCAGAGCTCCTTTCTATCTGTCTGATTATCTGTCTGTATATCTGTCCATCTGTACTATCTATCTATCTATCTATCTATCTATCTATCTACTTGTATATCTGTCTGTCTGTCTCTCTGTCATGTGTCCTTCTGTCTGTCTATCCATATGTCTGTGTATTTTTATGTCCTTCTGTCTGTCTGTCTATCTATCTCTCAGTTTGTCTTTCAGTTTGTCTATCTACAGTCACATGAAAAAGCCTGTGTGTTTTACTAAAATTCTTGGACATATAGATATTTAAGCTCAATTGCAACGATAGTGGGAGATTAAAGTAATATAACTAAACAATAAAACTGAAGAAATTAGTTTTCATAATCTTCTGTAAAATGTAATTCTACAAAATGTCATCATTTTGCTACTGTTGATGTGAAAGTGCATGCCTCTACAATCAGAAAGAGACTGCACAGGTTTAACTTGCATGGGAGGAAACATTCGTTCTCTAAGAGAAACACGAAGGCCAGACTGACTGAACCTCTGGAATAATGCTCTTTGGACTGATGAGTCTAACACTACATTATTTGGACACCAGAATAGAGGACATGTTTGGTGTGATCAAATACAGCATTCCAGAAAATTAACCTTATACCAGCTGTGAAGCATGGTGGTGGAAGTGTCATGGTTTGAGGATTCTGTGCTGCAGCAAGTTCTGGCCAGCTAACCATCATAGAATCCACCACGAATTCTACTGTGTATCAGAGGGTGCTTGAGGAACATGTGAGACCAGCTGAAGCGAAGCTGGACCCTCCAACATGACAATGACCCAAAACATGCCAGTAAATCCACCAAGGACTGGCTGAAATCTAAGAGATGGAGAGTCCTGGAATGGCCGAGTAATTGCCCAAATCTTAATCCCATTAAGATGTTGTGGGGTGACTTGAAACGGGCTGTACATGAAAGAAACCCCTCAAACATCTCACAGTTGAGAGAATTCTGCATTGAGGAGTGGGGCAAACATTCCTCAGACTGATGTCAAGAAACATCTCACTGCAGTTATTTCAGCCACAAAGGGGAACGCAAGCTATTAGGGGGTAGGGGGTCCTAACTTTTTCCTCTGTCGGAATATGCATTTTCTTTTATTTATTTTGTTTCGTGCGTAAAACAAGCTCATTTTTGTTGTTTACCTGCAATTAAATCACTTTCTTTTCTAGAGATAAATAAAAACAAGATTAGACATCGAAAGATTAACTTTAATAAAGAACTGAATATTTCATGGGGTGTCCTAATTTTTTCACATGACCTAATCTGTTTGTCTGTCTGCCATAAGAACTTTCTGGAATAATTTTTCACTTTTTTAATAAAGTGCCCCCAAAAGGATGTCGGTAAAACCCAAAATAAAAAAAAAATCCTAAATGAATAAATGAATAAATCTGCCTCTGCTCATTCGGTATATTAGACCGGGAGAGCAGTAAAGAAGTTATTTACTTTTAGATTTGTGTTTTAGAAAATTTCAGATTTGTGTTTTTAAACTTTTATTTATTATAAAATTGTACTTACATTTCTACTTAAATCTACTTAACTTGTAGTCATTTTTGTGTTTCAGAAAATTACAGATTGTTTTCACAGTCAAAAATGAGTGGTTCATGATACGTTTCACTGTGTGTTGTACTTGTATGACTATGCATGTGACAAATAAAAAAGAATCTTGAGTGTCTCGGTGTATGTAGGTCAGAAGGATGTTTCCCCTGTAATAGTTAAAAAATGAAAAGGAAGTGGCTAATGACGTGCCTTTTCTGACATATTTTAAGTGCGCGGTTCAATTTCACATCCAACAACAATTATGTTCATACATTTCTCTTTCTTACAGCGCCTGGGTGTGATGAGATTATTACAGCCCCGCAGTCACACATCTAACTGTATTATAAAGTTGGAGACTATTTATATCAGATTTTTTGTCTCTGCCAGAAGGGTTTGCTGTTCAACTAGATTACAAAAGATCCGTCCCCAACCACTGGCAGTCATTCAGAATCAAAATAATACTTTTAATATTTGACAGCTATTGACACAGACAGTAAATGTGAAAAGAGCAAATGAGATTTGGAGCTAAAACATTGATGTAGTGAGGCAATCAGAGCCTTGCATGTCATTTTTTCATGTTAATTTTGAGGAATTTGAAAATACCAGTCGCCGTTATGTCGCCATTTATGTTAAAGGGGACATATTATGCAAAACTCACTTTTTGCATTGTTTTGTATTTCCATTTGTGTCTCTACTGCTCCTATAAACACTCCAAGTGTGAAAATAAAAACGTTTTCCATCCATTTTCTGTGAGTTAGTTGAAAGATTTTGGTTTCAGGAATCATATGCTTCTATGAGACGCCGAGCTCTACAGCTACAGGCAAAGGCAAGTCACTCATGAAGTGTTGTGTTCATCTCGCTCTGGGTCCGACTCGGGGTCCAACATATAGGGCTGGATAGCGCCTCTGTTTTCTGCCATTTTCACGTGTGGTAAACGCGCAGCATAAGCATGGGATGGGTGGGGTGTGGCCAGCAACAGCTTATTTGCATAAAAGTGACAGAGCGCTTAAACGGCTCATTTTGAAAGGGACAGAAACTGTCAAGAATAGAGCTGGTGAGATTTCTTCATGTGAGAGTGATTTTGTGCAAAGAACTTCATGAACATGTTTTGTAGTCCATAGACTATAACTATATAACTAAAGTGAGTTTTGCATAATGTGTCTCATTTAAAATTATATGATGGACCAAACAGTGGTCCATCCTTTTACATAACTTACATTCAAAGTTTTGAACATTTTTTCTTTCTTCTGTTAAGTTATTTTTTTGAAGATATGAGGTTTTGTTGCGACTAATATATAAACATACCATTACATAAACATTACTGTTATAGTACTTTGGTTCTTAACTTGCATGGGAGAATACATTCGCGAAGGCCAGACAGCCTCGAAGGCCAGACAGCCTCGACTTCTGGAATAATGTTCTTTGGACTGATGAGTCTAACACTGAATTATTTGGATACCAGAACAGAGGACATGTTTGGCATAATCCAAATACAGCATTCCAGGAAAATAACCCCATACCAGCTGTGAAGCATGGCAGTGGAAGTGTCATGGTTTGGGGATTCTGTGCTGCAGCAGGTTCTGGCCAGCTCACCATCATAAAATCCACCATGAATTCTATCGTGTATCAGAGGATGCTTGAGGTACATGTGAGACCAGCTGAAGCGGAACAAAGACAATATAACAAAACAATGGAAATATAGACAGCGAAAGTTATTTTAAGTTTTATTCTTATAATCTTTTTATTTAAAAAAAAAAAAATCTGAATACTACTGCAAGATAATACAATTAAATATTGTTACATATTATTATTTGCATTTTTTTTGGAAATGTAAGATGACATTAAAATATAAATAATTAGGAAATAGTTACTTGCCTGGAATTTCATTACCATATTCAAAAAGTGGAGCATATTCATTTTATTAGAACATCATAACTGATCTGCAGCTTTTTCAGTCATTATGAATTATGTTCATCATTTTGACCAAAGAAAAAATTCATTTTTTTACAGCCTCTTAATTAATCATTTTGACCACGTAATATGTGTACCTGCAACATCTGAATCGTGAATATGTGCATAATGAGTACAGTGCAAACATCTTAGGTGCTGATGAAAATATAGTCTGTTTACAAGGGATTTAAGGGTTTACATTTTCTAGCTTAGCCATTTCCAGACTTTCCCTGAAGATTTTTCATCCAAAAACTGTTTTTTTTTTTTCTCATCAATTCCTCATTAATTTCAGGAATCAGGAGCTGCTGAGCAAATCAGTGCCAAGCAACAACTTTACTGAAATCCAAAAAAAGTTTATATTGTATACAAACCCAGTCCAGTTCAAGCTCCAGCTATGAGTGAGAAAAGAGAAGAAGTTACACCCTTTCTGTAAACACGCACAGTCTCAATGTAAAAAAAACAACAAGAGTGATTGCTGTTTAATAGTGGCTACTATTAACTAGCAGGATGATTATTTATGACGATATGTCTGATCAGTTTGCTTTGCTTGTTTTCTTGGACTGGCTTGTTCAAATAAGCGGGAGCTGAAACCTGGGGGATGGGGAGCCGTAAGCCTGAGGAAATCAAAGGGAAAGTGATTGAGAGATTTCTTTGTCTGGCACCATGCAAAGCTTTAGAGTTCTTTTGGGTAACACCCAGCCAGTGGGGAGCTCCTCCACTGAGGCCGTTCCCATCATCCGAGGGACCTTCTCCCCCGAAGGCATTGTGCTCTGGAAGGCCGGCAGGGCAGCCATGGAGACCCTAAAGCTCCTGTTGTTAAAACTTTGTTGACTAATTCAGCCTACCTGTGGGGTTTCGCTTTCAGTCATGATGCTGCGCCTGACGGTGGGGACTGTGGTTTGGTTTACTTTAAGTAGAGACCTGACGGTTTGGCGCATTGATGAGCAAAAGTTTGGGTGGATGTGAGGAAAATTATCAAGTTTTGGAACCACTTTTGTTTTATCTTTCTTTTATGGAGTGTAAACTCTGGCATGTGCCTGGGATTAGAACATTTCACTGAGGATTACTCCAGCAGCACCCCAATGGCAGTTCGCTTGGTGGAGAACTGGAAGGTCTGAACGTTAATCCTGCCTGCTGCTTGGCTCAGTCAACATGTTTGTGAAGTCGACTTCATACACTGAGAGTTGACAGAGGGTTCTTGTTTCAGTAGCACTGCTGCTAACCTCTCTGGGAGTGAGGGTAAGTTGTCCTTACCAGTTTTTAACTGACAAATCAAGCTGCTTTGGGCAGGTTTCAGGGTTACATGGATGGTAGAAAGCAATCACTTGGTGTAAACTGAAGGACATTTCATTTCTTTTACTGTGTTTGAGATTTTAGCCTGTAAAGACTTCTCAGGGGTGGAAAGTAGTTTTTGTTTAACCTTGGTTATTCAAGACTGGTTTATAAGGACATATTGTTTTTTTTAGTCTATTGCCAGACCATAATGTACAATGGAGTAATGCAAGGCTATTGAAAGAATGTAGGTATGAAATACCTCAGTGTACAGGTTTATCGCTTGTAGTACTTAATGAGTGTGACCTCATTTTGTGAATTATTATGAACCGTTTCCTTCTCTGCTTTCATCACAAAGGAATGTTGCAATTCATCCAGAAGCAGCTTCATGATCACTTAGTGGAACGCAGGATCCGCCGGACACGGCTTGTGACCAAAGATGGCCACTGTAACATTGAATTTGGCAACATAAAGTATCATAGCCATTTTGCTTTCCTGATGGACTTTTGGACCACCTTCGTGGAGATTCGGTGGCGCTTTGTCATATTTTTCTTCGTGGCCGCTTTCACTGGAAGCTGGTTTGTCTTTGGCCTGCTGTGGTACTCGATAGCAAAAAGCAATGGGGACTTGGAGGAAGAGCGTTCTCCTGATGGCCATACTAAGTGCATAGACAACATAAATGGCCTCACAACTGCCTTTCTTTATTCTCTAGAGACCCAGACCACCATTGGATATGGTGGGCGAGCTCTGACGGGGCACTGCGCTGGGACGGTGGCCCTCCTAGTCATCCAGTCGCTCATGGGGGCCATTATAAACTGCTTCATGTGCGGTCTGATTTTGGCCAAAATATCCCTGCCGAAAAAACGAGCCAAGACGGTCACCTTCAGTGACACGGCGGTCATCTGCTTGAAGAAAGGAAGCCTCTGCCTGCAGATCCGGGTGGCTAACTTGCGCAAGACCCTTCTCATTGGGAGCCAGATTTACGGGAAGCTCCTGAGGACGACCATCACACCGGACGGAGAGCCCATCATCCTGGACCAGGTGAACATTGACTTTCTGGTGGATGCTGGCAAGGATAACCTGTTCTTCGTCTGCCCTCTGACGCTGTACCATGTGATCGACAGCTCCAGCCCCTTTGCGGAGATGGCAGCAGACACCATCCAGCAGCAGGAGTTCGAGCTGGTGGTCTTTTTGGACGGAGTGGCTGAGTCTACTAGCTCATCCTGCCAGGTGCGCACCTCCTTCATCCCTCGCGAGATCCAGTGGGGCTACAGCTTCCTGCCCATCATCTCGCGCACCAAAGGGGGCAAGTACCGGGTCGACTTCTCCAACTTCTCCAAGACGGTCCCGGTGGCCACACCTCACTGTGCCTGTTGCTTTTTGAACGAGCTGAACAGCAATCTTATCCTCCACCAGCACGGGGGGAATAACAGGGGAATAGACAACCCCGGGTTTGATGTGATTCACATTGAAGATTCAATTGACAATACTCAAATGTGACATGGTACAAGGGGAATTTTTCAGATTCTTTCAAATGTTCTGCATAATTAAAGCCGTTAAGATGCAGTCAAGGTCCTTCAGTGTGGCTTGGTGTGAAACGTTCCGTTCTAGAAAAGCTTACAAAGACAGAATTGTTCATAGCAGTGTTAGGAACCAGACAGCGAAAGAACTGAATGCCTCTCAGATGTCCAGCAATAAGATGGATGGATATGATTAGAGAAATTATGAACAAGCTGTTAAGAAACCTGAAGACCCAAACTGGAGGCGTTCTGCATAAAAACTGTCCATATGGTTACTAGAAGTCTGGAACAAACTTGACAGCACTTAATAATAAAATAAAGGCTTGCTCACAAAAAAGTAATGACGTGAAATCATTACATATAAGCTGCCTGATGTCTGAGGTATTTTTTATGATCATTTTTAGATGATATTGTGATATATGTCAACAACGTGACAATATCAGCAGTTTTTAAGGCAAATGGTCCAGAAGAAATGGTCCGGCGTGACTTAGAAAAACATTTTATTACATTGACTTACATTGAAAATTGGAAACGTCTTCTCCTTTCCATATACATTTTTCTTTTTTGAGATATGAGATTTTGTTGCAACATTCATATTAAGAATTACTGTCATTTTATTCTGTAATGAAAGTACAAGCTAGACACCAGAAGTTATTTTAGGATGTTTAATGCAATGTTTCATATGTCTTCTGCTTCCATTCACCCCTACTGTAAAGAAAGCAGTCAGTAAGTTTCTCGAGAATGCACCAATTAACATCAAACCACTCTGAATGACTTTGTTCACATCTTAATCATTTAATTGAAAAAAAAGGAATATTTGGTGGACTTTATCTCTGCTTCATGCTGCCTCAGTAGAGGATGCTGGAATTCCTATGGCAAGACTAGCATTCTTTAAAGAAGCAACAGGATCAAACCTGGTGAAGGAATGTACAATAGTCTGGATATACAGTAATGGGAGTCTTTGAATACTTTGAATCTACCGGAAATGACTTTATTTGGTCAATGCCTCCATTCCAACTCTGGAAACACACATGAACAGGGGTTAAATTGACATACATAGACATATGCTTTTCTTTGTCATCATGGGACACTCAGTCTCTTGCATCTTCAACAGTGTATATTTTTACACTTTTCTTGTTATTGATAATTGAGCTTAATCAATTAACCTTTAGAAAATGGCACATATCTGTGCCAAAAGTGCAACAAATGGTAGGTAAATTATGGTCATATGACAAAACAGCTCCTTATATGGAAGTTCCCCTGGTTTGTGTTGATGTTGGAGGTGTCAGACATCATGCTGAGCTTTGTTTGGTGTTTCTGTGTCATGCAGAACCAAAGTTACTGTAATTTTAAAAAGATGCAATAATAAAAAAAAAAACTAGGGTTTTAAAAACGCAGTCACACGCAAAAGCACATAAAGAACAAAATTGAAAAAAAATCTTTTACTTTAGGTTTTAAAAACAAACAGAAAAACCACAAGATCTTTGAACCGGGTGAACTTTCAGGATAGTCTCCGCCCACAAGTGGGAGGGGACAACCCACAGGGGCTCTGGAGAGCGGCCGAGAGAAAGAGCAGCAAATAGCGAGTGTGTAGGAGAACAAACACTGGTTCTAGACTATTTTACATCCGTTATATTTACTGAAATCCGAGTTTACTGATACACTCTGAGTTCTGAGGGTAAATGTCGGTTCTACACTGTTTTATACCAGTTATATTTACTGAAATCAGAGTTTACTAATACACTCGGAATTCTGAGGGTAAATGACAGTTCTAGACTGTTTTACACCGGTTATATTTACTGAAATCAGAGTTTACTAATACATTCTGAGTTCTGAGGGTTAATAAGCTAAAATGACTAGCTGGCAAGCTCAAGTTTGAGTGTCAAGCAAGGTAACGTACTGAAATCTCTCAGCATCATCAGGACAATCATGGTTTCAGAGCAACTGTAATTACACTATGTCTGAGTGTAATTTGGCCAGTTTGTCTGTTTCCTAGTGTCACGTCTTGATGGGTCTGTTTGGCCAAAACTCAGAGACAAAAGCCTTAATTGGAGGAACTGCTCGCAGTCATAAAGATGTCCTCGTTATACCCTCCTGGCATGCCGGTGGCTGGCAGCCCAGCGGGAGATAATGACTTTGATTACCGTTTTATTCTTCAGAGTCGAGGGCTGTCCCACCTTGTTATATTTTATTTACAGTTTGTCAAGTGATATTGGATTTTGTAGTCTATGCAATCATGGGAGCCCCCCAAAATAGCAAATCTCAGTTTTCCTCCTGCCTGTGAGTGACACAGAACCTTTGAGAAAGTGCTTCATTGCAGATGTTGAAAGGAAAGGCTTGGTGCGTGTCCATAAGAGGATTATAACAGAGGTTAGTTCTGAATAAATGAATGAAATCCTAACAGGAGGAAGCGAAGGCCTTCAGTGTAGATCACTGAGCATTTTCCTATGCCACAAATACATTTACATGCAATTAAAATGCTCTATATTATTGTGCTATGTGTATGCCCTACTGTCCTGCTGGCTGGGGCTTGAGCCTTAACGACCAACCAATTATATGGTCCCTGCTTTCCTGGGTTCAGTAGCAGAAGCTGGTCTTGAATAAATGCAGTTAGCGTTCATTTCACCCTAGGCTTTCGCTACTTAAGTGAAACCGACAACCGGTAAAATATAGAGCAGGGCGTGAACGTGGTTATAGCACATAATTTTGAACTGTGTCAAGAAAAAAAAGGTTATCTTGAAACCACTGGCTGACCCACGATGGCTTTTTAAGTGTTTAAGAGCTTTGAGCTGTGTTTGCACATGGACAAATAATCACTGAAGTGCTTATCGGATTCTTTAAGGATTTTAATGTGCAGGAAAACAGTGGGGCTGCTGAGCAGGCTTCATGTTTAACCCTTTTTTAACCAGGATATTTTTTCCTGAACAATAGTGTGGCTGTAAGTACAAGGGGTAGAAAGGAAATTGAGGAATTGTACTTCATAACTGTTATTTATACTTTTTTGGTGATTGTACTTTACTCAACGATTTCAGCCGTGAATACTGGTGAAAACTTAATGACAGCTGGTCATGATTTTGGATAGGAGGCTTAAAAAAAACCCCAAAACATTGCAGCATCACGTTTGAGAGCCCTTTCCTAACCACAGTAATGAAACGAGTGGTCAAGCCTTTACTGGTCGCATTTAAATGTTCAAATGTTGATGTGTACTATTAGTAGAATAGCCCTTACCAACTACAACATGAACAGACAATGGCAGGTTCTTATCATCACTGAAGGACGGTGTGAATCAGAAATATACAATGTGAAGAAATATCTTACCTGATTGTCCGTTACAAGAGGTTATAAGCTTCAAATGTCTGTGTATAGATGCTATAGCACCGCTCCTTACCACAATAAACTGTGAATCCTGTATAGGTACCAAAAGAAGGCCACATTGTAAGGCATTAGCTTGAGATAGGTGAGTCATGTCCAACTTCTGGAGCTTAAGGCATTAAATTGAGAGAGTTAAGTCATGTCCAATTTCTGGAACCCTGAACGACTGTGAAATTTCAGCAAAGAGAGAGTTTAGGACCACTGTTTTGGAGTCATGACTGAAGACCTAACTAACTCAAGGCCATGATTTCATTATCTCATTCCCAAGCCTTACTATCTCAGGGCAATGAGTTCATCATCTCATTCCCACTCCTTGCTATCTCATGGCCACAACTTAATTATCTAATAACTCATGGCAATGACTTCATTATCTCATGGCAATTACCTCATTATCTCATTCCCAAGCTTACTATCTCAAGGTTACAACTTCATTATCTAATTCCCAAGCCTTACTAACTTATAGCCACAACTTTGTTATCTCATTCCCAAGCATTACTATCTCATGGCAATGAGTTCATTATCTAATTCCCACCCCTTACTATCTCATAGCCAAAACTTCATTATCTCATGGCAATGGCTTAATTATCTCATTCCCAAGCCTTACTAACTCATGGCGATGACTTACTTATCTTGTCCCCATGCCTTAATAACTTGTGGGCATGACTTAAATATCTCATTCCCTTGCCTTACTAAGTTCATGTGTATGAGCATGTCTCAGGCAGTCACATTTTAGATTTGAACTGGATGTCAAAAGCTTTGGAAAAGTAGCCCAAATAGAGAATGTACATGTTATGAAAGGCCATATATAATACATCACAGCACATTTCACATTTCACTAAACCACATCCAGTTTGTACACCCAGTTCTGCTTCTCTGCCATTTGTAGTCTGTACTAGTTGGGACAAATCTAAAATCTGATACATGCTCATACACTATATGGACAAAAGTATTGGGACATGCATGTTTTTCAGGGTTTGGGCTTGTCCCTGTTGGTGTAATGATCAGGCGTCCCAATACTTTTATGTCTTGATGGTATTCGTGTTCTTGCTTCCACAAGAACACGAATACCATTCTTCCGTGAGGAATGTATTTTTTTCACATACATACACAATAACTTCTTTATTTATATTGTTGTAATATTTGGATAGTTCACTTTATATATATATACATAAAGTGTGTGTGTGTGTGTGTGTGTGTGTGTGTGTGTGTGTGTGCATTTACACATTGGAGTATCCTCAGGTGCCTGAAGATATTGAATGACTCATATCTGAAATATTGAATTACTCAGTATCTGAAAATAAAAAGTGGGCCATGAAGTCTGAACCTGTCTACAGTTAAAGGAGTTAAATCAACCTGACCCCTGTTTGCCCTTTCATACCACACCACCCTCTCCTTCCACAGGGGGGCGCCCTTGTTTAGACTCATGGAACGCTTCATTTCCGTTCCACTGTCAAAGGCTTCCACTCCTGTCTTTGGCTTTTAATAGCTCAACAGTTATAAGATCTAAATTTGGTCACAGTTTAATTGTTTAATTAGTAACACATTTGTAGTTATAGAATGCAGCTTTCAAGATCAGTAGACACCTTTTTCTTGCCATGTTGTTGTTAGATAAGATAAACCTTTATTGTTGTTGTTGTTGTTGTTGTCATCATCACTTGGTAGCCAATCAGAGGTCCTCATTACTCAGCAGATCAAATGAAAGCAGCTTAAAAGATCCGACATCCAGCTTTTTAAAGAACTTTGCTTAAATACTATGAATGCTTATGGAGCTCGGTCATCAGGAAGCTGTAGACCCAACAAAACAGATGTCCTGCACTATATATGTTGACAGAGTGGGTTGTTCAGGTCATTTGTTCAGATTTTTTCTTTTAAATTTTTTTTTTTTGGGGGGGGGTTGTTTTTGTTTGTTTTTTTAGAAATTGTTGTGTGATTAGTTCCTATTAGTTTAGTCTTAAAGGCTGAACATTTGAATGAACCCTAAAATCTCTAAAATTTCTAAAAATCTCCCTTGAGTTTTACATTTTTTAACAGTTTAAAGGGGACATATTATGCAAAACTCACTTTAGTTATAAAAGGTATATGAGCTACAAAACATGTTCATGAAGTTCTTTGCACAAAATCACTCTCACGTAAAGAGATCTCACCAGCTCTATTCCTGACAGTTTCAGTCCCTTTCAAAATTAGCTGTTTAAGGGCTCTGTCACTTTTATGCAAATAAGCTGTTGCTGGCCACGCCCCACCCATCCCATGCTAACGCTGCATGTTTAACACACGTGAAAATGGCAGAGAACAGAGGCGCTATCCAGCCCTATATGTTGGACCCTGAGTTGGACCCACAACAAGATGAACACAAAACTTCATGAGTGACTTGCCTTTGCCTGTAGCCGTAGTGATCGGTGTCTTGTGCGTGCTCGTAAAGCCAGCAGACAAAGATGGCGGATCTTCAACTAATCTAGTGGGTGGGGCTTGACAGGTGAGGGGTGGTTCTATGCAAATTTCCTCATCCTGATGTCACAATAGGGGAGCCGTCCAAACGGCTCATAGAAGCATATGACTCCTGACACCAAAATCTTTCAACTAACTCACAGAAAACAGATGGATGGTTTTTTTTTTCGTGCTTGGAGTGTTAATAGGAGCAGTTGAGACAAAAATGGAAACACAAAAGGATGCAAAAAGTGAGTTTTGCATAATATGTCCCCTTTAAAATAGAATTGAAAAGTTTCACAGTTACCAAAAACCTGTACTTTCAACAGCTTTAGCAGAGAGAGGGAGAGTGAGAGAGAAAAGGAGAGAGAGACAAAGAGTGAGAGGATGAGAGAGAGAGAGAGAAAGAGTGAAGGAGAGATAGCAAGAGAGAAAGAGAGAGAGAGAAAGAAAGAGAGAAGGAAATAGTGAGAGAGAGAGAGGGAGGGAGAGCAAGAGAGAGAGAGAGAGAGAGAGACAGAGAGGAGGGAGAGAGAGTGAGAGAGAGAGAAAAGGAGAGAGAGCAAGAGAGAGAGAGAGAGAGGATGAGAGAGAGAGAAAGACAGGGAGAGAGAGCGAGAGAGAGTGCGAGAGAGAGAGAGAGAGAGAGAACAAGAGAGAGAGAGAGAGATACCTACTAGCCATGAGCTGTTTGGATGGAGGACGAAGGGAGGGATGAGTGTGTGGGAGCGAGGGTGAATCGCTGCTCTCACCCAGAGTTCAAAATAAGCATAATTCCAACTTCCACTGCCCATGTGCCGGCCCACATCCCGCCTTGATCACGCGGCCCACCTGACCCTCCATCTCCTGGGACGATTTACCGCCTCGGCCGGTCTCCTTCTCCCATTTTACCCGGCATCCTGTCTTCAAACCACAATCGCAGGCTTTCTGAAGGTCGGATCTCTTTATCTAGCTGCTCCAAAACTGATTCACTTCACTTCAACCCTCACTCTCCCTCACACTGGACACTTGGTGTGAGCTGTTTGAGCTTCTTCTGCGCTCATGGTGGCTCCAGAGCTGTGATAGGATACAAATCAATGCTGATGCAATTTTAATGTGCAGACAGTCAGGGGCTACAGTGAATGCTCTCTCACACACATGCGTTTCTGAGTCTGTTGCAAATACCAGTCTGTTTCGATCAATGATATTTTTTACAGATAATCCAGACATGGTTATATGGCCAATGTCTGCATGTTTAGCCTCTGAACAGAGGCTGAAATACTTAAAGGGCCCATATCTTACAATCTTCTTGCGGATGAAGTCCATTCACACCATTTGTGTGTTTTCTACGCACCTGTTTCCAACCTGTTTATGTCCCTTAGAATCAAACATGTTTGTTACTGGTGTATGTAAATGAGCTTTGCGACAGAAGAGTAGGGCACAAACTAACGTGATATTTCATGACGTTAAACAGGTTCCAGAAGAACGTTCTTTGGGTTGGTGCAAATTTTGGTCTATTATGATTGGAAATGTGCACACAGTGTACAAAGCTGATGTTCTGAAATTACGATGATAT
>JBBIGA010000035.1:10642721-10653475 GCA_037576975.1 Alestes dentex | reverse complement strand
GAGAGAGAGAGAGAGAGAGAGACAGACAGAGACAGAGACAGACAGAGACAGAGAGAGAGAGAGAGAGAGAGAGAGAGACAGAGACAGAGACAGAGAGAGACAGAGAGAGTGTGTGTAACTGGCCCCAGGTAAACTAGCTGAAAACCTTTTTCTTTCTTCCTTTTAATTTTTTAATTTAATTCCATTTTATGTATTTTCCTCACTAGAAATAAACCAAGAGTCCCACCAGACGCACCAAAAGAAGCGTCTGAAATATATAAATACTGCCTTTACAGCTAAATTCCTCAAAATGGCCACTCTGCTCAAATAACAGCTTTGAACATTAGACATTTAGTTAACGAGTCTCAGCAGGAAACCACTCGTCATGTCTTTAACTGACCTGCATCAGAGCAGATTCCACTGACCTTTTTCACACAATAAAAATTCACATTGTGGAATTAGAGTTCTTATATACGAGATAAAACCTTTTAAAGCCTGAAGAAGTGTATTCAGTGGTAGTGTACGTGTCTCCAGTTCCAGAGCAGGAGTCCTGAACACTGGCAGCTGCTTCAGAATATGATCTGTGCGCGATATTACGGTTTCGCCGGGTATGTGAAACACGCGCTGTCTCCGACCGACTCACTGATGTCGCCCATGAGGCTGCTCTGTTCCACTATTTGATCAAATAAGAATAAATGAGGTTCTGAAGAACATTGTTAATGTGGATTTTACCTGTTAGAAGGACGCGTGTGTGAGGGAGAGACACATGGAAACACAAATATCCAGACGTTCCCGTCACCTGTTAAAGGGTGCTGTGTGATCCACCAGGCAGCAAAAACAAACCAGCAGATAGACTGGGAGTTCAGACAAACTTTATTTATTTTTCTTTAATACACACATACTCATGAGCACACATGCATATACAGTCATACAGAAAAAAACAGTTTTGCCAAAAGGGGGGCTCCCCTTAAGAACATGATGTTCAGAACATTACTAAGGAAAACATCCTCCGCAAGCCAACCAGACCATTCCTGAGTTCTTACAGCACTGAAAAAAGCTTCATCACAAGCTGAAGGGGAAAAAACCCACGTTATCCCTCAGAAGGTAAGTCAGCTTGGCCCCGGATTTTAATGACCACAGAATGAGCATTAATTGGTCAAGCCATGACTTTAACTCAACCCAAATAAAAACTCTGGGCAGAAACAATGGACGAACAAACGAACGCAGTCATGAGACCCGGAGAGAGAAAAAGAAAAAGTGTTGAGCAACAGGGGCAAGGTTCCAGAGAGGAGGGGGAAGCATTCCAAACACCGAAACGGTGTCATAACAGAGTGTGTTGCAATAAGGTGTGTTCTCTCTGGATTCGCGAGAAATCTAAGTGGACAGCGGTAAGGCCCCGGAAACACGGCCGTGCGCACGCACACGCCCCAGTAACGGGAAGCGGCGGCACCGGTCTGAGCAGAGATGTGGAAAAATGAAAGATGGCAATCATTTCCTGAACGCAACGGGGTTTTTTTACCTGTTGCAAAAAAGAAAAAAAAGGTCTAAATTCTGTTAAACGAAACCCTTTCTGCTGACACAGCAGAGTGTTCAAAAAACAAACAAACAAACAAACAAACAAACAAAAACACATGGAACAAAAACAATAAATCACACCAACACCGACAGGAAGAGACGACAAACAGGATGCAGTTTTGGATGAAAGAGCCCAAAGTGTCAGACAGCCTACAGACTGTTGTCGCCATGTAATGTAACAGCCAACACCAGTCTGATAAGCTATCTGACACACTGGGAGAGACGATGGAAATGCCTGACCCACACACGGAAAACAAAATGAAGGGAAGAAAGGAACACTTACCATGGACAAAAAGGAGAAGAAGAGGATGGTGGTGGTGAGGTAGGGTGGGGGACCATCGATTGTATTGGAACAAAACGACAGAAGTACCTTCACGGCAGCGTAAAACACAATTTCCATTCAGAGGCGAGAGCGTGTGCTAGCTGAGTTCTGTCTAGCCTCCTGCCTCTCTCTCTCTCTCTCTCTCTCCCTCTCCCTCCCTCCCTCCCTCCCTCTCTCTCATCCTCCCTGCCAGCAGCGCAGTGCATCGGGTTCAGCCCGAGGTTCAGTTAAGGTAACGGCAAAGAAACTCCACACTGTTCCATTTTTTATATGCCTGAAGCTTCCAGGCTAGCATACCAGGGCAGCGTTACAAAAAGGCACCGAGGAGGGAAAAAAACATTTCACAAGCAATTAAAAGAGAGAGAAAAAGAACAAGGGAAAAAAGGCAGACATGAAGACTGTGGATGAGGCGTTCTCATACCACACGCTCTCCACGGAGAAGGAGAAAAATAAACCATGACATAACGCTTTTCTAACTGAGCGGCCGCTCCGAGGGCCGAGGAGACCGGGACCCGCGCGGAGCACGCGGACCTGCGAGAGAGGCCGAGCCTCGCGCCCGAGTTCTGAATGAACCGCACTGACACTGCCGGGAGGACCGGGGCCAACACACACGCACACACGCACACACATACACAATACAGACACTACACACACACACACACTACACACACACACACACACACACATCACACACATACAGCCTCACTACACACATACAGCCACACTACACACTTACAGCCTCAGTACACATGTCACACACACACTGTCGCTACACACACTACTCACATACAGCCACACTACACACACCACACATACAGCCACGCCACACACATCACACACATACAGCCTCACTACACACATACATCCTCACTACACACATACATCCTCACTACACACATCACACAAATACAGCCTCACTACACACACATACAGCCTCACTACACACATCACACACACATTCAGCCAGTCAGACTGACTGAAGCTCAGGAAGTGCTTCAGAGGAAACCTCAGCGTGGATGTACAGAATACTCAAGAAACGAAACTACACAAGAGTGGCAACCACCCACACACATATGTGCGTGCACACACACACACACACACACACACACACACGTCTTAATCTGATTCCATGTTTTAATGTATCTAGTTGCAGAGCCCTAGTCTGACTCATTTGCTCTGTCTCCCTCTGGAAACAAAACAATGACTCTAGACAAAGACAACATTATGATTCACTGAGCTTTTAAACAGTCTGAGTAGCTTTTTACTAACTTCAAAACTTACCACTTACTTCAAATGTGTAAAAACTTACTTCAAGTCGTAAACCTCTAAAAAGAAAACGGACAAAGAAATAAGCAACAAATATCCTCCCCTATCCTATCTTGTACTGCTACATTTGTGCGAACAATGCATTAACTTGCAAAACTGAATAAAAAATCCATCCCTAAGAAGGCCTTAAAAGTCCCAAAGCGAGAAGCATTAATCCCAGCTTAAGATCTACTATCATTTCAGGACCCCTGATTTGTCTAATAAACCTAAAATAAACATTCCATGAAGCACATAAAGTAGATGCTTAAAGATCAAATGGTTCACGAAACTGCTTTTAAAAAGATACTGAAGATCGCTTCCTGCTGAGGACACATTACACAGCGGCACCACTGCCGCTAAATGTACAATAAATCTCCTAAAACTGGCCTACTGCACTAAACTCTATTCTTGGGGGGCTCAGGCCCAGTCTAGGAACAGAAACAAGAAGCCCAAAGGTGCTAATGGTGCACTACAGAGGAGCAGATTAAATTTTGTAGAAGCGTTATCCCAAGGATGTCAGGCAGTGTCATCTGGACAAAAGTACCAAAAACGTGGAGAAAAGTCTTAATAAAATGTCTTATCCACCCCATCCATGCACACACACACACACACACACACACACGTGCACCCGCACCCACTCCAAGTGCCTTAGGTCACTTTTGCCCTGTGAGTATTTTTGACACAGCTCTGAGCTGTGGAGATGATGATGGAACGCACGAAGAAACCAACCCTGAAGATCACCACCTTCTCAGACACCTGGGAGAGCCGCTCTTCTTCCTGCATGGAGACAGAGCACAAAAGAACACAGGCGGTCAGGGTAATCCTTAAGGAACCATATAGCAGATCACAGCAGAATGGTTTTCAACAGTTTCAGCAGTTATTTTATCCTCCTGTAAGTCGTTTTGTCCGAGACGGGTTCAGGCCGCTGACACACACTGGCATCATCTCTCACTGCCAGTTAAACCGCCCGAGCGCTTTCCCCCCGCTCGCTGCAGGAGGTTCGAGTTACGAGAAAAAAAGGAACTTTGTTCCAGAAACTGCCGTAATCTTCTATTGTGCAACTTCTATCTCTCCCCCACCCCACACCCCACACCAGACCTAACACAAGCTGGAAAAATGCACCGAGATTTAAAATAAAAGAAGGAATCAGGAAAGATCAGCTCGGCCGTTACTTAAGAGGCAGGCCGGAGTACAAAAGCGAGGGTGAAAGGTGTAGTCTCTTTGTTTCCACACGCAGTTGAGAGAGATTGTCAGTGGCAGGAACTGGGAGTACAGTTCCCCCTCCCTCTCGCCCCCAGGGCCCCTCCCGTCTCGGGCAGCCCGCGCCGGGTTCAACAGGGTTCGGCTGCAGCGGTCTGGGGGGAGGGGGAGTGGTAGTGTGACGCGGGGGAGTGTCCGGTTCACTCAGAGGAGCTCCAACTGCTGAGCATGACTCAGCATCCCTTCTGAGCCAGATCCCGAACAACATTTCTGTCTCTCGGCCCGCGGTCGGCCCCCAGCTTCACGCCCACCCACACTCAGACTGACCCAGACGCCGCCACGGGCACGCGACCCGCACACTCGCCCCGAAAACCTGCCCCCTTGCTCACCTACCACACCACACACCCTCACTTGCCCGGCCGGGGACGGATACAGAAACAAGAATGAGAAGAAAGCTAAGAGAGGAAAAAGAGTGATACTCACGCTCCTCTAGCCTGGAGCGGCGGTGCCCTCCGAGCCTCAAGGTGCTCCCTGAGAGGGTTCCGGAGAGAGGCGCCGAACAGGGGGACAGCTCTGTGGAGGAGAAGAATAGAGAGAGGGGGTTGCGGGTCACATGAATTTATTTTACTCACCAATTCTACAAGGCTGTGAGAGTCTCCTTCCACTGCTCTCCCCCCAGACTGAGAGAGAGAGAAGAGGAGGCTGAGCACTGAGAGCCTTTCATCCGATCAGACCAAAAACAAACAAAAAAAAACCTCAACACATCCTGAGCAAAAAAAAAGGCTGAAAAAGCCAGAAACACATATAATATTTAATATATAAATAAATATATATAAATATATCCAAACATAAGATATATTTATAAATGTATATATATGTTTAAAAAAAAAAGGTGTCCTCAAGGCACGGCAACACAAAGAAGCATCCGCGAGCCCGGCAGCGTCCCTCAGCGCAGGAGGAGGAAGAAATGAATGATTTCTGAGAACTCTCACATTTATCACCAGCAGTTCCTGTAAGAACTGGTTTCAGCCAATTAATGGGGAAGTGAGTCGAAGCTGTGTCATCACTGGCTGAGGGAGAGGGCAACCTCCCACCCACTAACGGGGAGAGGAGGAGACCTCGGAGAGACGGCCCATATTAGGAAAACCCTTTTACGAGATTCAGCCACCACCTACCCCTCCCTCCTTCTTCCACACACCCCCCACTGTCACACACACACACACACACACACACACACACACACACACGGAAGGAAAAAAAGAGGGAGATTGCCTGGGTATGGCATGGACCCTCCCGAGCGAGGCGAAAGCAGGCATCAATCAGATTGAAAAAAAAAAAAACCACACAAATGAAAAACATTTACAAAGATTTTCTTCAGCACTCAGCAAAACCTGAATGAACCTTAAAACACGAATATCTGTCCTCTGTTGAGCGTGACACACTGTTTCAACACTCGAAGTCATGTGTCGTGTGGTCCAGCACATAACATTTTACTTGAACTTTCATTTCTACATTTTGAGAAACGAAAAAAGCAGAAAAAGGAGCCGCCGCGCATCTTCCCCCCCTTAGAGATAAAAGAGCCAGCACACACAGGGACAATGGATGAAGTCATGCAGTCTGTTTCTCTTAATCATTAACAAGACGCACCGTCTCAAACACCTTCAATTCCAGTGAACAGGAAAAGATCAGCCGAGATAGACCAGAAACTGAATGAGGGGAAAACAGGAGTGTGTGTGTGTGTGTGTGTGTGTGTGTGTGTGTGTGTGAGTGTATAAACATATTTATAATGTACAATCATGTATAATACAGTGTCTTTCATTATGAATCATACCTCCTCTATATACATGTATAACCTTTATGAAGACACCAAAGATGTTAAAGTCAAAAAGCTTCACCTCTGAAGTTGCATTCAGAAGCTTTTTGACAGAGATCTCTGTCCAGGTGAGGAGAAAACCCCAGGCAGAAGAACAAAGAGCGAGACCGGAGTCTGCGTCTCTGTGCCGGAGAAGTGGCAGGCCGACGTGAGCAATAATGAGTCAGCGCCCGGACGAGTCAGCCATTCACTGGGAAAAACTCAGCCCAGCCGCCAGATACAGGCTCCTAGACCTGAGGACTACCTCCATCTCTACATTCTCCAGAAAACAGGAATTTTCACCTTATTTCTGGAACCTGCTCTGGACCTGAGGACCCCTCTGAAAGAGTCACACACCCTGGACTGGCAGATATCTAATTCCTCCGCCTGATGTGTTTCAGAGAATTTCAGAGAGTAGATAAATGTCCTGACGAGAGCATTTTCTGTTCACAATGGAGCTTGTGCACTTTGTTCAAAGAGGGCCAATAAAAGTGAGTACTTGAAAAATTTCCAAATAAACTTTGGCATGATTTTCAAGAAAAGTTTTCTTCAGGTGGAATAAAAGACTCATCTGGTATGGAAACAGAGTCCAGAAATCACAATATCAAAGCAACTATCGCAGGCCAACTGTGTTTAGGATTTAATTAATGTAAAAATATTCTTTACAGATATTCTGTGTTCATTAATCACAATTAGATACATTTTTGCAAATACTTTTACTGTGGAATTACTCATTTCCAAAACTGCTATTCTTTTGAAAAACAGCTTCGCCCTAAAAAACAGGTCAGAATCACACGATGTTTCAGATCTCCCTAAATAAACCTGTTAATTAAAGAAAATAAACCAACAAGCAAACAAACAAACAAATAAATAAGTGCACTATAGAAATTATATGGTAAACACATTTCTTTACAACAAAAGTGTTAACAAAGTAAAAGTAATGTACAAATTCCAGTGTATTTTTCATTTGACCTGGAACACAAATATAATTTTTTCAGTGTATTATATTTGGCACAAAAGCATGTAAATATTTATTGTCATTAAGTACAAAGACTTAACTGAATCTCTTCCTAAATTTCTGCATTTGTATATTGTACGTAATTGGGCTCAAGAAAATTTTTTTTAAAAAATCAACAAAAAAAACCCAAAAAATAAAAACAAAGAAAACCTTAAAATAGTACATTTATGAATCAGCATAAAAACAGACCACAAGTCAAAATTTAATCCTTTGAGAATATAATCCCACAATTTGCAAACAGCTATTTTAACACGGATGGAAGAAAATCTTTATTATAAACAGTCAGAATAATTGACAGCATCTAGGGATAAGTGTGTCTGAAACCAATTTGTCCATTTTGATAATGTGAGTATAAATTAATTAAAAAAAACTGGAAATACATCAGTTGCGTCAATAAAGAACAGGAGGCTTGGAAGAACAAAACAGGTTTGTGGATTCTACTTTTAATACAACAGAAAAAGAAATTCTATGCCCCCAAAAATTACCCAAATGAAAAAAAAAACAAATCTGAGAGGGTCAGACAATAGGCGTCGTTCTGTCAAAGTGAATGAACAGTGATCTTCATAAAAAGTCCAGTAAAAAGGGCGACACTGTATACGTCATGAGAACACGTCATGGGTAAAACCAGTTGTGTGTATATGAAGGTCTAGACGTGTGGACTGTGTGAGGAAGACAGAAAGAACGAGTGTGTTTGAGGTATCTGAGGAGTGTATGGCATGTTTGAGGAATACAGCGTGTGTGATCTCCAGTGTGTGAGGCACTCAGTCTTTACAGTACACTACATGTGAAGTGTATACAGTATATAATATAGCACAGTTTATACAGTATATAACTGTAAAGTATAATACAGTGCAATGTATGAGTATATAGTCTAAAGTATAAGGAGTGTAGAGTATAGAGAGTATTTTTAAGTATAATGTATGAGTATAAAGTATATGAGTATGAGTATAAAGAGTATAGAGTGTTATGTATGAGTGTAAAGTATAAAGCATATAGAGTGTAATGTATGAGTATAAAATATAAAGAGTATAGAGTGTAACATATGAGTATAAAGAGTATAGAGTGTAATTTATGAGTGTAAAGATTATGTAGTGTAATGTATGAGTATAAAGAGTATAGAGTGTATTGTATGAGTATAAAGTATAAAGCATATAGAGTGTAATGTATGAGTGTAAAGAGTATAGAGTGTATTGTATGAGTGTAAAGTATAAAGAATATAGAATGTAATGTATGAGTGTAAAGAGTATAGAGTGTAATGTATGAGTGTAAAGTATAAAGAGTATAGAATGTAATGTATGTGTGTAAAGAGTATAGAGTGTAATGTATGAGTATAAAGGATAAAGAGTATAGAGTGTAATGTATGAGTATAAAGTATAAAGAGTATAGAGTGTAATGTATGAGTATAACGTATTAAGAATATAGAGTGTAAAGTATTAAGAATATAGAGTATAATGTATGAGTATAAAGAGTATAGAGTGTAATGTATGAGTATAAAGTAGAAAGAGTATAGATTGTATGAGAATGTGTGTGATGTGAATAGTAACACACAGAAGCAATCAGGGCAACTGGTGGTCTGGTCTTTAGAGAGTTACCCCTGTGATCAGAAGGTTGTGGGTTCGAATCCCAGTACTGCAAGTAGCACCATTGATGTTCCCTTGAGTAAGGTACCATCCCCACACACTGCTCCCCGGGCGCTGTGTTCCTGACTGCCCACTGCTTCACTTGGTGAATGGGATAAAAGAATTAAAAGGGTTAAATGCGTAAAATGAGTTAAATGTAATACATGAGTAAAATGGGTTGAATGTGTTAAATGGGTTAAAAGGGTTAAATGTATTAAACATGTTAAATGTATTAAATGGGTTAAATGGGTTAAATGAGTTAAATGTGTTAAATGAGTTAAATGTGTAAAGTGAGTTAAATGAGTTAAATGGGTTAAATGAGTTAAATGTGTTAAATGAGTTAAATGTGTTAAATGAGTTAAATGGGTTCAATGTATTAAATCAGCTAAATGTGTTAATGAGTTAAATGGGTTAAATGAGTTAAACGAGCTAAATAAGTTGAATGAGTTAAATGTGTTAAATGAGTTAAATCAGTTAAATGGGTTAAATGGGCTGAATGTATTAAATGTGTTAAAGGAGATAAATGGGTTAAATGGGTTAAATGAGTTAAATGGGTTAAATACAGATGAATAATTTCACACTGTTTACACTGTGTGCTGTGGTGTGGTGTGTTCACACGTGACTATACGTGCTTTACTTTACTTCCCTAAAATAGAGCATGTCTAAAGTATATTGTGCAGAAGAGACGTGTAAAAGTGGTCATTTTTTGTAAAGTCACTGTCTCCCATTTCTCCGCTGGATGATCTCACTGCTGGAGATGAGCTCAGTGATGGAAAGTGTGCGGTGATTCGAAGGGATGACTGTAGATGATGGACACTGACGGTCATCATAACCAATGTGTGAAGACAAGGCGGCCGAGGCTACCAACCTGAACACCTGGACCCACACGGCGGCCCCTTCATGATCCAGATCGGGCCCTCCTTCTCACCTCAAGACAAACTCAAGAGAACACCAACAGCAGCAAGAACATCAACAAAACACACACATGATGCATCGACACACACACACCAGACAGGCTGCACGGTCCCTCACTCTGAGTGGAAGATGGTTCCTACAGGTTAGACCTGCAGATCCTGGAACCTACAGGCCAACGATGAATAACAGTGAGAGTTTTTTGACACCAGACTCAAGTAAATCAACACATCAGCACTGTCAAAAAATTCCAGTGGATTCGTGTGATGTGTGAGTAAACGTTAGTCAAAGGCAAGCTTAAACAAGCAGACCTGTCCAGCCCGTTAGGAGAAACCGAGCAACCTTCAGGTGTTCTTCACAGCTTCAGCAACATAAAGGGGAGATTTCTGACAGAAGAAATGCGTAAAAGAATTCCAAAAACTCTATGCCATTGTTTCCTGTAGCCCTTGAGACCGGATTCCACAGGCCCTGAGTCACAAACAACCTTTGACCTCAGGTCCCCGCTGAAGCCGTACGCTGATCTGAGCATGACCACCTCTGAACACATGCACACAAAGTACATCCAGCATTCACTCACAGTGGGACACCAGACGTCAGGAAAAGAAATTCAAGAGCAAACCCAGTCCATCACTTTCTACAGTCACTGTGAACATGGTGCAAAATAACCCTAGTAACACTCCAGTCCTCTGAAAACACACTTTTATTTTGATGTAAACTCAGATTCACACCAAGGTGAGGCACTCAGGAGGCACGCGAGCCCTTTCACCTCCATTCTGCTCAGCTACAACCAGACCCATGTTCCACCAGGAGCTCTCCTGATGACCTCATCAGAAAACCACGAGGATCCGTCCTGAACGGAGATCCCCGAACTCAGGGTGTTAATCACACACACACACACACTCACACACACACTCACACTCACACTCACACTCACACACACACACACTCACACACACACACACACACACACAC
>JBBIGA010000035.1:10608275-10626273 GCA_037576975.1 Alestes dentex | reverse complement strand
AATTTTATTTTATATTGTGCATTGTTTGAATGCTAAATAAATATTTTCATAGTTTTGTAACAGATTTATTCTTTTAACCCCCCCCCGATCCGGAGTTATTAGCCGAAAACTGTTCACCTCTGACAAAAGTAATGGGACTTTTTTCACCTTTTAATACTTTTTAAAACCCTGCAGACACCCTGCAGACACACAGACAGTCAGACACACAGACACAAATTATACTGCGTTATGATTAGAATTTCTGAAGGTTTTAGTATACATCACGATATGTGACAGTTTACTGAAAATAAACCCGTTAGGAAACAGTAACCCTAACAGTGGATTACTTTATTACAGATAACCCTATCTAACAACTGACGTGCATTAAATACTCCTGTTGCACAAGATACACCTTTAACATGAATGCTTCCTTAACGTGATGTAACATTAATAAATATGAATAAGTGTAAGACTCACCGTCCGGCTGGTGCACCCATGTGATGAAGTGCTTGAGTTGCTCGTTGTACTGTACGATAGTCCTGATGGCGTAGTGAGCACCTTGGAAGTCAAACGAGTACCTCGACACGTCCCTCCGCGGCAGCCCCTCCGGAAAGTGCAGGGCCAAAACAGGAGACAGTCTGGGGAGGTCAACCACAGAAACAATCACTCTAACTGCATACAGATCAGGAAACTTTAACAGTTTATTGCATTAAAAAAACTACTTTTACCTGTGAAAAACTAACTTCCTCTTCTGATTCTTATGACGGCAGTTACTGCACTGGGCCCGGTGAACGGCTCTGAGTGGGTGCCAGTCGGCCGTCAGCTGCGTAAACGTGGTTAAAGTCGTCTCCACGCTGGAAAAGACATTATCAAAATCACACTTTCAAATGACTTTTGGATGTTCTGAAACTAACATTAATTACAACACTCCCCAAAAAAGACACAATAGTAGTAGGTAAATTACAACAATGACTTGCACATCATTTAAACCTTTTGTTTTTTTGGAAAACAATTATGCTCATTTTAAATGTGATGCCAGCAATATATTTCAAACGATGTGTTGCATTACCTCTTCTTTTAACACCACCCTGTAAAAGTCAGAAAACTGAGGAGACCGATTGAAAAGATGTCCGGATGGCACATGTCCATGATTTCCAAAAAGATTTTAAAATTTTGTCAGACCACAGGACAGTTTCTGACTTCGCCTCAGTCCATCAGTCAATAAACCTGGGATCAGAAGCGCTGCAGTCCTGGATCATGTTTATATGAGGTTTATTCTGTACACAGTAGAGTTTAAATTGGAATTTGTGGTGCAGTGATGAACTGTGTTTACAGACTGGTTTACAGAAGCTGTCCCACTTCAGAATCGTGTCTATTTAATGCAGCACTGCCTGAGGGTCCGAAAATCCAGCACTGGTGTTCACTCTTGTCCCTTGTGTGAAGACATTTCTCCAGATTCTCTGTATCTTTTAATGATGTATTCCGTAGAGGGTGAAATTCACAAATTCTTTGAAATTTCACAAAGAACACTGTTGCAATATTTGCCTGTACAACCTTTCACAGAGTGGTGAAAGCCTCCCCATCTTCTCTAATGAGACCTTCCGGGAGGCTCTTTATACACCCAGTCATGGGGCTTCCATCAGTATTACACAACTTTTCCCTTCTTTTTTGCCTGAATTTTTTGGGAAAGGTATTGCTGGTGTCAAATTCACTAATGATTTTGGAAATGGGGTTGAAGGACACAACTACAATATCAGAAGTACCAATTCCAATGACCCCTTGCAGCAGAGAATTGCTCAAAAGGAGCTCAAACCAAAGTCTGGTGCACCAGAGCTGCTCAGCAGTAGGGTTTTATTAAACAGGGACTAGATCTGTAGATCACTGGCTTTACTGCCACACTGCAGGGAACAGAAGTGTGTGAATACACGACGTTAATAGCAGTAAAGTAGTTACCTGGTATTGATAGCAGACCGACAGGATGTGCACTTAAATTCCCACTGAGCAGAATACTGGAAGAGACCATGAGCCCACTCGTCTGTCCTGAGGAGAAGGGGGAGGGCGAAGACGGGCGTCTCCCTTGGACCTACCCGACAGAAACACACGGGGAAAACTAACAACTGTAGCAACACTCCAATATCCAGATAGTACTCTAGTTCATTACAACACAAACAGTATTTAAAAACACTAAAAGGGATGACAGTATAGAGCACTCAAGACTCAAGGACAGCTTTTATTCAGGAGCTATAATTGAGCCAAACAATACCAAACACTGCCTTCACCCTGTGTGACATTTAAACAATACAATAATAGGACAATATTTATTGACTCAAATGACTGTGTTATGTTGTGTTATGTACGTTTATGTATCCATTTATATTCATTTATTTTAATTCTGTTTTTACATTCTGGCACAGTAAAAATTTCGTTTCGCACTTCGATGCAATGACAAAGTCTATCTACATCTATAAAGCAGGCTCACGAATACAAGACATTTGTTCTATAGATTTCCTTGCATTTGTTTTGGAACATTTGCACAATGTAACAGGAATATAAAATATGAAAAGCATCAGAAATTCATTCCAAAACCAATTAATTCCTAAACCAATTCACCCCCCCCAAACATTCTGGAATATTGCTTCACTTGTCAGGGGCGTAGCACACGGGGGGGTGGGGGGCTTTCAACACCCCCACTTTTGCTGAAAGGCGATTCCATCCCCCCCACAGTCGGCACGCAGACGTATTCTCAAAGGCACGCCAGTGATGGCGCGCATCAGTGACAAGGGAACGAGGCACAGTCTGCTAAGTCCCTTGGCACACTTTTTGAAACCTGGGAATCGCGTCCTGTTCACACTGTTGGGGATTTTGAGTTGCCTAAACATTTGTCACGTCATGGGCATCTTTCATTAACTAGTTACTGTCCCACACACCTCTTCACTTCCACTCACGCTGTGGACCGGGGTGGGGGGGGGTTTGTACAAATGTGTCAACGACAGCACGTGTATCTCTTGTTTGTGAATTTACAGCGGCGTTTTGGCATTTTGTACTGCTGATATTGAGCGCCCCCCTCCCCTCGCTCACTTATCTCTCGGGTCCACAGCGCGAGTGGAAGTGAACAGGCGTGTAGGACAGTAACTAGTTAATGAGAGATGACCACGTGACGAATGTTTAGGCCGGGTTTTAGAGGTCTCAAAAAGAGGACGTGTACGGGGAAAAGAGAACGTCTGGTCACCCTAGCCAACACTCAACAGGTAGAATGAAGTGATATCAGACGGTGTATCATGCTAAATTAGTCAAGCTAAATTCATTGTCTGTCACAACACCCCATCCCCCCACTTTTGGAAAGCTTGATACGCCCCTGTCACTTGTACTCTGAGGTTGGACATGATGTGATGAGGCCTGACTCAAAATTTTGGGGGGTTTGGGGGGGTATCACTACCCAGGACGCCCCCAGTCATGTGATATCAATAACACTGGGAGGGTTCTGTGCTGAGACGCCAGCCACAGCGTCTTCCGAACCGTCGCTATCATCCGATATGTCAACAGGCTTGCATTCTAGCATCAAACTGAATTATTGGTCATCCCACCCAGCCAGAGAGAGCGACGTCAACTGAGCTGTCTTGGCCTCCAAGTCACAGGGGACCACTAGGGATCGAACTCTCAATCTCCTGCTGATGGGGCCGATGCTTAAGACATCTGTCACTCGGGAGCCCAAAACACAAATCCGTAAATGGGCATCCCAAACCTCTAAATGTCCCTTCACTGGAACAAAAAAAAAGAAATGAAAAACAGCCAAGATCATTATTCCTCCTCCACCAAACTCTGCGGTTACCACTGTGTATTCAGGCTGATAACGCTGTCCTGTCATCTTCCAAACCCAGATTCATTTCACAGGCAGCGACCCAATGTTCCACAGGACAAAAGTTCAGTGACTGGGTGTGAAAGCACCATGCCTTTTCATTTTCATTGGGGAAAGTAACTGATTTGGCCCCTTATCCATTTATATATTATTAGAACTTGCTCTCTATACCACTCTGCAGCTCAAACACTGTGAATGAACATTGCAGCACTCGCGCTGCTGCGTCACTCACAGGCAGCATGAGTAGAACAGACATTTTCATTTGAAGCTAGTTTTAATGTGTTTGAACAAAAAGAGCTCCTGTCTCAACATTACACCACTAGTGTAAAAGGATTTCAACAGGATAAACTAGAGCTTAGCGTGGCTGATACAACTCATTAAAACACACCTTATTGGCCAAAATTACTGATCTTTTAAATGTGATATTCAAGATATGTGAGAAAGCCAGCAACTCCACACATACTAAACTGCAATACAATTATTCTAATCCTCCCTTAGTGGAAATACGGCAAATAAGCGCCAGCATACAGGATCTGAAGACCAAAACAAAGTATACAACTCTAAGGTTAACCATGTATGAAAATCTCTTACCAAGTTCACGCTGGAGCTTCGGCTGGAGAAGCTGGAAAACAGAGAGCTGGAGAGCATCAAGCTCCTGCTCTGCTTTCTGCAGGACATCAGAAGGGATGTGCACATTTCCTATCGGGAGAAAAATAACCAATATGAACATACCCGTCACGTGAAGAAACAACACTAAACAAAAACAACTTTAAAGATCTGTCCACTCACCTTGGCCCCTCTGCTCCTTGGTTTTAAGGTAAGCACATGCCGTTCTGTACCTTGCACACAAATTTCTGACAGCACAGTTTCTGTTGTTGTGAGTCCCACTGACATGCTCACAAGAACCTTCGCTGAATGTCCTCAAGTGCACTAGCGCCACCAACAGTGAATCTAACCAACACAGATTGTCCTTATTTCTCCAAAATAAGTGCAGCGGAGCAGGTACCATCTCTACCAAACCCTGCGTTGGTAAATCCACCAGCGGTGCCTCCCCAGCCTCATCGAGACCGCCGGGTACATAAACCTCAGTTTGTGCTGCTTCACACAAAACTGGACCCTCATCACCGGCAGCTGGGGTCTCAACATCATCGCAAACACCCCTCGTCTCCTCGGGACCACTAGGACACAGCTCCTCTTCAAGCGATTCGCTTGATTTCCTGCGGTCACTGGTCTCGAGCACATCAGATTGCTCTTTTTTCTGTCGTTTTGGTGGTAAATTAGGTTCTTCAGACTCCAACCGATGAGACTTCCTCTTACAAGCATTTACGTCTCTTGCTGACAAGAGACTGGAACTGACGTCTTCCAAAGGTCTGCTGATCAGAGGGAACAGGCACTGCAGAGACAAGAAAACCATCAGACGTTACTTTCAGGAGAACCCCAGGAGAAACACATTTTGCTGTGTTCGTGATGAGCACACAGTATCAATCGTTTGCTGAAATGCATACAGAAAAGTCTATCCTTTAATAGACGATGAAGCTAGTTTTATTACAAGTAATCCTTCTTGATCTGTACAAGTACGGGGGTCCTCAGGTTACACAGTCTTGACATACGATGTTTCAAGTTTACAGCAGTCACACCCATAAAAACTTTGAGGCGTGAATGTTTTGGCTTACACTGTCAGAGTTGTACTTACGGACTACATAGGCGAACTAGTTTGGTTGTGTGCGCCAGAAGAATACGTAGAATACCCAGTAACATGGCGTATGAGTGAGGGAGTCAGCGCCCCCCTGTACGCTTACCTACACCATTTAGGACTGCACAAGTACAGTATATTTATGTCCTTTTTCTGTGGCTTAGTTGTGCTTTTATGTTCTAGATTTTGATTTTACTGTGTGAGGATCTGTAATGACTCAGGTTAGGGTGTGTTTCGACGTACACGAAAATTCGGCTTACATCTCTGACGTAGGAACAGAACTGTGTCGTAACTCGAGGACCCCCTGTACATACTTATGGTCAGTCAGTTACTTTTTTTGTAGGTTTTACAAGCTACTCTCAAACTGAAATGGGTCAAAAAAGAGACTAGGCTCAGCCCTCAAGTAAGAAGTGAAATACCAGTGGACTGCAACAGAGCGTGATGGACTCTTTATAGTTAACTGCATACGACCGAAGAGCACTGGTTTGTCCTTTTGCAGAACACCAAGGACAATATCCAGTGACCTGTCCTCTGTCTTCAGCCTGGGGGGACACAGAGTAAAGCATACAGGACAGGATTAAAACATGAACTGCAAACAAAAGCACAGGGCAGGGTAACTTATCACAACTGTTCAGTGGATGAGTATCAATATGGATTCTTTAACAGCACCGCATCACTCTACTGAAAAGTGCTGTACCAGATCCATCTGCAACTCTTTCGCCTTTTACCAACATCGCCGTGTTGTTTTAACTGACCCTCCTGAGGGGGTTAGAGCTCCCAGACAGACCCTCCTGATCAATTCAGAGATGTTTTTAGCCCAAATATGAACCAAATAGGTTTCGAAATGAATGGGCAGCTTTGCACATGTGACAGACGGGGAGTACGAGTAACAACTGACTTTTCCCAAACACCCCGCCAGCGCCAGGCCCGGGGGCCCTGCGCCGCCGCTGCTGTCACCGTGCTCGGGCTCCGGGTCCCCGTGTGATCCGCCGCCAGAGGTCACCATCCTCCAGGAGCTCCGCATGTGGGCGAGACCTGAGCGGCAGCCTCACCACCGCAGGCGCTGCAGAGAGAAACGGCAGACCCCTGAGACAGCAGGTAAAGACTGGGACAGGTTTTACATTAGTCCTTCAGAAACGGAGACAAATCCGTGAAGATAAAAAAAAGTGAAACAGAAACAGAGCTGAGCAGTCTGGGGGTGTCCTGCCGGGGAGCCCAGACTGCCTTCTCTGGGGCAGTTTACCACCTCCTGCACCTCCACCTCCATCAACTTTACCTCCACCTCCTCTACCTTTACCAGTTCTACCTCCACCTCAAGCAGCTTTAACTTCACCAGCTCTACCTCTACCTCCACCAGCTTTACCTTCACCAGCTTTACCTCTACCTCCACCAGCTTTACCTTCACCAGCTTTACCTCTACCTCCACCAGCTTTCCTTTACCTCCACCAGCTTTACTCCCACTAGCTTTACCTCTACCTCCACCAGCTTTACCTCCACCAGCTTTACCCCCACCAGCACCAGCTTTACTCCCACTAGCTTTACCTCTACCTCCACCAGCTTTACCTTCACCTCCACCAGCTTTACTCCCACTAGCTTTACCTTTACCTCCACCCACTGCAGAAAGGAGCTAAGTGCTAAGTGCTAGCCGATGTGTGCTACAGCCTCTGGTGTGTGTGTGTGTGTGTGTGGAGTCTCTCCGCTGCAGGCTGGTTGTGTGTAAGTTAGACCGGAGTATTAACACCGTACCTGTGTCCAGGTGGTCCGCATCGGGTCAGAACTGGAGTTAATCCCGATCTTCATGGCCAAGCCGAACCGACCCGGCACGCGCGCCATGTGCATGAAGACGTAAACCCTGCGACACACTTCCGGTGTGCTGTTGGAGCTCAGGGCGCCCCCGCGCGGCTGTTCTGTTACATCCAAGAACAATGGGGCTCTGTACACACAGTCAGGACCTCATTAATATTCATTATTTATATAGAGACATTTATGACACACAGTCAGGACCTCATTAACATTCATTATTTATGAATACATAGATATATAACACACGGTCAGGACCTCATTAATATTCATTATTTATGAATACATAGATATAAAACATCCATTCAGGACCTCATTATTATTCTTTATTTATAAATACATAGATATAAAACATCCACTCAGGACCTCATTATTATTCTTTATTTATAAATACATAGATATAAAACATCCACTCAGGACCTCATTATTATTCTTTATTTATAAATACATAGATATAAAACATCCACTCAGGACCTCATTATTATTCATTATTTATAAATATATAAAACATCCACTCGTGGCCTCATTAATATTCGTTATTTATAAAGACATAGATATAAAACATCCAGTCAGGACCTCATTATTATTTAATATTTACAAAGACATAGATATAAAACATCCAGTCAGGACCTCATTATTATTCATTATTTATAAATACATAAAACACCCACTCGTGGCCTCATTAATATTCATTATGTATAAATACATAGATATAACACACAGTCAGGACCTCATTAATATTCATTATTTATATATAGCTATAACACACATTCAGGACCTTATTAATGTTCATTATTTATAAATATATAAAACATCTACTCAGAACTTTATGAATATTCTTAATATGAATTCACATTATTATTTGTTAATATAAATTAACATCAACAATTAATAATTAATGTTAATTAAAATTATTAATAATTTGTATACTATCCTGTCTTAACGATACCCCTCACACGCCTCACACATTATATTCATCATTTTAAAAAAAATAATAATAAAAAAAAATGTATATATATGTATATGTATATATACATAAATGTATATATAATAATAATAAAAAAAAATGTATGTATATATTACACTCAGTCAGGGCCTTATTACTATTCATTATTTAAATATTCATTATTTAAAATATATAGAACATCTAGTCACAACATTATTAATATTCATTATGAAACACAAATATATAAGAGATTTATATGTAGTTTCTTGCTTGGGCTGCCAGACCTGTTCCGAATCTATCAGGAAATTTCCTGAACCATTAACAATCAAACAAAAATATTTAAAAAAATATGAATGATGACAATAAACATGATAATAACAACAACAACAACAACAACAATAACAACAACAATAATAATAATAACAACAATAAAAATGATACCAATAACAACAACAACATTAATAACCATTTGAGGCCTTCACTACCTCAGTTCAGTCTGAGTAATTAATTTTAGTGAATATTTTAGAGAGGACGTTTGGATGGACGGCCTGTAACAGTTTACTCCAGACCCCCCAGCTCCAGCCCCCAGTTTAAAAAATGCAATATAAGACCCTGTGTGCCTGTAAATCCGAGTATGTATGTGTGTGTGTACTGAGAGTTTGCAGACGGCTGCAGCTGCTCATCCACTGAGACAATGGAACCGAGAGGCTACTCCTGTCCTCCCGGCGCCCCCGCCACTCTCTTACTGCTGTCACCCAACACTCCTCATCATTCTCACACGGAACTCTCATTAACATGCACAGGCCTCTCCTTTAATCCACACACTTACTTATTTACTTGTTTATCTGTGTCAGAGGATTACTGTGATCAGTTATTATTAGTGTTTTTATTGTGCTGTGCATGTAAGAATAAAGAATGAACAACAAAATTAACATTGACTTATATGGTATAGTTGGTAGATTACATCTACATATTACAGCAAAAAAGACATACAGACATAGTGAGGCCAGTGTGTAAATATGTTTTCCATTTTCATTTTAAATATCCTCTTTTTTTGCACACTCTTTTATCCTGTCTGTACAGATGGTCTTGTGGTGTTCTGTTCTGTTCTGCTGTTGTGTTGGACCATGGTCCTGGAGGATCATTGTTTCATAGAATAGAATAGAATAGAATAGAACAGATATGATATCTTTATTGTCATTGCAATACACAGTAATGTACAGTGCAGATGAGATTTGCAGCTCTGTAGATGTAGATAATTATAAAGTGCATAATAAGGCCGGAGTATATTTACTATGTTCATTCCAAATCTATATTGACACACTGACAGCAGACGAAGAGATGTGCAAGCCAGCCAGCCAGACGGAAAACTAGGTGCTGTGTATAGACAGATTCATTCACATAACACACTGTACAATCATCATTCATCTCTCAGATAGTGCACCACACACGCACATTCCTTGAGTGATTAGAAAATGCTAAGTACAGGACATACCTGCTGCACAAATGGCCCACTGTTAACTCACCCCTGTTATATACTGAACTGATATAAATCAGCCAAGAGCTAATGCAATAGTTTTTTAAATTAATGTAATGGGCCCCACGGTGGCGCTGTGGGCAGCACTGTTGAATCCAGGTCCTGGTGTGTGTGTGAGGCATGGGTTTCCTCCAGGGTCTCCGGGTTTCTCCCACAGTCCAAAGACACACAGGTCAGGTGAACTGGGGATTCTAAATTGACCATAGGTGTGAGTATGTGAACGAATTGTGTATGTGTGTGTGTGCCCTGTGGTGTGCTGGCCCAGGGTGAGTCCCTGCCTCGCGCCTGTAGACTCCAGGACAGCTAAGATCTTTGTCAAAAATGATGTGACCCTTAATTGCACCTCAGTTAAATGGACTTGTGATCAGTTATTATTATTATTTTTTGTAATGTGCATGTAAGAATGAAGAACAAACAAGAAATTAATTTATTTGGTATACTTGGTAGATTACATCTACATAATACAGCAGACGACATACAAGCACAGTGAGACCAGTGTGTAAATATGTTTACCATTTCCACTTTAAATATCCTCATTATTGACATACCGACAGCAAAACTGAAATAAAATGATTTGATTCTTAACTGCACCCAATGTTAAATGGACTTGTGATTGGTTACTATTACTATTGTGTTACTGTGCATATAGGAATAAAGAAAGAACAAGAATATCAACATTAAGTTACTTGGTATAGTTGGTAGATTACATAATGCAACAAAAGATGGAGGAGTTGG
Source organism: Alestes dentex (assembly GCA_037576975.1). Lineage (NCBI taxonomy): Eukaryota > Metazoa > Chordata > Actinopteri > Characiformes > Alestidae > Alestes > Alestes dentex. The sequence continues at coordinate 10,615,727 of JBBIGA010000035.1, read as the reverse complement.
AGGGCTGTGGTGTTTGGTGGGATCAAATTCAAATAAAACGATTTGACCCTTAATTGCACCTTGTGTTTAAATGTGCTTGTGAGTGTGTGGTGGTGGAGGAGCTGGAGGGGTGTGGTGTTTGGTGGGATCTGGTTGATTCTGTGTTGTGGATCTCTCTCTGCAGGCTCCTATTAAAGCTGTGTGTGGAGTGGTCGGTGCGACTGGGAGAGGAGTCCGTGGTGCTGGAGCTCCTCAGAGCCCCAGTCTGCCATCACTCTGCTGCAGGTTCAGCTCAGGATCCAGACTAGTTCGGATTCACGCGCCGTTTAAAACGTCCGTGACGTTTCACAAAGAACGGCCAATCAGCGCCGGCCTGTTATTAGGACAATGGAAAGGTTTCAGCCAATGAGTGTGGGGCTGGGCTTGGCGGCAGCCAATAGGCTGCGCGCAATGCGGAGATCCCTGTTCGGAGCGAGAGGAGAGGAGACTGCGTAGACTCGGCCATTGCAGAGCAGCAGGACCAGCACAGACTCGGGACTGTCACACTCTCTCACAAGTGTGGGTAAGTCCCAAACCTCGGGGAGAACGGAGAAAAACACATTTTAAAATTCACCCCGCACCGTGGGCTCGGTATTTTTCACACATCTCGAATTTACCCAATCATCCAGACGCCTGAAATCAGTCAGGATATTATCTTCTCATTGAAAACCAGCATTTCTAACGCTGCCTTTAAATTACTGTGTGATTCTAAAACATAAATAACCTACGTTTCTCTCGTTGTTGCGAACTGAATGGCTTAAATGTGTTTATTAGTGTTTGTTTTGGTGCAGAGACTGCGCACCAGCAGCTAGCGGCTAACGGCTAACAGCCATTACATAGAGAGATAGAGGGGGAGAGCGAGAGAGAGAGGAGAACAGGCTGGGATGTGGGAAATAAATAAAAAGAGGAAAAATGACTAAGGTGGAAAAAGTGAGACGATGTATGAGGAGTGTGTGAGAGTGTCTGTGTGATGTTTCTCCCTCCGTGGTGTCGAGGAGAGGAGAGAGAAGAGAAGGAGAGAAGAGAGACAGGCTGTAATGGCTGACTGTAGGAAACAAGGCGCAGCCTCAGAGCCGGGACGCGCGCAGTTCACTTCAACTTTTTCAAACCGGGTTATTTAATGTTTTTCACTGTCGACCGGGGTGTATTTTGGTACTAAATGAAAGTTCAATCTTTTCTCTTTCCAACGAATGCAGTTTTATGTCTCTCCGAGGTTCGTATGGTTGTTAAATGTGGAGTTAAAGAGAGGTGGGTGCCCCCTATAGCTGGCAGTGTAATGGCTGAGCACAAAGAGAAGGAGCCATATTCTCAGTGTTAGTGCATGAAGACAGCAGCCATTCCGAGCACACACTGACTCCACACACTCAGCACGGACCCAGTATACTACCACACACAGACACGGCTCTCTCTCAGGGACAGACCTGCCAAGAGCTCCCGCCCTGGCGCTTCACCCGGCGGGCCGAAAAACAGACAGAGGGACGGGTGGAGACATTTGAGGAGGACTTTCTTTCATCAGGAAGCCTTTCTCACAAAATGGAAGGAGAAATATTGCTGTCGTTGTTGACCTCCTTTTTCCCTCAGACACACAGACCCGCGCCATTACTGCCTCTCTCAGTACATACTCTCCATAGACAGGACTACACTGTTTGTTTAACATTTTTTAACAGTTTTACTCCACTTTGACAGGGTCGGACTCACATCAGCACTTTTACATCGTTTTTTTTTTTTTTTTAATTTTATATATTCAGCCCTGTCACATTATTTCAACTTGGGGACGTACTTCAAGAGATTTTAATCTGACTATCTCACTACCCAGTCTCTACACAGACAGGACAACGCTGCTTATTTCACATTTTTGACACTTTTACTCCACTCTGACAGGGTCAGACACGTATTATCACTTTAAGTCATTTTTAAAATTTTGCTAATTTTCAGTCGGATCACATTATTTCAACTTTTAGGAAATTTTTTTAACAACTTTTAAATATAGGATTTTATTACACATTTTAATGGATATATTAAAAAAACGGTATTTTTTGTGAGGGTAAATCGTGATGGTAAATGATGCCATCGCAGGCTGTGTGGTTTATTAGAGGAAATGTGTAAAATGTTAACATCTCTCCAGAGTCCGGATCTTCTCAGAGGAGCTTCCAGAGTCCAGACTGTTCAGAGGAGCATCCATTCGGATCATTCTGAATAAATTTAATAAATTCACTCCTGTCGCATCGTTTCAACTTGGGGGACCTTACTTTCGGAGATTTTAACCCCACCTTTAAATTAGGTTTTTGGTCCATATTTTAATGTTTATATAAAAACGTTACTAACACTTTCAATACATAGTCTAGACAGGGCAACACCGCCTTCACATTTTTAACACTCATCATCTTGAAATCATTCTGATAAATTTCATAAATTCAGTCGATCTTTAGATTTTAGCAACTTTTAAATTTAGGATTTAGTTGCAGATTTTAATGTTTATTTAAAAAAAAAAAAATTATTTTTAGTAATGGTGAATGCTGTCATTGCAGGCTGTGGGGTTTATTAGAGGAAATGTGTAAAAAGTCCCTGCTGTTCAGAGGAGCATCCATTCTGATAATTCTGAATAAATTTGATAAATTCACTCCTGTCACAACTTTTAAATGTAGGATTTTAATGTTTAGATTTATATATTTATAAAAAAAAATAAATGATGGTAAGTCATGATAAATTATGCCATCGCAGGATGTGATTTATTTGTTTTATGGCTTAATTGCATAGGCGGTTTAGTTTAGATTTTAGAATAAAATACTGAATAGCTATAATTGAGGTTAGTGGTTTTGACTTTTATTGCACATTTTAATGTTTAGATTTATTATTTTAAAAAAAAGTGATGATAAATGATGCCATCGCAGGCTGTGTGATTTATTAGGGAACGTGTAAAACGTGGAGAACTTTTGCTGGTGCTGGTCTGCTGCATCCAGTGTCCGGACTCTGTATGGAACTTTAACACTCCATTTCTGTTCTGTTTCAGGGATTTCGTAAAGATGGGGAAGGACCCAACAAAGCCAAGAGGAAAAATGTCCTCTTATGCCTATTTTGTCCAGACGTGCAGAGAGGAACACAAGAAGAAACACCCCGACACGTCGGTCAACTTTTCAGAGTTCTCTAAAAAGTGCTCTGAGCGATGGAAGGTATGGAAGTTCCAGACTTTACACAACACACGGTTTTTTTATTTATTTATTGCAAAAATTAATCCTCCATGTTCTGCTCAGACCATGTCAGCCAAGGAAAAAGGCAAGTTTGAGGAGATGGCCAGATTGGACAAGGCGCGTTATGAGCGGGAGATGAAGAACTATGTTCCTCCCAGAGGTGAGAAGAAGAAGAGGTTTAAGGACCCCAATGCACCCAAGAGACCCCCGTAAGAATCTTCACTATTTTTGTAGGCCTCAAAAATGATTGCATCGATGCATTTGATTTACAGTGTTCAGTGAAGACTGCCAAAACGACCCCCCCCTCCCCACACACACCTTCTCTTTCAGGTCAGCCTTTTTCATTTTCTGTGCGGAATATCGGCCCAAGGTGAAGGAGGAGACCCCGGGTCTGTCCATTGGAGACGTGGCCAAGAAGCTCGGAGAGATGTGGAATAAGACTTCTGCTGAAGAGAAGCAGCCTTATGAGAAGAAGGCAGCCAAACTGAAGGAGAAGTACGAGAAGGTAAGGGACAGCATTCTAAACGTATTATATTCAACTCAGATTATTTAATTTAGATTTGTATTTTTTCTGATTAATTTGTTTATCATTGTTTGAAATAAATATTTTGATGTAAGAGCCTTTTTAGATTAACCCAAGTTAATCTTTCAGGACATTGCAGCATATCGGAAGGGGAAAGTTGTAGGGGGTGCTGCAAAAGCCCCCACCAAGCCAGACAAAGCGAATGACGAGGACGACGACGACGACGATGATGAAGACGATGATGATGAGGAGGAAGAGGAGGAGGATGATGAGTAAATTGGTTACAAAGTAGAGCTTAGCTTCTTGTTTATAAAGCATTTAACCCCCTTGTACACACTTAACTGAGGCCATAAAATGGGTAAATAAGGAAAACTAAAAGGAAAAAAAACAATTAAGGTGGTGTATATCATAAGGTTTTTAAGCTGTACAGTTTCTTTTTCCCCTTTTTGTATAGCAACACTACAAAAGTGTCATCTGTGTTTGTTTGTAAACCCCCCCCCCCCACCCCAGCTCTTTGATTTAATTCTCCTGGTTTGTTTTTTCTTTTTCTTTGTTTTTTCTTTACCCCTTCTTTTGTAATGGTAGTTCCTAAGCCACTGTCCTTGCCCAGTACAGTCTAAGGGGGTTGAAAAAAAAAAATTGGCTTGGCGTTGATGGAGTTTTAGAGGTGTGCAGCACACAACCTAGTTTAATGTGAGGTTGTAGTTCATATCTTAATGTATTTCTTTTGTTTATTTTTTTCACATCACTATCATTAGTAAATTGCCGTATCATACAGTTATTTTACTGTACTTTGAATACCACTGTAATTGCCACAATGATTAAAAAATATGAAAAAATTGCATTTGTTTCATTGACATTCTGGTATGCTTCTGACATCAATAAACCTTTTTTTAATATATTGTATTTTTTCTTGTAAATACTGTTAATACTGGAGTGGGGGGGACTTTAATGGGGTGTTCATGTTTTATGTCTCAACTGCTGAGGTGGTTAAGTTTAGATTTTAGAATATATTACTGAGAGTAGCTGTAATTGAGGTTAGTGGTTTTGAACGTTATGCATGATGCAGATTTCTGAATTTACCGCCGTTTTCTTCATGCCAGCCTGTTTTTTCCCCCGTGCCGAAAAATAATTTGCCACAAACTGAGCCAATACTGAGGGATGGCTGAGCTACGTTACAGGTATGTAAAGTGTTCATTTGTCATATGTGAAGACAGCACAGCATGGTGAAGTTCTTTCTGCGTGTAACCCATTTAACCCATTCACCAAGTGAAGTAGTGTAGGGACGGTACCTTGCTCAAGGTTACCTCACAGGTGAAACTTGCAGTCCTGGGATTTGAACCCACAACCTTCTGATTGCAGGAGGAGCTCCTTAACCACCAGCTGCCTTGTGTATGTAATGTGCTGGGCCTGTTAAACCCAGATTTTGGTTATAGTGCAGAAAGGGCCAAAATATAAACACAAATCTGATGTAGTAATCCCACTCATCCCACCTGCTGTTCGGTTTGCAGGCATTAAAAGCTCACATTGCCATCTAGTGGGATTTCATGGTCAAAGCTAAACATCAGGTTGTTGTCCAGACTGGCCTTGTTTCCTGAAGTGAAAGTGCAGGTTCTCTTCTGGTCTGTAATCACGTTCTGTCCTGCAACAGAGAACCGTGACATGCCACATTACACTGACATGACATTTGGGAAGCTCTTGGTGTGCTGAATTTTTTAAATGCTGTAAACAGATGCAGGGTGAGCCCACCTTGTCCGAACTGGAACATTATGTCTTTACACTGACTGGGGATCAGCCTAAAACGGGTTCAGTCCATAATCACAGAGAGGGTTCACTTAATAACAGGTTCAGTTCATAATCACAGAGAGGGTTCACTTAATTACAGGTTCAGTTCATAATCACAGAGAGGGTTCACTTAATTACAGGTTCAGTGAATAACGGGTTCAGTCTACAATGACCAAGAGGGTTCACTTAATAACAGGGGTTCAGTCTATAATGACTGAGAGGGTTCCGTTAATAACGGGTTCAGTCTATAATGACTGAGAGTCTATAATTCACTTAATAATGGGTTCAGTTAATAACGGGTTCGGTCTATAATCACAGAAAAGGTTCACTTAATAACGGGTTCAGTTTGTAATCACAGAGAGAGTTCAATTAATAACGGATTCGGTCTACAATCACAGAGAGGGTTCAATCAATAACGGGTTCAGTCTATAATCACAGAGAGGGTTCACTTAATAACATGGGTTCAGTCTATAATCACAGAGAGGGTTCACTTAATAACAGGTTCAGTTTATAATCACAGAGAGGGTTCAATTAACACACCAGCTCAAAACAAAAACACCACAGTTGCGCCACAACCTAAAGTCATCACAGTATATTAATGAGAGTGACCCATTTCAGCTGTAAAATAATGAATAAGTTGAAGTGTTAGACCGAACAGCCTACATTTTACTGGGGCAGCTGGTGATCTGGTGGTTAGGGAGATAATCAATAAAGATAGATAATCAATAAAGATAAACAATCAATAAAGATATAGATAATAAATAAAGACAGATCATAAATGAAGATAGAAATCAATAAATATAGATAACCAATAAAGATATAGATAATCAATAAATACATAGATATAAATAAAGATAGATAATGAATAAAGATAGATAATCAGTAAATATATATAATAAATACACATAATGAATAGATAGATAATAAGTAAAGACAGAGATAATCAATAAAGATAGATCATCAATAACTACACGTGATACAGTTTTTATGTACGTGTGTACGTGTGCACGTTATGGACGTGTGTAATATACACACACAAAATGAAATAAAAATAAAAACTGACTATAATTAGAGAATAAATTGACGGCTCGTGGCGCGTTGCCCCGGTTTCTCTCAGACCCCGCCCGGTTTCTCTCAGACCCTGCCCCGGATTTTGTCAAGCCCCGCCCCGGTTCCCCTCAAACCTCGCCCTGGCTTCCTCTCAGGCCCCGCCCCGGTTTTCTGACGCCCGCCCACGTTTCTGTCAAATCCCGCCCCGTTTTCACTCAGACCCCGCCCCTTCTGGGTCCATTACGTCGCTCCCCTTTCCGCGTCCATGGCAACAGCAGCGCGGCGGGACTGGACGGGAGGAGAGAGAGGTGCCGAGGTACAGTTTCGAGTTAATTTAATTGTTAATTTAATGATTATTTAACAGAGAGACGGAGTGCTGTGTTACTCTGGAGCCTCTTAATAGAGACTTTCAGTCTTGAAACTGAAACAGAGTCTTTATTCTCTTCAGGACAGTCCTAGTGATCCGGGCGGCCTGTGTCTGGGGCGGACTGCGTGCGGGGCTTATGGGAACTGTAGTCCCTTAAACCGAGCCTCACACAGAAACAGCCCATACAGTTAAACGGATTAAACTACAAATCCCACCACAAAAGTGTAGTATAATGAATGGCAACGATGAAAACACAATGTCTGAGATTTCCCCTCGTGTGTCAATATTGTTATGAGCTGTTTTATGTGAATCGTTAATATACTTTTAATGTTTATTTGCGTGTCCAAATACTTTAAATGCTCGTTTGAATGGATCCAGATTGGTATCACTTAGAAGGTCTTTGGGTGAGATCTAGGTAGTTTAATTTCTTCAGTCAGTAAGACAAATCAAAAAGTCAGATCACGCTCTCTCTCTCTCTCTCTCTCTCTCTCTCTCTCTCTCTCTCTCTCTCTCTCTCTCTC
>JBBIGA010000035.1:10596565-10608175 GCA_037576975.1 Alestes dentex | reverse complement strand
GAATGAGTCCAGTCTGGACTGGTTTTAGTCTGGACTAGGTTTAGTCTGGACTGTGTAGGGATGGCAGAGCCAGACAATGCTCCTTGCCTGTTAATGTGTACACCACACATTTTTAAGCTGAACTGATTAAACCTTTTATTTCAGTGTACGATTCAATATGTAACATAGACTTGAATTTATGGAGTTAATGTGTGTGTGTGTGTGTGTGTGTGTGTGTGTGTGTGTCTGAATTAACTAGTTAATACACTGACGTATGATGCACTTGAATGAAATTGCTTTGATTTGATTTGAAATGAAAAATTCTAATGTATTTTCTTTTCCCAGAGCCCCTGCCCTGGTGAAGAGGCCGAACACCGGCGCGAAGCCTCAGCGCAAGGATTCGCCGGGGATGCAGCACCGTGGGCCCACCGGGAAGGGCCAGCCCGTTTCTAAACCGGACAAACCCGGGGCCCGTGACGCACGCACAGGCAAACCTAAAGAGGACAAGGTCAGTGACTCCTAACAGGGTAATCTTAGAGACGTATGCCTAACGGAGCAGCCTGGTGGTTAGGGAGTTGCTCCTGCAATCAGAAAGTTGTGGGTTTGAATCCCAGCACTGCTAGTGTCATCACTGAGGTTCCCTTGAGCACGGTACTGTCCCCACACACTGCTCACCTGTAGCCCCCTGTTTCACTTGGTGAATGGGTTAAATGGGTCAAATGTGTTAAATACAGAGAAAGAATTTCCCAATGTGTGCTGTGGTGTGTTCACGCGTGACTATAAGAGGCCGCTTTACTTTACTTTACTTTGAATCACTGCTGCGGTCACATCCATTTCAGTGTAGAATTTCCACAGTCCAGAATTCAACTGGAAACTACGTTTTCAGACTATGATGAACTAAAATGGCACTGACCTGAGCACTGTTTAAATGAAGGAGAATGAAAGTTGTACATGCTTATGTTGACCGTTATATAGTTTTTAAATATTTTTCCTAGTTTCTTATACTCATTTCTGACAATTGACTTCACCCCTGCATCACATCATTCACTTTTTTTGTAATATATTTGGTCAAAAGAGCACATTGTCTGTTATTTTAGGGAAAGAAGTCTGCCCAAGAGGTGGCAGGGGAGGGAGAACTCAAGAAATTTGATGGTACAGGCTATGACAGTGACCTGGTCGATGCACTGGAGAGAGACATTGTGTCGAGAAATCCCAGCATCCACTGGTGAGAACTAAAATCTTTTTTCTCTTTAGATTAAGGCCCTACTGATATAAAAAATGTGTGGCTGGTACTGTACTGATTTTAAGGGCCTAAAAATTCCAGTAACTGAGAATCTTGGCAGAATCTGTTTTATTTATTTATTTTAGACATTCATTTTATATTCAGTAGTATTTCGCTGACAGATATGATTGTCATCTCTCTGTTGTCACGCTAATGAAACAAAAAAACCCCAGCAGAAATTAATAATTTTACTGAAAATAAATAATTAGGGACTGGACCTTCTTGAGGTTCTCGAGGTTTTAGACCTCTTAGGTGTGCTTTCAAATGTGCTTTCAGAAATGTGTGTATATATATATATTGTTATATATAATATATTTGTTCTATATATATATATGGAACAAATTGTAGATTTAAATATATTTTATTTAACCAAATCAGCATCCGATGCCTTGTTGTGACCGGTGGTGCTCTTTGGGGCTGGGCTCCTGCGGTGTGAGTGACAGCTGTCAGTCGGGGTGGTGGTGAATGACTCAGTGCTGCACTGTGACTCTCTCAAGCTGTTGTGTGTTATGATTCCTGCAGGGACGATATCGCAGACTTGGAGGACGCCAAGAAGCTGCTGCGAGAGGCTGTGGTCCTTCCAATGTGGATGCCAGATTTTTTCAAGGGCATCCGGCGCCCATGGAAGGTTAATATGTTGGACTGCCAGCAAGACTTAGACCCTCTTGTGTGCAGCACTTTGAATATTCATAAAACAAATGTGATTTTATTGTTTAACATTTTAATTAATTTGATAAAAGCATAAGAGATGTTTACACCCTCTGAGAATTTTAGACCACTGAGAACCTGTTCATAAACTCTGTGGATCATTTCAGAACAGAATTAAATTCTGTCTCTTCATTCTCTTTTCTCTTAGAGCAGTTTTTTGGACAATGACAAACTGCAAAAAGAAACTAAAGACAAACACTATGGTCATGCAGACTGATTTTGCTACATATTTTTTAGTCCACTTGATGGTGCTATTTAATATTTTTTAGCCTTGGTGGACCTTTTGTATTATTTTCCACTTGGTTATTTATTGGTTTATATATACGTGTGTACGTCCACATACGTGTATACGTGTGTGAGAAAGCTTACGGAGTGTTCTCCTGGTTTACAGTGTTCCTTTGTTCTGTGTTAGGGTGTGTTGATGGTGGGACCTCCAGGAACAGGCAAGACCATGCTGGCTAAAGCTGTGGCAACTGAGTGTGGCACCACCTTCTTCAACGTGTCCTCCTCCACGCTCACCTCCAAGTACCGCGGCGAGTCGGAGAAGCTTGTGCGGCTGCTCTTTGAAATGGTGAGTCCATAAACGTTCTCGTTTCTCACTCTCACACGTCATCAAAGTAGGAACATGATGGAGATACAGGGCTTTGTTCAGACAGGGCATGTAGTAATTAGTTTACATTGTAATTCATAGTACGTACTGGTTAATAAGCTGGTATTAATATAATAATAAACCTAAATTTAGAGTAATCACCTCTGTAGGTAGATCTTTTACCAGTGTCGCCCCTAAACTCTCAGTCTTGGGTCTATTCTTCATTTTCTTCCTTCACAGATCAGTTTGATATCTGCCTCTCTTTTCTCACTTCTTTTTACAATATGTTGTGCAAATCAAAACGAAATGAATAGTAATAATAACAATGATTATTGTTATTATTATTATTATTATTATTATTATTATTATTATTATGTAGGGTTTTTCAGATCTGATTTTTTCCCAGCATACTTAGTAGGTAAGTTTTATGGCTTGTTTTAAAAATACAAGCTGGGTTTTGGTGTCTTGTTGGTACTTGTGTGTTTGGACTGTTTTTGGTTGTGTTTTGGGCTGTGTTTTGATGCTTCTATTTGATGCCACTAATGACAATTGAATCTTACTTTGCCTTATTATTATTATTATTATTATTATTATTAATAAACACAACACCTTTTCTATGAGGGACTTGGTCAGACTGATTAAATGTTTTGGTGAATGAAATAAGTGGTAAATTATAATCCTTGCTGTAATGTAAACCTTTTATTGAATGTAATCTATGTAAGTTTTAATTCAAGTGACTGAAATGGATGGAGATGGAGGTCAGTTGGATTCTTATCAGGAGGTCAGTTGGATTCTTTGCCGGACTTTCTTAAACCCATTTGTATTTAACAGGCTCGATTTTATGCTCCTACTACTATCTTCATTGATGAGATCGACTCAATTTGTGGGAGACGTGGCACATCAGATGAACACGAAGCGAGTCGACGGGTGAAGTCTGAGCTTCTTGTGCAGATGGATGGTGAGAACATCGGAGTGCAATTGTGATTAAATCGGAGTTTTAGTTGTTTTTTAAAAAGATCTAATTTCATGAGCTCTTACGCAGGTGTGGGAGGTGCGTTAGAAAACGATGACCCCTCTAAAATGGTGATGGTCCTTGCTGCAACAAACTTTCCCTGGGACATTGATGAAGCACTGAGGAGGAGGCTGGAGAAGAGGATCTATATTCCTCTGCCCACTGGTACCATCAAATAGTTTCTCTCTCTTTCTCACACTCTCAAATCACACATCACCTTTCACACACAAACTTCACAAATGGACATGTAGAGCGATTTTATGTTGGAGAAATGTTCTCAGATCACTTGTGTTCTTCAGTCTCAGTCAGTCTCAGAAAAGAACAGTCAGTGCTGGGAATCTGAATCAGAAAACTTTACTGATCCCGGAGAAAATTGCTTATGTAATGACTGCAAAGAGACTCAGAGATAAAAACAATATAAAATATCTAAATTAAAGTCTAAATAAAATCTAAATAAAAATATGTAGAAAAAAAACTCAGTATGAAATACACTATGCTACATACAGAAATACTGGATATAAATACTATAGATAAGTAACAGTTGAGTTAAACGTACCGACGCAGATGGTAGTTTGGAGTGTGTTATTGCACTTTGAGATCAGCACACCAAACACTGCCCGTAAGTGGTATAAGTAATATTGACATAAGTAGTAATATTGCACATGAAGACTATTGCACATAAGATCTTGCATGTAGTGAAGTGATTCAGCCCATGGTAAGACAACTGCGCATGAGATATTGCACATAATGATAATGTTTAACACGCGATAAGAACATTGCACAATATTGCACAGGGTAGAATGTACACAAATGTACCCGGGCTTGATGACTGCCAGCCCTGTTGAATATAAACCTCACTTAAATAAAAGTTAGGTGAAGAAGGCTTAAAAGTCTCAAAAAGCAACGCACGCTGCTATAATTCTGTAAGAGATTAACAAATGTTATTGAAATATATCAGTTTGCAAAGAGTCACAAAGCCATTTTCCATTAGAGTGGCTACAGGAGAGCAGAGCCTGGTTGAGGTCTGGACTCGAATATCACTGAGATACTACGGCAGGATCTACGGATTCCTCCATAATGATGAATATGACTGATCACCACTTATGGGGAGTGTTTGGTTGCAGTTGTTAAGTTTACTGGATATTCCACTTCCTGAGAATTTGACTTGAATTGTTCAGTAATCTACAGTACTTTCATTACTATAAATCACAAAAATCATAAACATATAAAAGAACTACTGAAAATAGAGTAACTTGTGTTTTATACATTAAACATGTTAATTTTACAAATCACTGTTATTAATAAAAAGTAAAATATCAACTTGTCATATGCATATGCTGCACATTAATGTCCCTAACAACATCCTGAATTAGACTAAAACTGCGTTTCCCAGAGTTCCATGCAGGGTGGAGTTCTTGAACTCTAAGAATGATTGAAAACCTGTTAGGACACATGTTGCGTTTCTCACATTAAACTGGTAAAATATAATGGTTTTAACAGGACATTCAGATTCTTATGTCCAGTGTCAGTCATCCTTTATCAGTTGTTCATGTACAGTTCTATGTTTTATTCACTTAAGTTTCATCCACTGTTTTTTCTGCATTACTTGGTGTTTTGAAGGCACCATGATTAAAGTTCCAGTGTGTGTGATCCCAAATACAAGCTCATACACTGAATTGAATTCCACTTCCTGACATTCTAATTGAATTCCAGTTCAGTTTCCTGTGGTTGTTGTTGAATGCCATTTTCTTGTTTGAATTGCTATTGAGTTTATTCCTGAATTGACCCTGACTCTGCTCCTCAGCAAAAGGGCGGGCGGAGCTCCTGAGGATCAGCCTGAGGGAGGTGGAGGTGGCACCTGATGTTGACCTGGCCATCATCGCCGAGAAGATCGAGGGCTACTCCGGCGCCGACATCACCAACGTCTGCAGGTAGAAGAGATGTCATAAACTTTTAGAAAAGGGACCAGCTGGTGTCCTAGTGGTTAGGGATTTGTCCCTGCAACCAGAAGATTGTGGGTTTGAATCCCAGGACTGCTAGTGGCACCACTGAGGTATCCTTGAGTAAAGTACTGTCTCCACACACTGCTCCCCGGACGCTGTGTTCCTGGCTGCCCACTGCTTCACTTGGCGAATGAGTTAAAAGGGTTAAATGGGTTAAATGGTTAAATGGGTTAAATGGATTAAATGGTTAAATGGGTTAAATGGGTTAAATGGGTTTAATGGGTTTAATGGGTTAAATGTAGGGCTGAAACGATTACTCGAGTAACTCGAATAATTCGATTTAAAAAATATTCGAGGCAAATTGTTTGCTTCGAGGCTTCGTTTAGTTTATGTCTCCAAACTCCGTCTATGTAAAATGTCTCTGCTATCGTATCGTCCCCGCTGTGTAGACACTGCGCAGCTCCGGTATCACCGTTTCACACGGGCTGTTGTAACTGACGTGCATTTTAAAGATTTCAGACAACGCGTTTATTTTGCTCTCTATGGAAATGGCGGAAAATGAAGATCCCGGTGTGCGTAAAAGGCAGAAAATGTCTAAAGTGTGGGACCATTGTACACCATGTAAGGCGGACAATGTAGTGCAGTGTATACACGGTAAAACGGACCTGGCCCATCACAACAGTATATATAACTACCTTCTGTATGGGGAAGCCGTGTTTTGAGATGTAACTTGTGTATGCGTGTGTGAGTGTGCATGTGCGCGCGAGAGGGAGGGAGAGAGAGATGAGAAATGAGATCTTGGTGCATTTGCCCTCTTGCTACTTGTCATCTTGCTACTTGTCTACAAATAATTACAAATACTGTATGTTCTAACAAGTGCTAGCTTTCATATCAGTTAGCAATCGTAAAAACACGTTACCTTTTAGAGACTCTGAGCCGCGTGGAGAATTACAGTTAACGTGCGGATGCTTTCGGTTCAGGTGCTGTAGCTTTACTCTACTCTACCTACCGACCTCATCTGGATACAGCTGGAAACTGAACTGTACTGTTTGCGTTGGATAAGTAGTAATACTTGAATTATTTATATGAATTTTTTGCTATTTTGTACCTTTGTACCTTTTTTTGTGAGGAATAACAGCCAATTGCTCTCTCATTTTAAGAGCCCTTTCATGTTGCATAACACACTATTGATGTAGTTGTTTAAAAACACAAAAGTATGATTTATCCGATTAATCGATGAAAAAATCGACAGAATACTCGATTCCAAAAGTATTCAATAGTTGCAGCCCTAGTTAAATGTGTTAATTGAGTAAAATATGTTAAATAGGTTAAATGAGTTAAATGGGTTAAATGTGTTAAATGGGAAAATAAGTTAAATGGGTTTAAATGTGTTAAAAGGGTTAAATGGGTTAAATGAGTTAAATGGGTTACATGTATTAAATGGGTTTAATGGATTTAATGGGTTAAATGTGTTGATTGAGTTAAATATGTTAATTGAATTAATTGGGTTAAATACAGAGAAAGAATTTCACATATATGACAAATGGTCACTTCACTTCATAAAGTTTGTAAATATCTACTTATCTTTTGGATTCCAAGGTTTTACTGAAGAGTCTGTTTCCTTCTTCACGGCAGTAACAGCCTCCAGTCTGGGAACGCTCCAGAGCTGAACTGCTCCACGGGGAGCTTTAGACCCCTGTAGTCTTAATACAGACGGGCTTAATACGGGCGTGGTGGCCTTATGTGCGGCTTCTCCAGAGCATTTCCTTCTGATGGCGACGCTTTTTTTTTTTAACACCTGTGCGGACACACCTTTAAACACCTGCACCCATGGTTAGACAGTGCAGCCGTGGGAGAAGATAGCAAAGGTCATTAAGCAGCTTGAGGAAACAGGCAAAGCAATCTAATCTCACCATACGATTTCCAATCTAAACATGCAGTAGTTTTAAAGGTTAGACTAACAGAGAGCCAGCCCTCTTTTTAAGTGATAGACTAGGGACAATTAACACACACTAGATTATTGCTGCCATGGTCAGTTCTTTCTACTGGGTTTGATATAGACAAGTTTTCAGGTGTAATTTTCAAAAATACCACATATGCATAGAATGAACTTAAATATGACATCTATTGATATTAATCCATGAATGTTTACTGAAATGTTTATAATAATAATAATAGAAAACTCAGAATATAAAATGTGGTGCAGAAGTTTAGGCAACCTTTCAGTCAATCCGTAGTGGGTTGACTGAAAGGTTGCCTAAACTTCTGTACACACCACATTTTATATTCTGAGTTTTCTATTATTATTATATTTATTTCAGTAAACATTCATGTTATTTTTTGTCTTAGCTTATTTGACTCATTAGAAATTAATACAAGTCATGTAAACAATCCAGAGCATAATAAATTAAGTGACCTTTCAAACATCTCTAAGTGCTTATGATCTGAAACTAACAATAACTGACTATATAAGAATATTAAAGAAATCTAAACGGGCCCTGTTTATCATTGTTACTGAGCAAATTGTCATAAATCAGATTCTACATCAAAAAACTTTATTGGTCCCAGAGGAAATTGCTTATGTGATGACTGCCACAACACACAAAGACACAGAGAGACACATGACACAGAGACACAAGAATAATGTAAAAATACTACATTATGTGTGTGACAGAGGGAGGAGTTGTAGAGTCTGATGGGAATCATTCCACTGCACTGCTAAGGACCTAGAGGAATATTTGGTGGGTAGGGAACAGTGCACGGGCCAACTGTGCAGAAACATCATCTACATCAGAAGGATCATCAGAAGATAAACTTAATCTCGTCACAAAACTCGCCATCTGAAGTATGTAACACAACTCTGGGATAAACTAGATGCATTTTGGATATTTGTGGCCTCATAAAACAAGAACTGTACTCTGGCTACAATCGCGAAAAGCATGTTTGGAGAAAAAAATTAAACGCTTTAGGGCTGTGTAGCACCCAGTGGGCCATGAAATGTTGGTAGAGGAAATTTTAACAAATCCAATAACAATGTCCTACTGTCACTGAAGAAACTGGTGTCACTGAAGAAACAGTGACATCCAAAGCGTGCACTGAAATCAGTCTTGAGCTACCTCAAAGAAGCAAACCATTAAGGTTCTGAAATGGCCTTTTTGGTACCTTAAATATACCTTAATCAAGAAGATTAAGACCGTTAGCTGGTTACAGGAAACGTTTAAGGCCAAAGTACAAAGCACTGATCGTTTGTTTATTGAGGAAAATTATTTAATATTACATATCTGTGAGTGGGCCTCATGGTGGTGGAGTGGGTAGTGCTGTTTCCTCACACCTCCATGGTTTTGTGTGTGTGTGCGTGTGCATGTTCTCCTTGTGGTGGTGTGTGTTTCCTCTGGGGTCTCCGGGTTTCTCCCACAGTCCGAAGATATAAGAGTCAGGTGAATTGGGGATTCTAAATTGACCGTGTGTGTGTGTGTGTGTACCCCATAGGGGGTTGGCACCCCGCCCAGGGTGAGTCCCTGCCTTGTGCTTGTAGACCCCGGGATAGGCTCTGGGTACCCGCGACCTTAGTAAGGATTAAGCTGTCACAGAAAATAAATAAATGAATAAATGAGTGGAAAAGCTATGTGAATCTTGGTTCTCTGTGCCTGCAGTGACTCTCCTACAAAGCAATAACTGCAGCTAAAAGTTTCTGATACCTGTTGATCAGTCCTGTACATCAACCTTAAGCCCATTCCCCCGTTCAGAACAGCTTCAGCTCTGGGATATTGGTGGGTTTCCTCACAGGAACGGTTGTAATGGTTCAAGGTCTGGACTTTGACTCTGATGTTCCAAAACATTACCTTCATTTTTCTTTAACCATTCTGTGGTAGAGCAGCTTGTGTGCTTGATGGCATTGTTCTACTCTATGACTTAGTTTCTCTTGAGATTCAGCTCACCAACAGATGTGCTGACATTTTTTTTCAGAGTTCACTGGTATTTTCAGAATTCATTCCTCCAACAGCTGTGGTGAGCCGTCCAGGGCCAGATACAACAAAACAGGCCTAAACCATGACACCACCACCAGGTTTCACAAATGGGATTAAGTTCTATTCTTATTCATCCACGAAACAGTTTTTCCAATATCACTCTGGCTTTTCCCCATGATCTTACTCAACCGTAGCAAATATTCCTTTATGAAGAGCTGTTTTGTCCTATCAACCCTGAAATGCACACTAATGTTCTTCATACTAATGTTCTTCACACTAATGCTCTTCAGTGTTCCCCTGATGGTGGACTCTTGAACAATAGCAAATGTGTGAGAGACTTTTAGTTGCTTAGATGTTACTTTGGCTTTTTGTGACTTCATAAGACTACAGTTATAATTCATAGAATATAATTTTGAAGTGGTCTTTGTTGACTGACCACTCCTAAATAAAGACAGTGTAACAATGGTCTCAAATTTCCAGCATTTGTACACAGCATCGACAACTCTTTTTCAGAGGTCCTCTGAAATCTCCTGTGTTTGTACTGTGATACACTTCCACAAGCATGTTGTGATGACTTTGATAGATCCCAGTTATTTAAATTAAACAGGGCACCCACTTACCCCTGATTGACGTCCCATTGATCGAAAACACCTGACTCTGATCTCCTTGTCCAACTAACTGCTATGTATTAGTGGATCATATTCCCCAATAAATTAATGATCTCAGTAACTAAATAACCAAAGGTTTTATGAACTTTTAGGATGTGAAAATCTGATGTTTGTGCATAAATATAGAAAAGCACCCCGGTTTATGTCTTCCTAAGTCAGTATTTGTTGCCCACGCCACCATTCCTGCTTTCAGTCACTAGTTTATCTTTTCTTTTTTCATCACTAGTTTTTATCTTTTCTATTTACAATTCATTTAAAAACAAAGCATCCATGTCCATTGCTCTGGAAAAGAAGGTCTGTCAAATGCTGTAAAGGCAAAATGTAAATGTAGTGAAACTGCAATGACATGTATTACGAGTAGCAGTAAAGGTGTGTATTTTTCCCATCCATGATCCAAAATCCAATTTTTGGAGGAGAACATAGAGAAAAAGGAAAAACATGTTCTCAGTAGACATACAGAACAGACAGACAAATGAGAGGATACAACAGGCTGACAAAACCACAAACACGTTCATGTATTCACCATTTGGGATATAAGATAAGTTTGGAAAAAGGTTTCCTGTGTGTGAGGCTTGGCCTTACACTGATTAGCCACAACATTAAAACCACTGGAAACTGAAGTGAACACCACTGACCGAAGTTGTCCCTGTCAAGGGTGGGATGCAACAGTCAGTTCTTGAAGCTGAGATGTTGGAAGCAGGAAAAATGGGCAAGTATCTGAGTGATCTCGACAAGGGACAAACTATGATGACCAGACGACTGGGCCAGAGCATCCCCAAAACATCAGGTCTGGAGGTGTGTTCCCAGAAAGCAGGGGTAGTGGTCCAAGGAAGGACGACTGGTGAACTAGAGGGGTCAGGGGTGCCCAAGGTTCACTGATGCAGAAGAGGGGCGAAAGCTGGCTTGTCTGGTCTGATCCCACAGAAGAGCTTAGTTCATTCTGGCTATGATTGAAAGGTCAGAACTCACAGTGCATCGCAGCTCACTGTGTCTGGGGCTGTGTAACCGCAGACTGATCAGAGTGGTGCCCTGTCCACTTCCAGAAGCACCTACGTGGCACCAGGAGACACTATGGGAGGAGGGCAAGCCGACTATGTATGGCCGATCAGTGTATTTGTGCACCATTTATTCTGATAACTTGTAATGTGATGGTTACTGCAGCAAGCGGTTTAACCCAGTTAACTCATTTGACCCATTAAACCCATTCACCAAGTGAAGCAGCGGGCAGCCAGGAATACAGCACCCAGGGAGCAGTGTGTCGGGACACAGTGAGCAGGGGAGCAGTGTGTGGGGATGGTAGTGTGTGGCTCAAGGGTACCTCAGAAGTGCCACTAGCAGTCCTGGGATTCGAACCCACAACGTTCTCATCACTACTGCACTAAAATATAGAAAATATAGCAGCAAAAAAAACTCCTTAAGACTCAGATGTTCAGAGAGCATCTCCTCTAATGCACTATCTAT
>JBBIGA010000035.1:10583999-10596465 GCA_037576975.1 Alestes dentex | reverse complement strand
CTAACAGTTCAGGTGTGATGGCCGTTTTACAGATGTGCCATCCTGTACAGTTTGGGTCAACGTTTGATTGTGAAAAGTATTGTGCAATGTGAATCAAGTTTGGGAGAAACAAGAATTACAAGAGACCGCAGTTGTTTCAAGTTGCACTGAGGTATGTGGGGAAGGATTTTCTGGGAAATCTTGCTCAAAAATATGTCTGGTTAATGTTTACCCTGTCAACGATACTTGTAAACGCCAGAGAATGTACATCATGCTGGATGCCCAGAGTAACGTTTCATTAGCACGCTCTGAGTTTTTTGACATGTTTGGGATTAATGGTAAAGCAGAGCCATACACCCTCCAGACAATAATATAATAATAGGATAACCTTGTTTGAATTGTGAAATAGGTTTGACTGAAAGAAAATTTAGATGTTGTCTATTCTACTAGGTACGTATACTATATTAAGTTGACTGGGTTAAATAGAATTGCATTACTAAAAAAAGACAAAAATATAACTTTCATTGACTAAAACTAGACTAAAATGTCATCAGTTTTCATTGACTAAAACTAGACGAAAATAGTTTTCAAATGCTGACTAAAATAAGACTAAAATGCTCAGACTTTTAGTCGACTAAAACTTGACTAGACTAAAACGAGTATGGACGTGACTAAGACTAATAAAAACTACAATGACAGCTTGATGCAAAGACTAGACTAAAACTAAAATTAAGACAGGCCGTCAAAAACAACACTAATGGACCCGTACCCTATCATTCTGAATTTGCCACTCTGTCGCTGGTAGAGAATAGCACCAAGGTTTTCTAGAAGGATGGCAGTGAGCTCTTCTAGTACTCTCTAGTGCTTTCTTAACCATTCTACAGGGGTTCCTGAGGACAACTGCTGTTTAGTCATCATGAGGGGGAGCTGCACAATTTTAGGCAGGTGGTTTTAATGTTATGGCTGATCAGTGTATGCCATAAAATTAAGAAAACAACAGCGATGTTCACATGCGTTTACATATTCTTCTGCAAACTTTGTGTCTAGCGTGTTATATGGTGGTTGGTCTGTAAATATGGTAAGTGGAGCTGATAGAATTGACACCAAGGAAAATTACACTTAGTCCACGTTTATGCTCTCAGAAAACAGCACTTAACTTGTCATAATGTGTCAGTAATTCACATCCTTGTTTAAAGGATATAATTTAAGTAGTGTCTCCGTATTAATGTATTACATTTCACACATTGTTACTGTATTGCTGTACATGTTTAACTAACATAGGCATACTGATTAATGAAATAAGTTGTGTTGAATAAAGTAGACCCAGTGAATGTATAGTATGAATGTTTACAATCACAATGGCAGCATCACAAATAGATACATCAGTTATATCTTGCTTATTTGCAAACAGACACAACATTAATTTTTTGACTGTTGGTCTTTTTCCTCGTACACCATTTCAGTAGCAGTTGGCGGATTTCTTTGGTCCTAATAAAGTATATAAGTGGATTCACTAGTGCTGGGAACAATGAATAAAACACAGTGACTGAAATTTTCTGATCCACGTTCAGTTTAAAGTTAGGTATATAAGGAGTAATGTACACAAATAATCGGGGAATGTAATAGATGCCTATGATACACAACTGTGTGGCACACGTAGAGAATATTTTCAGTCTGCCGTAATTATTGACAATCCTAATTGCAGAAACAACAATGCTGATATAGGAGAAAATTATAAAAGAGAAAGGTACAAGAAGCACAAAGGTGGCCAGTGAAGTGGAAGTATAATTCTGGGCGCTAACATCAGCACAGGCTAGAATGTTCATAGAAGTAGTGTCACAAAAGCAATTCATTATTAGATTCGGCCCACAGAAGGGCATCTTAGCAGTCAAGGATGTAGAAATACCAGGGAAAATCATAGCAGATACCCAAATAAATCCTGTTATAATATTCACAGTTCGGTTGGCCATCAGTACGGGGTATCTGAGTGGAAAGCAGACAGCCAAATACCGATCTAGAGCCATGACCATCATAATGAGAGAGTTCAGGGTGCCAAAATAGTGGATGAACTGCCGCTGCATTAGACAGAGCTGGAAGGAGATAAAGCCATTATTGAACCAGTAGCGAGAGATCAGTTTGGGGAGAGCTACAGTACAGAATCCAATATCACACAGAGCCAGATTCAACATGATGATGTACATGGGTTTGTGGAGGGTTGGTTCTACCACAAACATCACTATAAGGATAGAATTCCCCAGTAATATAATCACATAGATGCTGAAGAAAACAGCTCCTATGAGGTTGAAGTATTCAGGTCGGAGTCCTGGGAATCCCACAATGAAAAACTCTGCCACGAAAGTTGCAACAGTCTCATTTTTCTGTGACATCCTGAAAACACAGAGAAACATGTCATCATGTCATTATGTGCTGATTAATGTACTGGCATAATCAGGGTAATCATTTTGTAGTGAGTACACTGCTGATGTTGGTATTATAATGACAACCATACAAATGTATCCAAATATGCACATGCATCTAATATAATCTAATATGTATATATAGACCACACTTGATTCAAAATTCCAAACAAAAAAAATGTTTGGATAAAGTGAAAAAATAATACAAAAATGTTAAACAGAATCGGAAATGTTAAACTGCACAACAGTTTGCAAGCCACCATGTTATACAATTACATGTACAGAGAAAGATTGCTGATCTTCACACACTGCACCTCTTCACTTCTTTGGTTTCTTCACTCTTTATAGATAAATCTTGTGTTAGAGAATCCCTCAGGGAGTTCAGCAGATGACTTGCATATGAATATTCAGCTTGTATACTTTGTGACGATCCTCTAATGCTGAATAGTTTGATCAAAAAGAATGCCATGCTGATACTGATGGTGTAAAGGCGTACCTCTGTTTCTGATTTAAAGCCATATTTTACAGAGATATGAAGGAAAAACTGCAAAATAAAATGTTGGATTCTTAAAATAGTCAGCGTGACAACTAGTTAGTATTTTTCATACTCTGGCATTACAGGGCCGCTAGCTATGACTGAGATTGAGACTCACTCTTGATTTGAGGCTTTTTATGCCACTTTTATTCTCTAAAATAAACCTGAGTTTGAAATACCAACACTATGACTGCTCCTAGTGGGGAAACTGTAAATCAAAGAGTGAACTCTTCCAGTAATAATAAAACTTTTATGTCCCAATTCAGTTGAGGAATTATTCAACCCACTGATTAGAGAAGACTTCCCTGTCAAGGGACTGTTTGATTTTGATGGACAGTAACTCATTAATATGCCCCTTAGGAGTCATTTCAACTCCACCAAAATGCCTAATTCTTTTATTCTAGTACAGAATAAGGCCTTACTCACTTGCTCTCCAGTTTGTGTGCCTGCGATTGAATCAACAACAATAAGATGACAATCCTATGAAAGACATCAGTTGGTGGATGTTATTTGGAACTGGCCATTCTCTCTCACTTCAAATCTGATGGCTTGTTGTTTTGAAAGCATCATGCAGAGAACATCTAATGTTATCTCAAAGTCTGAACCAGATACCAACAGTCTTGATGTCCAATATGGGGAACTAGGTCCAGAAGAGGAGCAAGCATTCCTGACTCCTGGTTCCTATTACAGCATTGCAAAGAAAAAGTGTCAGAAAGATTCTCTATTTGAGATCAAACTACTCTAAATGTCTTTGTTTACATACATATCAATGACTGAATTATGCAGACTTTTTTGATCCTGTGTTGGGGAAGACTCGACTTTGACTTGAGCTCCAATAACTTGGACTTTGACTTTGGACTTATGACTTATGTAATGTCTTCATATATCTGTTACTATGGTTATAATTTGCATGTTTTGTTTTGTAGCAAATTTGCCTCTAAACAGAAATTCAAATGAGCGTTAATGAGCTTTCTCTCAGACTGTAAACTCCAGCCTCTTTAAAAGTTTTAGGCAGTAACTACTGTGAAGTATTTACTATATCCACAAAAGTAAGTTACTGTTTTTCCTCACAGCAGATAAATAAAAGAAATTGAGCTCATTTTCACTGCTTTAACTGTTTGTATGTCTCCTGTAGTTAAAACAAAGGCAAAGACACCATCAATTTCACCATTAATTTTATGAGCATAAATTTGTTGGTTTTTATTGTTCATTTGATTAAAGGTTTTAGTTAATGTAATTTAGTTCTTTTAGTTCTTATGTAGCAGCCAGATGATTGCATATCCGAATCTTCAGCTGAATTCTGAGGGAAGATGAGGACATAATCTATTTGCACATAACAAAACAGGTCTAGGGTCTCCCTCAGCACATCACATCACTGATGAACACTGTGGGGGCACAGGTTTATCCAAAAGGGCATGACCTGGCATTTATAGTGGCCGCTTTTCTTTCCAACAAAGAAAAAGAAAATCTGCTAGAGATGTAGATGGTCAAATGTGCCCTGTAGCAAGGGCCTCTTCGATGTAATCTTGCATGGCCTTTTGCTCCTTCACAGATAAAGAGTACAAATGGTCTCTGGGCAGTGTAGTTCCAGGGAGGAGGTCAATGGAACAATCATAGGACCAGTGAGGGGGAACTGTCCCACCTTGTCCTTACTGAGTGCTCTGTGGGTGATGCTTTCCTCAGGGTATATGTGCTTCAGCCTAGTCTGAACCAAACTCCGGTCCTGGAGAGCCGGTGTCTAGCACAGTTTGATGGTTCTCCTCCTCAAACACATTCACTAAACCTGACAATTAACTGGCCAGGTCAACCAGGTGTTTCTGCGCAGGGAAATCACCAAAACGCGCTGGACCATGGCCCTCCAGGACTGGAGTTCAACACCCCTGCGCTAGTACTTGGGTAGTTCAGACCAGTACATCCAATTCTGACGTTTCCAGTGTCAGCTCATGCTATTATGTTCCCTGGAAGGGGGTGCCCAGTAGGGAAGGGGCATACCAGCTGAGCCATGGAAGTGGCTTGGAAGACTAAGGAGTGGAAGTCCTATTTATCTACTAACTTGATAAAAAATGAAAAACAATAATAATAATTGGGAAAAGGTGAAGAAGGAGGAAATATAAAAGATGAAGTAAGAGGAAACTAATGGACTAAAGAGGTGAACAAAGGACATTGTCAGGGCAGTTTGGTTTTCATCCCTTCATAGTACAGAGTCAAAATAACCAGTGACTTATAGATGGCTGCTGACTAATTAACAATACTAATGTCACTGCAGTCACTCATAGTATCCTATTAGACCGCTTAACTTCCATCGGTATCAGTGACACACCCCACTCTTGGTTTGCTTCATACCTCTTGAGTCGTACTCAGTTTGCTCAACTTAAAAACTTTAGATCACAATCAGAATCAGAAAACTTCACCTCTGTCACCAGTGGTGTTCCTCAGGGTTCAAGTTTGGGCCTTCTTCTATTTATTATCTATCTTCTACAGCTTGGCAATATCTTCAGGAAATGTGGTATTCATTTTCACCTCTATGATGAGGACACCTAGCCCTACCTGGCTACAAAGCCTGACTCTGCCTTTCCATTCTCTTTACTTTCCCATTGCCCTTTGATGTCATGTCGGGCGTGCAAAGTGGACACCATTGTGGGAATAGCTTTTAAATTAATTTAATGAGCGCAAGTACTAGAGTTGAGCTTGCAGAGCTCCAAAATGAAACAAGCTTCACACAAGACTAAAGCAGGAACTGTTCCTGGAGGACCTTCGCTCCAGAGGGGACACAAGCTTGCGAGAGAGGGAAGGTGCTCAGCTGCTCATCTGAGACCCTAGATGCATTTAGGCTCACTCGCAATGGTGGCCCGTCGAGTTGCTCCACACTCAGTGGAGTGGCATGGGGTGAGAGCTGCTCACCGATTCACGCCTGCAAATACAAGGGGGAGACACAGAGAGAAGGCAGATAGTCACTGACACTTGTGTGCATCTAAGGGCGCCTCAGCCTGCGCTGGTTTCTCCTGTAATGAGTCCACACTCCAGCTGCCACCTGGAGCACTCTTGACACAAATCTGATTCGCCTTCTCTAGGAGCACAGGCGTTAGATACGTTTTTAAGACAAAGTAACAAAGAAAGTAGCTTGGTGGTAGAGCTTGGTGACTGCACGCCTTCCCTCCGGCTCGGCTGGCGTTTCTACTGCGAGGCTCGATACAGACAACCAATCACACGACACGGACAAAAACCTCCAAACGAGTAATGCTCAAACATTAACACAGGACAGGTGGACATCAGGCGCCTAACAACCTCAGTGTTTCCACCTGGGTTGCCTAGGCACCAGACAACCACACACACAACAAACCATGATGTCACTGGGATATGACAGAACTTGAGAATACCTAATATTTTGCCAGCGAGGCCTGCTGGGGGCGTGACCGAGATGTGACACTTGAAATAAAAACATGATTCTGATTTTCTCTTAATAATGATAAAACAGAGGTCTTCTTTGTAGGTACAAAATCTATTCTTGCCAAAATTGAAAAAAAAAGTTTCTTCTTTTTCACAGGTTAGGAGCTTGGGTGTCATCCTTGACAGTACTCCGTCCTTTAAAGCACACATTAATAATATTACCTATTCTGTATATTTCGGTCTTTGATATATATATTGTCTTCGTCCTTTCCTCACACCTAATTGTACCGCTCTCCTTATACGTGCCTTGGTAACATTTAGTTCTGTAAGTAAGAACTGTGCAGTTTCCGGTAATTGTTTTCTCAAAAGCCTTGATGTCTTTATTCCATGGAGGAAACAGGACTCCTTGTTCGGTGAGCTTATATAGGGAACTTTCTCTGCACAAAAACCAAAAGTGATTACATTGCACTTCCTGTTTGGATGACTTTGAGCTTGACCTAGAGCAACTTCACTCGGAGGTTGATATTGACTGAGAAAAGCCAAAACGACTCAACTTGTACATGATTATTGAAAATCATCGTTTTATAGATTTTGTCTTCTTTTTGGGGGGGTGGGTGTTTTTTTCTATTTATGTGTTAATAAACTTCTTTTCTTGCTCTTCCATTTTGAGTACCCCATGTATCACTTTTTCCGTTGGTCCATCACAAGTGGTGTCAGTAGTGGCCGAGACCACCGGGGTGTAGACAGAAGAGAATCTGAGCAGTGAAAGGAAGTCAGTCCGAAAAGGAAGTCAGTCAGGAGATGGGAGCGGCCCACATGTGAGATTCATTGTGGCAGGAGCTGACAGCAACTTTCCAAGGGTTAATAAAACTCCAGGCCACTAGAAATGAGTGAAAGGAATGAGAGACTGTCAGAATGTTGCAATAATGCTGAATTCTTCAACATCAGTTTCACCAATTACAGTGGCAAGTGGACTGAAAGAAGTAACATGGAGCCGCTGACCAACCAGAAGAGAAGGAGCTTCAATGACCACCGCCTGGCTTCAGGGAGCCGATATGTGTGTTATTTTTAACTTGTGTTCTATTTAACTTAGAAAGGACTAGCATTTCAAACAGTTAGGCACAATTAACACTTCTTATGGCTTCTAATTTCCACAGAGACTGGAAGAGCCCAGTCAGTTTTCTGACTTGGCCAGCAAGGGACTGGTTTATAACTTGAGACAGTCTTGCAACTGCCTCCTTGCATATACAGACTTTGCAAGTATTTTATTTTTCTCTGTAAGGAGTGTTGTTCATTCTGCATTTAGTAGAGATGAAACTTTTTTCTACTGAGTTTTTCCTCAAGGAGTGCTTTGATTTCTAAAGCAGTCTCATCAAACCAATCTTGATGTATATGCATGGGACCACCAAGTGATTCAAGAACCTGAATCTGAGAGTGATAAGACAATGGTCAGTCTAACATTCAGCACCAGGGATGGCCTTGGTCACTCCAACATCATGCTGGTTTCTTCCCCTCGCAGTAACGCAGTTAATTTAGTGCTAGTGGTTTGAACATGAATGCATCCATGAAGTTCTACTGCACTTTAATAGTTGGAATATTGTGTTGGTGATGAGTAGGTCAAAACTCTGTGCATGTTTTCAGCAGCAGAGCGCCATTGCTGTTGCATGCAATGTGCACCTATGACTCTATTTCCTGATTCATGGCCATTTTCAACTCTGGCATTGAAGTTAGCAAGTATCAGGAGTTTGTCAGAGCTGACCTTGGCTGCACTGATGACTTCTAGGTCATCAAATAACTTGTTTTAATCTTGTCAGAGATGGCAATAGTAAGGGCAAAGGGACTAATGATTGTTGTGTCCTTTCAGACCAATACATGGGGTCATTTTAGGGTCATTAGATGGTTGTTTACACTTAGGTAAGCTTACCAGTTGGTTGATGAAGTGTTTTTTTTTTTTTACTACAAAACCAGGCCACAGATTACACAGATTAGTAAATTGTAGTAGATTGTAGTAAATTGTAGTAGATTACAAGTAGTAAACCAGTAAAAACTTCACAGGTAGGTTACCTGTTGGTGGTAGAGATCATATAACTGATAAAGCTGACAGACAGAGAAGACAAAGTAAGACAAGCAGCAAGTAAGGTCTAAGGTAAGGTACACTGATAAAAAGTTTTATCAGTGGTTCTCAAAATGGTGGGCTGCAGGAGGGTGCTGAGGCTGTGGAAAAATCTGCAGTTGTTCACCTCAAAATTTTTTTTTATTTTTGTTAGTTTGTTGAATTTGCATTGGTCATATCTAACAAAATTACACATTTATTAAACATTATCAAAATTTAATCTGTGCCAAACAATCACATTTCAAAATTCAGCTTTTCAGTGCCTCCCTTATGAATCTTCTGTGGTGTCCTAGAACAGCGTCTAGCTCTTGAATGAGAAGGTCAGCAAAATGCTAGTGAGTAAGGTCTGGTGGATGCGGTAGCAGGTGGGCACGAGGCTGAGGGGCACAGTAAGTGACTTACTATTTACAAAAGTGGCTTTAGACCAAATAAGTTTGAGAACCATGGGTACTGATAAATGTGGTGCTAATTAATGCTTTTAGGGTTCTAATAACCATTCACAGTAAAGCAGTACCTAAACAACATATTATTGCTGTTCTGGTTTAAAGGTAGAGTCACTGACCTACTTTACTGGCTTGTGAGGTGATTTTATCGTTAACAGTCTTAATTAGACCAACATTTATGGCTACAGGATCCAACCAGCACTTCCAAATGCAAAAAGTACAGTTCCCCTGCCTGTATGAGAATGCAGTGAGGAAAGCAAAAACTGAAAAGGCCTTTTTAACTTTGAAATGTTTTAGATGTAGCACTCAAAGCAAAAAAGGCCAGCACAGTAATAATCAACCTTATGACTGTAGCCAAAGTTTTTAATAAAATAAAATAGATATCTATTTCTAACCCACATATTAGGTGTTGGGGTTTAAAGTAACATTTGAGATGTCCTGATGCTGAGAAACCATAAAAAGAAAACTCATATTCATCTTTAGAGTTCATGATAAAAGTTATTTTACAACTTTTACCAAAATGACATATAATGGAAAGAATGGCTCAAAAATTGCTCAAAAAAAAGCCAACATTCTAAGCAGTGTGTTTGCTTTTAAAATAGTTTTTTTCCACGTTGAGCCTGCCCCACCCATGGGGAAGTCCTAGACTGATTTTTGGATGGTGTCCTCCTATGTACTTTTACCCTTTGGTAGAGTGTCTTAATAGCCTGTTTGACCTCCTCAGTTTTAAGAGTGTATATTATGGGGTTTAACATGGGTGGGATAG
Source organism: Alestes dentex (assembly GCA_037576975.1). Classification (NCBI taxonomy): domain Eukaryota; kingdom Metazoa; phylum Chordata; class Actinopteri; order Characiformes; family Alestidae; genus Alestes; species Alestes dentex. Next base: position 10,586,825 of record JBBIGA010000035.1, on the reverse strand, counting down.
TCTGAGTCAGAGCAGAGTTAATCATCCTGTCATTTGCTTTGATATATGATGTGAGAGATAACAAATTAATGCTAATAAATGGGAGATAAAATATAGCAACCAATATGAGGTGTGAAGTGCAGGTTTTCATCGCTTTGATTCGTTCTCCACCATGTGAGATCTTTAGCAAGGCAACACCAATACAGGCATATGAGAGAGCTATTAGTAGCACTGGAAAGAAAGCCAGTACAGTGAAACAAGTGACAGCCATTACATAATTTATAGATTTATCATTACAGGCTAAAATATACAGAGGACCATGGTCACAGAAATAACTGTCAACTGTAGTAGATCTACAGAAGGACAGTCTGGTAACCAGAGCTACAAGCAGTGCAATGATAGCAAAAGAAAAAATCCATGAAACACCAATGAGTATAGCCATTGTTGCTTTGGAGGCTATGGTATGATATCTCAGAGGAAAACAGATAGCAGCCACTCTGTCATAGGCTAGAACAAGCAGAGTAAGAGACTGCAGAGTCATAAAGTATAAGACAAAAAACATGTTTGCCAGACAGTTTTCGTAAGATATGTACTGGTTCTCAAACAGAAACGTGTCCAGAAGCTTTGGAATGAGAGCAGAGCTTCCACACAGATCAGACACAGCCAAGTTGAAGACAGCTACATATTTTCCTGTGTGGAGTGCGCGTACTAGGTAAATGGTGCACATTATAAAAGAATTTCCTAAAAAAGTCACAGCATAAACAAAGCACAGAAACACGTAGTAGTACTTCGCATGTGGGATGTTGTAAAATCCATTAATGTAAAAGGTAGGCGGACGAATGAATGTTGCATTTGCAGTGATGGCTGACCACAGGGAAGTCATGTCAGATGTTGTCCAGCTCTGTAATCTGTGAGAAAATGACAATCTTGTATTCATTATTTGAGTTTATGGTACAGTTCCCTGAAATAATAGTCACAGTACAGGAGCAACAAAAAACACAAAGAATAAAACATAATTCACACGTCAATACTTGCATATAAGATCAGAGCACAGGATAGAGAAAGTGACATATTCTGTTTAATACTGTACCTTCTGTACCTGAGACATCCTATTAATGTACCTGATGACACCAGGCATTTATACTTTTGGTGTGGTGACGTCATCTCTTGCACGCCTCCAGAACAACAAGAAATGGGCAGAGATGTCCCTGAGGACTTGGAACACAGTGAGGCCTTCATGAAATAAAACCTTAAAATGACTCAAATGAATAACCATATGCCTATTTTTTGCGGTGCTTAATCCTGAAGAGTGATTTGTGGTTAAGTCCATCTCCAAGGTGAAAAAATAATAACAATATTTAATTTAAATTAAGATTATATACAGTATGTTTAATGTTTTGTTAAAAAAAATCCTTTTCCTTGCATACACTGAAAGCTTGTATCATTTTTGGGGAGTTTTTGCAAAATCTTAAATAATTTTAGTCATAGATATAATTATGTTTATAGAATATGCATATTTATACATTGCTGCATTATAAAGTGCTGTTTAAAATGTACTTAATCCATATTATCGATGTCCAGTGATATTTATAATTGTTATGCATGCTGAGTTCAAAATAATTTCAGTTCCCTAAACCAAAAAAATCTGTTTAAAACTGAGGTAGTTTAGAGTGGGACACAACATAACATAAGATAAAATGTGACAGGATTTTTAAAATGCAGTTAGACAAGTAGAATAGGCGTCTTGTATGTTTTTAGATTACTGACTTGGGTGTATATCATACAATTTGTGGGTTTATTATTATAATGATATTGATTATAATCACAGTGGCTTGGACATTATGAAAAATGAACTGATGGTGATGATGGAGGAGACCTTCCGGGGGCTGGAATTCTCTCTGGCAGGTTGGGGTCACATCCTCCTCTCTCCACTCGAGTGGGTGATGCTGGTAGGTTGACTTCCTTAGTGGCTCATGGGGATCTATGATGACCCGAGAGGGGCATTTGTAGGGGGTTGTTGGTGTGAATCTTGAAGTGAGCCTGGGTAGTACAGTCCTCGCCCTGTCCAGTGATTGGTCCATGATGCCAGTCAATGTGAGGGTTGTGGTGGATCAACCAGAGATGGCCCAGGATACATGAAGCTCCACTGATTCCACAAGGAGAAAGTGGGTCGTCTTGATACATGGACTTCACGAATGAAAATAATGTTCTCCTTCAAGCTGATTTCAGCTTTCTTGAATAGTGGTTGACAGCTTTGCAGGATGGAGCCTTGTCATGGACCATTTTTTTTTATTTCCACCATATATTTTCACTGGGATTTACAGCCAAACTTCTTATGTTCATCTGTCTTTGCAAAATGCAGATCCTTCCAACAATTATGCAGTGATATAGATAAAAGATAATAAAAAACATTGTTAATATAAAAAATACTTGCTTTCCACATCTCTCTGTTCATGTACCCAGTTTACAGACAGAGACTGGGATGTGACTGACTGGGATGTTTTCAAAACTGCAGCCACTATGGAGGACTGTTCTGTCAACATACAGGACTATGCTGAGTATGAGTCTGGGTACATCAGCGCTTGTGTTGACAATACTGTGCCCACCACACAAGTCAGAAAGTACAAGGGTGCGAAGTACAGACTGAGGAAAGCCATCACAGCGGCCAAGAGGCAGTACAGAGAGAAGCTGGATGGCTTCTATTCCTCTGCTGACCCCGGGCGGATTTGGCAAGGCCTGCAGCACATGAATTCAATTCAATTCAATTCAATTCAGTTTTATTTATATAGTGCTTTTTACAACCAGGTTGTCACAAAGCAGCTTTACAGAGTCCAGGTCCGAGCCCCT
>JBBIGA010000035.1:10563081-10583899 GCA_037576975.1 Alestes dentex | reverse complement strand
TTAGTTGGTGGGAGAGTTGAGGATGCAGCAGATAGGACTAAATGGAGACAGATTATTCGCTGTGGCGACCCCTGAAGAGTAAAGCAGAAAGAGAAAGAAGAAGATATGCCTGTTGATCTCTTGCATCCACGTCTCAATGTTTCCCACACCAGTCTCATATGCAAACATGACACATCAGCAGACCGATTACATGAAAGCAGCGGGAACTTGTTTACCAGCAGATGCTGCCCCGTATCTGCACCCTCAGCTCTGTGAACACCACCAACGCTTTGGCCAATACACACAGGTAGTTTCTGAACTGGTTTTCCGCCTAAGCTCACCGCCAGCTCCCTCTTCTACACCTCTTCACCAGCTCCAGTTCCCATTGCCTGGACCAACTTTCATTATGCTTCTGGGACCCAGCAGTATGCCAGAACTTTATATGGAGTTTGTGGAGCTGACCAACACTCAAAAAATTTTTTGATGCTTGTTAGATTGTGTTGCCTGGTAGTTGCACTGTTGCACAGTATACTTTCACAGACACATCCCACAAAGGGGCACCGGTTTGCTCCTAGAGTGCCAGGTGAGCTGGCTGGGCCAATGCTGCAAGCAAGAGTTTGGTGGGCATAATGAATTGTTTGTGAGAAGAGATGGACTCTCAGCTCCAGGCCACAGAACTCATCACCCATCAACTTCATTGTGGATTTGTTTTAAGCCTCCCTTTTTGGAATTATGTTTGGATGCACATTTTATTTTTGTTTTTCAGTTGTGAACATTGGAGAGGAATTGGAGAGGTGCGTGAGAGACATGGCGTGTGCTGGTGCTGTCACGATTCCAGTCTGCGGCCAATAGAGGTCGCCATTGGATTATGAACATCAGCTCACTAGGCATGGTCCTTAGTGTTGTCTTGTCATTGTTCTTTAGTTCATGCTCCTTACCTTTACCCGGGCGATATCCTCCTAATCCCTTGTGCCTGTTTCTTGTTTTGTTTGTTCTGTTTTTAATAAATCACATCATCATGGAAGTCTGCGCCTGTGCCTCTAATTCTCTGTCAGGACATGGCCGGTTTGTGACAGAAGGACCAATCCCGCAAGGCACATCAGACTTTATGAGCGTCTCCACCTCAAGCTGGACCTGGCGAATCCAAGATGGTGGCCCCCATAGCGGCTGTAACATGCTGTTCAGTTTTTTCAGCATCTCCGGCACGTTATTCAACTCCTCCAGCATCTCCAACCCGTCATCCCACGTCTCCAGCACACCATGTAGTTCCTCCTGTGAGTCTTCACCACCTTGGCTATTATACATATGGCAGGGAGCTCGCTCAGTAAGTGAATACACGGCAGAGTTCCGCACCCTGACAGCCCAGGCTTCGTGGAGTGACGCGGTTCTCCGGACCAAGTCCCACGAGGGGTTGGCTCCCCACCTGAAAGACAAGCTGGCCCACATCGAGCTTCGTGTTACACTGGAGGCCATGATCCAGCTCAGCCTCAGCATGGACTTCCACCTCAGCTCATCTCCTCCCAAGACTTCAGCTGGCAGCTTATATCCTCCTAGTTGGCAGCCGCTCAGCTCTCCTTTGCCCCAGCCAGTTGCTGATCTGTCTCCGTGGTCCCAGCCAGCCACTTATCTCTCTCCATGGTCCCAGCCAGCCACTCAGCTCTCTCCGTGGTCCCAGCCAGCCACTCAGCTCTCTCCGTGGCCCCAGCCAGCCGCTCAGCTCTCTCCGTGGCCCCAGCCAGCCGCTCAGCTCTCTCCGTGGCCCCAGCCAGCCGCTCAGCTCTCTCCGTGGCCCCAGCCAGCAGCTCAGCTCTCTCCGTGGCCCCAGCCAGCAGCTCAGCTCCCCCCGTGGCTCCAGCCTGTAGCTCTCCCCCCATGGCTCCAACATGCAGCTCGTCCTTAGAGTCTCCAGCACTGGTTTCCGCACCAGTCTCCAAAGCTGCAGCCCCTGCACCGGTTCCCGCACCGGTCTCCCAAGTCAGTGTCCTTTTGTTCATACATCCACATAGCTTCATACACACTGACTACCACATTATCATGCACATTTAGGTTAAGGATTTCAGTTTGGGTATATCTGGCTTCCTAACAAACTCAAGGGGTGGGCTCAGGACTGGGCTGCTGCTGTTTGGAGAGGTAGGGGCCTGGTCATCTCTAATTTTTCCATCTTTATTCAACAGCAAATGTCTTCTACAGATCCAGCATGGCGGTATGTCTGTCGCTGATTATTCCATCCAATTTAGGATCCTTGCTGGCCTCAACCCAAAACTTCAGATGGAGTTGGCATGTCGAGATGCTGGTCTGGATCTAGACTACATCATCAGCCTAGCCACAAAGCTTGATCAACACCTCAAAGGAAAGCAGCACAGCATGTTGGCACCATCAGAGCATTAATCAGTCATGTCATCAGGCAGAGACTTTGATGGCTTCTCCCGCCACCCGTGATACCGTGGATGAGCATGAAGTCAAACAAATGCAGTTGGGGACTTCTAGTCTGTCAGTGCCAGAATGTGTGAATAGAGGAGTGACTTTGTCTATATTGTGGAGAAAGTGAACATTTTCTATGTCAACGTTCTCACAGAAGTGCCACTACCAAAGTATCACATTCCCAATTAGTTCCTTATAATCAGTTTGTCATGTCAGTTTCTTTGTTGAGACACTTGTTGTCACCCTGTGACAGAACTAACCCAGAACCCATTCTACCTCCTTCCATGTTTGCGGCTCCGGTGACATGGAACCTGGATGAGGAGACAGCCCGGAGAGTACATTACCACCCTGTTCTTCTCAGCTGCCCCTTAAGGCAGGCCTTTGTTCCACAGTACCTTCATGGCTTTGCTCGTGCATTAGCAATAATCCATTATAAGAACTGGTGGCCTTCCATGTTTGTTCCTGTTCGATTTGGGCTGCCACTAAGGGTCCCTGCGATTTGGCAAACTATTGCCCTTACTGATACCAAATAGACTATGGTCCAACATCACAGTGGATTTTGTCACAAATCTGCCAGTGTCTAAGGGATAGATGACAGTTGTGGTGGTGGTTGATTGGCCATAAGGGTTCTAAGTGTTGCCATTTTATTCTATTCTGTTCCCTTCCTTCGGCACATTCACAGGCGCTGTTCTGGTTCTGTGGCCTCCTGAAGGATATCCTATTCAGACCGTGGGGGCCTGGTCATCTCTAATTTTTCCACCTTTTTTCGTCAGCAAAAGACAGTTTTCTATGGATCCAGCATGGAGGTATGTCTGTCACTGATTATTCCATCCAATTTAGGATCCTTGCTGCAGATTGGCCTCAACCCAAAACTTCACATGGAATTGGCATGTCAAGTAGCTGCTCTGGATTTAGGCAACGTCATCAGCCTAGCCACAAAGCTTGATCAACACCTCAAAGGAAAGCAGCACAGCATGTTGGCACCATCAAAGCATTAAAGAAGGATATCCTATTCAGACCGTGGACCCCTGTTCATCATTTGAGTATGGAAAGTATTTTTTAAGAAGATGAGGTCTACTGTCAGCCTGACCTCGGGCTACCACCCTCAGTCCAAAGGTCAGGCTGAACATACCGGACAAGAACTTGGTAGATTCCACTGGGTTTATTGCCATGGCTGGCAGCACGACTGGGCAGAGTTCCTGGTGTTGGCAGAATATGCCCAGAACTCCCAGCACCACTCCACCACCGGCCTAACTCCCTTTGAGTGTGTGCTTGAACACCAGCCACCTCTCTGTCCGTGAGATCCCTCGCCCACAAATGTTCAACAGATTGATGGGTGGTTCCGCAGGGTTGAGCGGGTCTGGGAAAGAGCACATTCGCAGGAACATTCGCGGAGCAGTTTGTCAGTTTCAAGCGCAAGCCGACCGGATTAGGGGACAGATGCTGATATATTGGGAAGGCAATCGGGTAGTAGTAGTAGTAGTAGTAGTAGCAGTAGTAGTAGTACCTTTTATTTGTCACAACAGTGAGATTGGACCCCACTGACCATACATATACATAAACTTCACAGTTGGGGGTAGACAGGTCAGAGAGGTAGTAAGGAAAATGAGGAAAATAAGAAATATAGAATACATGAGGATAGATGAGGAGAATAAAAAAGCTCCTCTCAGACTGTCCTTCTATTGAATTGGATCAATAGCTGTTATTCCAATTTCATCAGCCATCTTACGTCCATCACTGGTCTCCAGTTTATCCAAATCCTGTTGCAGAGCTGCAAGCTTCTCCAAGATGTTATCCAACTTCTGATTGATCATCAAAGTCTGAGCGCTTGCAGTTTTGCCCACGCTTTCAAACCAGCCGGCCAGCCTTGCGGGGTTTTGAACAGCTGTGACCGCTTTCTTCAATCGTCGATAACCCAGGGCCCTGCTTAACCCAATCAGCAGAAACCCAGTTATCATGGTTCCGAATAGTTAGATGTCCTCAATGTCCTCCAGGGACAGAGCTGCCATGCACATGACACGCCACTTCTCCGACTCGTCCATCATATATCCAGCCACAAACGTTCCTGCAGGACAGTTGGGTTCCCCCGAACCCAGGCTTCTTGTCGAGAAGATGGTATCAACCAGGGACCTACGTCTAAGGGACCTACATCTAAGTTGTCCCCTAGGTTTATTGGCCCATTCTTTATAGAGTCTCAGAAAAATCTTTTCAAATAAGTTATGTTTACCCTCTCACATACGAACACGAATTATTAACTTCCAGGTATGTCGTGGTCATTTCCAATACTTGATGGACTGGGAAGGGTATGGTTCCTTGTTACATTGATTCTTTAGATCAGATTAGCCATTCTCCTCACCTACTAGCTATTCCTTGTCATCCTTATTTATAGCCAGCCAGAAGTCTGGTCACTGTCATTCTGACTTATGTTTGTTTTCACAGAGCACATGCTCACTCAATGCCATGACCCAGCCAGGCTCGCTTCTGTTTAGTTTCTCTCTGCTCTCTCTCATGAAGGACTGGTCCCGTTCATATTCTGGTTTGAATGTTTGTTTGAGTATTTTGCCCAGTAACTGTTTTTTTCAGCTTCCAAGCTGTTCACTCTGTAATGAGATTGTACTTGAGTTTTATGTGTGCTTCACTCTGTGTTTTTGTAACAAAATCATATATGTGAAACCGTATCAATCTGCCCCATTGAACTCCTGCATCTGCGTCTCAATGTTTCCCACACCAGTCTCTTTTAGTTTTTGCTTTTTTTGCTGTGACCCTAAACTTCAAATCTGAAACTAATCAGTATGCATTCTTCTGTAAATTCAGTAGCATTTCAACACAAAACAAAAATCGAGGTGCAGTTAAAAAAGCTTATTTAATGGTGGCATATTTCATTGTAGCTATTATTAATGACAACTTTTTGCATTTCATTGACATTAAACCTTGCACAAGGAGAAAACTGACAAGTAAAAAGCTAAAAAAATGTGTACTTTATGTGGAATACTGGGAGAATCATGAACCACTCCCCCGCCACAGTTTCTTGTGTTATGAATTACACTTTACACCTGTGTTCCATTACGGTTCAAAACGATATATACACAAGGAGACATTTATGGAATTATTTAAGCAGTGCAGACATGTCTCTGTTTCTTTGTTCATTCCCTTTCTGTATTTCTTTTTTCTTTTCTGATGCACATCTTTTAACCCGAACTTTAAAGTGATTTTGCCAGATATGTTTGCAGTGCATCCTGATTCTAAATGCTTATCAGAACAAAGTCAGCATGGTCTTCAAGTGTGATTCTCAAATGCAGTAAAATGTCATTTTAGATAATCAAATAAATGTAACAAATAATGTCTATTTAAATAATCACACAAAAAGGTGACTACAGTGGCAGCATGAGAGGAGGCACTAAACTGAGCAGTTCATCTCTGTGAATAATACAGTAGAGCATTCACTGGTTGAAGTGTGTGGGCCAAAGTACATCATTATAATTCTTGAATAGTCACTTAACAGGTTTGTCCATTATAGAGTTCACTTTGTATCGTTTGTAGAGGACTTTAATAGATTGCAATACCTCTTCCGTCTTCAGAGTATATATGATGGGATTTAACATAGGTGGAACTGTTTGTGTTAGGACAGAGTTGATTATTCTAGTATTAGGTTGGACATTTGTTGTAAGAACAGATGTATAAATGCTAAACATTGGTAGATAAAACATAGCCACTAATAGCAGATGAGAAGTGCAGGTTTTCATAGCTTTCTTTCGTTCAGCACCATGTGAGATCTTCAACAAGGCAAATCCAATACAAGCATACGAGAAAGCTATTAGTGCCAATGGCATGAAAATCACTGCAGTGGTATAGATTATGCCCAATGTACGATTAGGGGAATAATCATTGCAGGCTAGTCTGTAGATGGGACCATGATCACAGAAATAGCTGTCAACAGTAGTAGATCTACAGAAAGACAATCTGGTAATCAGAGCTACAAGAAGGATTATGAAAGACACAGAGAAAACCCACACAATACTGATGATCAGAGTCATTGTAGTTTTGGTGAGAATAGCATGATACCTCAGAGGAAAACATATAGCAATTACTCTGTCAAAGGCCAAAGTCAGCAGGGTAAAGGACTGTAGTGTCATAAAAAGAAAAGCAAAAAACATATTTGCAAGACAGTCTGCATAAGGTATGTACTGATTTTCAGACAGAAACATTTCTGCATATTTTGGAATAAGAGCAGAGCTTCCACATACATCAGACAAGGCCAGATTAAAGACCGCTATATACTTTGCTGTGTGGAGAGTATGTGCCAGATAAATAGTACCCATTATAAAAGAATTCCCTAAAACAGTCACGGCATACACAAAGCACAAAAATATATAGTAATATTTTGCATGTGGCAGATTGTATAATCCATTGATGTAAAACAAGGGTGCACGAATAAATGTTGCATTATCAGTGAACACCACAGAAGACATGTCAGAAAGAGAATGGTCTTACATAAACAATATTTGTACAACCTTAAAACAGTTCTTGAAATAAATTTAAAAACAAAAAATGTTTTCTAACATATGTAATAAATCAGTAATAAATGACAATCTATTTAAAAAGTCAAAAGAAAGCGTATAAAACAAATGTGCAGGATATTTGATTCACATTTGCTTTGTGCAATACCTTCTGCAGCTGGAGCAGTAATTCAGGAGATATCAAACACATTTATAATTGTTGAATGTTTACGTCATTCTCAAAAACACACCCCAAAGCACTCTATGGACATAGAAAATGCTAAATTTACATAACCAGTGAATTATGCAGTAATGGATTCTTCTCATTTAGAATAATTAACAATAAATTAATGTATTGTGTTGGATTATGATGGTTGTATCTGAAACACAGCAGATCTCACCCATTCAGACATTGTTCAAAAGGCACCCAGTCATCATAGGCAATGTAGATGAATTCTTTATTGCCATTACCCATAATCCTGTGTGTCAGCGCTGATGCAGTCAAATGAATCCAATAAGAATCAGCACAAAGAAAGATAGATTCTGATTTGGGATAGATAAGGTTTTAGTTATATGAAGAGCCACTGTAGCCTTCATCCTGTTCATTTTTTTTAAATGGCCATGTTTTTAGTGTAAACATGTAATTGTACATTACTTTTTGAAATTATTATCCCTGTAACACAATTTGTGTGCCTCCTAAGTGTAAATGTGTTAAACATATAAATGTGTAAAAGTGTGCTTAACATTATAGTAAACATAGTTGCTGTATTGTAAAATCCTATGTAGAGAAAGAAAAAAATCACATTTAGAAAAATAATCATGAATGGAACTAGACTTTGTTGAATCAGAAATTCTGATTCATGCAGGAAATGATCACTAGATTCAAGATTCTTTATTTTCCTCATGCATAGTCATACAAGCACAACACGCAGTGAAAAATGCCAGAGAGAATCTGAATTGAACATGAGAGAGCGCTTTGTCTGGCAGATGTTCAGGAAGGATTCTGTTATCTGTACAAAGGCTCCCCAATCACAATGGAGCCTTTGTAAAGATAACCGATGGACTCCAGTTCACCCCTTCAAGATACCCTGAGACACACACGCACACGCACACACACACACACACACACACACACACACACACCAAGTTGCCCCCCTCACGCTGCATTCCTAAGACATTTCAGCACACACACGGGCTGAATCTTTCAATGAGAGAAAAGATGCATTTGCGTGTTTTGTGTATACTTATATGTAAGTGTCATTATTTGATAATCCTGTGTGTTAAGTCTTCCCATGTAAGTAGCGAATATTAGTTATTTGTGCCAACCAGATAAGAGAAAGTCATAGTCCTGTTTCAAGTTTCTTTTTTTTTTTTTTTGGCTTTATGATAAAATAATCATGTTTGGTCTTTAATTGATCGGTCATGAAAGATGGTCATAGTTATGAATAGTTATCATATCACTTAAAAACATACCCTTAATGTGACAAATGCAATATTCAGGCCTAATGCTTAGAGAAAGTCATAATTCGTCACTCTGACAGCCATGTGCTCTGCAGAGAAAGAGCACAAAGAGACACAAAGTTTTCATCGATTTGAACACACAAACTTACATTTCTGGTAACTACTAAAGGAGAAATTGTAATGATCATGATTCACGCATTTTGAAGTTTGTTTTTATGATTAATTAGACTGTGGATGTAAATTAAGCCATAGTTGGGTGAATCTTATTCATAAGCCTGTCATGTTTGGTATTTTTGTAATGCTCTGATCGCAGCCATCACAACGCTACCAGTTTCAATACCAAATTATGAACCTTACAAAAGTTATGAAACTTTTTCTATCAGCGAGAAGTTTACATTCTCTCAGATCATAAAGTGGCTCCTTCCTCCCAGCCTGAGGGCTCAAGGGAGGGGGGCTGCCCCCTTGCGACTGATCTGGCCTTGTGATTGGCTAACAGTGAGGAGGATGGGGGCTCAGGAGCCCCCCTTCCCATGCTCTTTGGGGCCATAAAGGCTTCAGCCACAGGCCACTCAAGCATGAGCAGGACCGTGAGCAGGACTGTAGCCGGACCAGAGCAAGCCTTCAAGACTAGCCGTCTGCTTCACTCCAAGCAGAGCCAGACCGGAGACGCTCCCAGAACATTTGAGCTGAGCTCCAGGACCAAGACCAACGCCTGAAACTCTGCTTCATCTTCTCTGAACTTCCAAACTTCAAGACCCAAGAACTCTGAACTGCAACTTCATCATCTTTAACTTCATGCTCCAACCCCGCTGACCTCCTAACAGACTCTGAAACTCCCAACTCCAACTTCCTTCTGAACCAAGTAAATAAGTATAACAGTTACCTTCTCATTTCGATAATTTTGGTGCAAGGTATGCTAACCTGTTTCTGATTTACTGAGTTGTGTTGTTTCATGAAGCCGCTGTTCAGGGACGTTTGAGTATTTTCAGTAACCTTATCAATATCACTACTCACTCCATTACTACTCACATTTATTTTATTCTGTTTGTATGTTTTCTGTTTGTCTAGCATGTCAATAAATGCTGTCTTAGCGTGACCAGGAATTCTTTTTCTTGTTCAAATAAGGCGAAGTCACTTCTCAGCTGCGATAATGTTACTGCGCTCTTAAGTTAATAATAATTCAATTGATCAACTAATTTCCCTATTCAAATAAAACTATTGTTAACCACGCAATTAAGAAGAGCTTTAAAGGGTTAATTAATGTATTCCGCCTGAACTAGCTCATGGGATAAACAGTTCACGTTGATACTTAATACCCTGCTTGATGGAAAACCCTAATTAATAAATAATCAAGTAATAATTGATTATTAACTAATAAATTAATGAATATAGTGGTGAATCAGCATAAGCTGACTCCACATATATTCTGGTGGAGAATCAATAAACAGAGCTAAATTTTCCCTACAACTTTAAAATAATAATAATAATAAACACAAGTACCTTTAAAAGTGTGGGCCTCAACATATTTAATGTTCTGGTAAGGAACCACAGCTGAGGCCTCCTCCCTCACCCTGCTCTCTATATTTTTCCTTAGCTTTTATTCTGTACCATTGCCTTTGTTTTAATTTTTAACATTTCCCCTCTATGCTGTTCTCTCTGTCCTTTATAGTTCTCTCATCGTCCAGCTTACACCGAAGTAATGCTGCTTTATAATCTCTAAGGTGATGACTTTCGTAGCTTGTAACCTTTAGTCTTCAGATTAAGCATGATGTGGTCTGTTGAAAGATTTTGTTCGAAAAGTAAAGGTCAAAGCATTTTTCCATTAATTGCTGACCTAATCTCTTGGCTCTGTGACAAGTTTATTTGGCCACTCAGTCTGATTGTGAGGTCTAGCCCTGGACCGGTGTCAGGCACAAATGCTTCCAGAGAATCCTTTATGGACAACCACCCCAGAGTTTCACACAACCCCATAACAAGTAGATCAGGATCACCTGAGTACTAGGCTGAGGAGTATATATAGTCCTAAGAGACATTCTCTCAGTGCAAAGTATACTAAGCCCTGCCTAGTTACTAAGCGTTTCCCTGTTTTCTTATATGTATTGCCTTCTTGTGTTTTCTGACCCTTTTCTGGATTTTTGGATTATTCTTTTGCCTTGTGGACTAGTTTTGACTGCCTCGGAAAGGATTTTCTGGTTTTGCACTTTTGCCACGTTTTTTGGACTTTACCTCTTGCTTTTGTGTCTTTTATTAAACCTCCTCTGAGTTTTCTGCATTTGGGTCCATATCAGAGTAATGTTACACTGATATTTCTCCAGTTATGTCAGGGTAACATTCTCCAGCTTTAACCTCTGTGAACTGGGAACACTGGAAGCTATAACAAACTGATGTCATATTGATGTTCAACTCAAAATGAACTTCCCCAGGAACAGATTCCACACGTGAGAGTTGATGTTGTTTGTACTGAAGAATTCTTTCTGATCACAGGTCTACACTCAGCATGTTTCACTTTAAGTATAACAACTGGAAGCCTGACAAGAGTGGGTTTCAGTTGACCTTCACTATTTCAAATGAGTCAAATGAGTAGATCCCAAGCTGACTAGAGTTCTTTGGGAAGAAACCACAAGCCAGTTTTCAAGATGGATCATGTGTGTGTGTGTGTGTGTGTGCTTTGGAACTGTCTGGTGTGTTACTCCCACTCTCTCTCCCCCTCTATGTCCTGTATCTACACAAGTAAACAGCCAGGCTGCCCCATCAGCAGGTTGGTACCTCCCTCGTGGATACCGCACTTCGCAGAGCTCTGGACCTCCTCGAGACTCCTGAAGAGGAGCAGTAAATGCATTGGATCCATCTCAGTCTGACATTCAATTCAATTTTATTTATATAGCGCATTTTACAACCAGGTTGTCACTAAACAGCTTTACAGAGTCCAGGTCTGAGCCCCTAGTGAGTAAGCCAAAGGCGACAGAGGCGAGGAAAAACTCCCTCGGCTGGACCAAGAAAACTCGGGTGGAACCAAGACTCAAAAGGGTAACCCGTCTTTCTCAGGTCGACCCAGAGTAAAAGGAACGACAATCTTTATGGGGATAAATAACAAGACAGGGTCTTAATGAACAACATTATAGACAGATAGGCCCTCTTTGGCTTATAGAGTTGGTTTCACTAAGTGTTCAGAGAGGTAAATATTCTTGGAAGAGAAACTGAGAGTCTGTAGTCCATACACATCAGGATCAGGAGCAACAATCACCGCTGGAGCTTTAGGCAGCAGTTGCCCCAGCTTGGGGAAGGGCCCGGGTGGAGCAGGGATCGGTCAAGGGCAGTTTCCTACGGAGATCAGTCCGGCAGATTCAGAAGATCCCCTCGGAGAAAACAGAGGAGAGAGTTAGTTCTGTTTAAATTTGCAGAGGATTGTTAATATCAGTGAGAAGTGCAAGTTATAACTCCGGCATATCTAGCTAGAGCAGCTTAGCTAGAAAAGGCAGAACCGAGAGGTATGATGGGCGTGAGAGCTCCCTGAGACACCGGCATACCTCCACTCCACCATCACAAACCTGAGTGAACGTGAGGAGTGGTGGGGCGACAACACCAGTGTCCCAGTTTACTTGGATTCTCTGCACCACCTCCCAGCTCTACACCTTCCATCTAACCAGAAAAATTAAGTACAAAAAGCCTGACTAAACAAGTATGTTTTCAGCCTGGACTTAAAGACTGAGACTGTGTCTGAGTCCCAAATGTTGTTTGGCACAGCATTCCAAAGCTTGGGGGCTATATATGAGAAAGCTCTTCCCCCTGATGAAGCTTTCATAATTCTGGGAACAAGTAAGAAGTCAGCACCTTGAGATCTGAGTGACTGCGGAGGTTCATAGTAAGAGATAAGTTCACTGAGGTAATCAGGTGCAAGGCCATTTAAGGCTTTATATGTCATTAATAGAATTTTGTAGTCAATACGATATTTGATTGGAAGCCAATGTAGTCTGGATAATATTGGACTAATGTGGTCGAATTTCCTGGTTCTAGTGAGGACTCTAGCTGCCACATTCTGGACGAGCTGAAGCCTGTTTAGGTTTTTGTTGGGGCAGCCTGACAAGAGGCTGTTACAATAGTCTGGAGGTAATAAAGATTGGGATTGATAGTGACACCGAGATTCTTTACAGTTAATGCTGGAGAGGCTGAGGAACCAGCGAGATCAAGCATTAGACCTGACAGTTTGTTTCTAGCAGCTTTCAGACCTAGAAGAAGGACTTCAGTTTTATCTGCGTTAAGTAAGAGGAAGTTATGTGACATCCAGTCTTTCATATCTTTAATGCAGTGCAATCTTATTTAACCTAAGTGTAGGGGTCTTCATCGGGATTTGCAGAGATATAAAGCTGTGTATCGTCTGCACAGCAGTGGAAGCTAATCCCATGTTTCCGAATGATCATCCCTAAGAGCAGCATGCACAAAGTAAATAAAAGAGGTCCTAAAACAACTATTTAAATCATGATTAATCACATTGTTATACACAAAATTATTGCTTTGAAAAGTACTGCTGTATGAATAAAAATGCAATAACATTTGGTTTGCCAGCACTTTAAACAAATAAGGAGCTTTTTAACAGCAGTGCCATGGCCATAAATCTTGGGATTCAGTGCCACGCCCATAAATCTGTGCTACCTTGGGACATTGGCAGCTGTATAAACTTCAAGGGAGAATTTTTCCACAAGGTAGCATAAATTGATAGCCTGCTTATAAAATATATTTTTTAAATACAATATATTTTTCTCAAATTATACATATTATTTGTCATAATTATTAGTGTTATAAACTGACTGTATAAACTGAATAAGCTTCAAGGTAGCATTTTTCGACAAGGCAGCATGAATCCATACATTGCTTATAAGTAAATATTTTAAATAAAAGATATTTTTCTCTGATTATACATAATATTTGTCTATTTCTCATCTTTATCAGTGTTATAAACGGATTATAAACTGGATAAACTTAAAGGGAGCAATTTTTGGCAGGGTAGCATGATTCAATAGACTCTGCTGTCGCAGCATGAATCATCAGAACACCGGCGCCCATGGTTCAGAGCCATGATCATAACAGAATATCAGGCAACTTCTGAGCAACAACAAGTTAACATTTATGTGTCTGTTTTCTTTTTTTCTGAAAAGGTACAAGCAGAATTTTTTTATCAGGGAGCAGCAGAAGCCATCAGTATGTTCAGTAGCAAGTGTCCCTGGTAAAGTGAGGTGAAGCGGTTGAGCACAGAAAAACGAACTTTCAAAATAAGAGTAATTAAAAAAACTGAGTTAACACGCAATAAAACAGTTGTCGGCATTAAGTAAATAATGCATTAATGCTATAATAATGTGTCAATGTGCCCAGCAATATATATATATATGTCCAGTATAGGGGCGCTCCCTCGTGCCCTTCCTAGTGTGTCTGTTTGGTTTGGAACACCCCCGTCTAATCCCGTACACCTGTCCCTTGTTTCCTCTCGTCTCCACCTGTGTCTCGTTTCCCCTCCTTATTTAAACCCAGTCGATCCTCGTCTCCTTTGAGTTTGTATTTGTCGCTATTTGTCATCTCTTTTGTCAACCTTTGTCTTTTCCTCGCTTTGGTCTTCCTTGTCTTTCTCCTGATCACGTTCTGTCTGTTCTTCTCTCCCGGTTGTCCTTCCATGTTCCTCGCTTGTCTTCTCGTTCACGTTGGTCAACCCTCTTGTACTTCTCCCGGTTTCCTGGCTTTGCTCTGGCTACGCCTGTGAGCTCCTCGTCTTCCCGTCTCCTTCCTCTGGTTCCTGTACTTCACGTTCACGTCTCCTCGTTGTCCTTGTTCATGTTTACCTGTAAGCTGGTCGTGTCCCTGTCTAACCCTGGTTCTCTGTTTTGTCCACAGGCCCGTGTTCCCCCCGTTTTGCCCTGAGGGGTAGCGCGTCTCGCACCCCTGCCTGACTCCACGTGCCTGGCCGTAAGGGAGCTCGCGGAGCTCCTGCCAGCGTTCCCTGTCTTTTCTTTATTTTGTTAGTTTGGGGAGCACGGGTCTCCGTGTCCCGTCCTGTCCCTGTCTGTTAGAGCCGGGGTTCTCGTTTGTGTGTCCTCGTTCTGTGTTTTCTGTATATATTGTATATACTCTCATTAAAACCAGTATCTCGCAGTTGAGTGCGTCCTCCCCTTATCTCTCCCTTTCTCTCGCCCTTCTGACAGTAGTGATGTAACCCAAAGTCGAAACACACCTTAGCCTAAGTCACTCACCTATACTAACACAGTTGTAAAATCAATCTAGAACACAACAAAAGCCACAGAAAAATTTAAAGGACATAAGTACTTGTACACTGTACTGTAGTAACAGAAAAAATGACAAAAATGTGCTTTTGGCTTTTTTCTTTAAATCAGTAACGGTAACATTTAGCTATTGCCCAACATATTAATTCAGTTCCAGTTCATCCCAAAGGTTTTGATGGGATTGAGGTCAGGGGCCAGTCAAGTTCCACACAGAACTCATCTAACCATGCCTTTATGGACCTTGCTTTGTGCAGTCACACTGGAACAGAAAGGGCCTTCCCCAAACTGTGTGATAACATGAGGCAACAAGTGAACGGTCAGTTCTTGAAGCTTTATAAGTCCCACAAGTGGGAAATTTGAAATCTGATGCAAGGATCTAAGTGGCTTTGACAAGGGAGAGATTGTGATGGCTCAAGAACTGAATCAGAGCATCTCCAAAATGTCAGGAACGTGAAGTGTTCCTAATATGCAGTAGTTAGTATCAACCCAAAATCGTCCTTGGAACGACAACTGGTGAACTGGCAACAGGGTTGGCCAAGGCTCATTGATGCTACAGTAAGCTGCTCTGGGCAATGGTCTGATGGTGAATTTTGGGTCCAAACATTCATGCATATCAGAATCAGAAAACTTTATTGATCCTGGAGGAAACTGCTTATGTAATGACTGCAAAGACAGCTATGTTATTTGCCAGACTGAAGGAGATCTTGCGCTGGCCTATGTATAAGTAACATAGTTGAGTGAAATGTACCGACACGAATGGTAGTTTGGGGTATGTTATTGCACTAATATTTAAGTAATAAAAGTAATATTGACATAAGTAGTGATCTTGCACATGAAGACTATTGCACATAAGATATTGCATGTAATGAAGTGATTCAGCACATATTTAGAACATGTCACATGATACTGCACATGGTAAGGCTATAGCATTTAAGATATTGCACACAATGATAATGTTTTAGCACCTGAATGTTGCACATAATGATAATATTTTAGCACCAGAAAACCGGTAAGAAATTACACAACAAGACACAACAGGCCATTGCACAGATTATTGTGTGGATGTGTGACAGAGAGAGGAGTCTGATAGCAGTGAGAAGGAAGGATTTTCTGTGACGTTCAGTGGAGTACTTTATGCTGGTAAGTCTATGGCTAAAGGTACTTCTCAGTTCGTCCTCAGTTTGTGATCTGCATTGTCCATGATGGACTGATGTCTAGACAGTGTTCTCCTTTCAGCCACAGTTTCCATGTTTTCCAGTTCCTTATCTAACATGGAGCGAGCCCTCTTGATAAATTTGTTGAGTCTCTTTATGTCTGCCACTTTCATGTTGCCACCCCAGCACTACAGGCTTGTAGAGGATCCGCAACATGGTGTTGCAGACTCTAAAAGGTTCTTCTTTGACCCCTCTTGTATGTGGCCAGAGAGTTCTTAGACCAGTCCAGCCTGTTGTCACTGTGTACACCCAGGTATTTGTAGTCCTGAACAATCTCCACGTCCAACCCCCTAATGGACAGCGGAGTGACAGAAGATCGTGCTCTCAGGAGCGCAGAAGGTGGTAGTGATGTATTACTCATACTCCTGTTTTAGGGTCTAAAACTTTTATTACATTGTTTTTTTACGTGTGATTGGTGTTTTAAAATATCGATTTTATGATAGAAATCACTAGCCTTGGTTTTCAGCATTCAAACGAGCCCGGGCTCGAGTCTCTCCGACCCTCCTACGGGAAATTACAGCCCAAAATCTTCGGTAACCCAATCAGGCGCTCCGGCTTTGACTGACAGTAGCTCGGCCCACTTATCTTGTAGCCGAAGTTTGCATGTACAGACGTGTAGCCAATAAAACACTTCGCTTTAGAAGTGTCTATAAGATGGCTGGATGTGATAAGTGCTGTCGAGTTTCTTTAGAGTTGTTTTATTGTGTTTTGAGCAAGTTTTGTCGTGTTTTGTGGCTTTAGTTACGTTCAAATGACCATAGGTCCAGCGGTGGGCAGGCGGAGTCGACTCGCTCGGACAGTGTGTATCGACTCGAGGTGACTCTTCGAACAACAATGAATGGCAGAGAAGCCTGTGTTCTTCTTTTGAGCTCGAAAGAACACGAAAGGCTCTTATAATCGGCAGCGCCACCTGTGGCGTGGGGTTAATAAAAAGGAACCCATTCCCCAATCCCCCCAGATAGGGGCAGGAATCGAAACCCAGTTCTGACTTAGAACCTGTTCTAATTTTGCGAAGCACCAGAATCGTTTCCTTACGGACGTTATCGGTTCCTCTAACAATTCTTTCTGACTTTTTCCTGCGTCATGCGTGATGATGTCACACTCCGTGACTCGAATAATAATGGAGCGGAGAAAGTGGTCCACAGCGTGGTTGCATTTTACCAAAAAAACGACAGTTGCGTTTGTAACCAGTGCAGTGCCGTTTTAACTTGCAAGGGTGGTAACGCTACCAAAACGTTAAAATATTTAAGGTCTAAACACAGCATTAAAATTCAAGAATGCCATGTGTTCGATTCTCAGCATTCGAGTGCAAGCTCCGTGGTTTCCATAGATGAGGGTAACTTTAACTACAGTGTCACTCATTATCAATAGAAATTTACTTTTATAATTAAATTTTCATATTTGGACCATATTATTTATTGTTTCTAGGAAGATAAGTGCATAATTTATTGTTCAAGTGTTTATATTTACCATGTAAAGAGCAAGATTTAGTTCTGACATTAATAAAACAGCTGCTTTCGAAGCTAAAAAAATGGCCTATGACCACCTTTTTTAATGTAAATATGTAGCTAACGAGGTCTTACTACCTGTCCACAAAATTATGATCAGTTAAAAAATATATTTATTTTATACTGTTGTTGCCTTCTCAGGCTCGGCTTTAGCGGCTGCTGGCCAGGCGTCTTTGGCTTGTTACTCTTGTCCACAGAGCAGGTCCAAAAATGAGACAATTACGGCGAGCAGGGTCTGTTCTTTCCTCCCTCGGAACGGGAGGACTTATTTACTGTCTCCAAAAAGAACATTAGAGTAGCGAGAATCACTCACAAACAGAGCGGCCATGTAAAACTCCAAACACACCCTGAAAGACTACTCCCAGCCTCCCTAGAGGCTCAATTTCCCAGAATGCAAAGTTTCTTAAGGCAACAGGTTCATCCTGTAACACTGTTTAGGAATCGATAATGGAATCGATAAGGAATTGGATCAATAAGAAGAATCGATAATGTCATTGACATCAATAATTTCTTATCGATTCCCATCCCTAGTGTCAGACTTACATCCCACATACTGGGGCCCATCAGTCAGGTAGTCCATAATCCACGCAACTGAGGGAAATTGCACAGCAGACAGCTTGCTCCCCAGTCGGACTGGCTGAATGGTGTTGAAGACACTGGAGAAGTCAAAGAACATAATCCTCAGGGATGCACTTGGCTTGTCAAGATGGCTATAGGCATGGTGTAGCAGGTAGATGATGGCATCATCCACTCCAATCTTGGCCTGGTAGGCAAACTGGTGGGGTCTTGCACTGGCCTAACTAGGGGGAGGAGGGTGTCCAGGACCAGTCTCTCAAAGACCTTCATGCTGTATAATGAGTGCAACTGGCCTGTAGATGGGGCACTGGGCCGCGCCTTCTTTGAAACAGGAATCAGACATGATGTTTTATGTCTTTTTGACACGTACAACCTATCTAAACACTGTTGCAGACCAAGGACACCCATTTATACCCCCATATCAATTCAACTGAGCATCAGGACAAACTGTTCCAATGCATGGAGACCCCATCTCACAACTTACAGGACTTAAAGGTTCTGCTGCAAATGTTTTTGTTCTAGATACTACAACACAACTTCAGAGGTCTTGCAAGGGGTCAGAGCTGTTTGGGGGGCATGACCTACATAATGTTAGGCAAGTGTTTTTAATGTTATGACAGACTGGTGTATACCGTAGAATAAAATACAACACTCAGCAAAAAAAAAAATCACATAGACCAAAGATTATTCCATGCTCAGTGGTAATTGTTCACCTACATTGTGAATGTGTCACGTTTACAAGGGGAAGCACAGTTGCAGATGATGATTACGTAGATGAAGAGAATTTTGTTGTAATAGAAGTATAGCTAGGTTACAAAGTAACATACAGGACAAAAGGCAGGTCGAGTGAGAGCAGGTAAATTTTTTTCTGCTGCCGTGAGACGCAGGGTTGGAAAAGAAAGTCGCAGGGTTGGAGCTTATTGTCTGAGAGGCTTGGGGTGGGGGCGGGGTTTGGGCGGGTTGGTGGATGGGTTGCTACGCACATGAAAAGTCTCGGTCCTTTTCGTGGGGCCGGGGATTGGTGTCCGTGCAAAGTCTTGGGCGTTGTCCAGGGGAAAAGGGAGGGGGGTTGCGAGTGTGCAGAGTCTCGGCTGTTGTCTGAGAAACAACAATACGTGGGGGGGACGAAACAAATGATTTTGAATAGTCCCCCCCACTATAGTGGTTCCGACATGTCAACGCCATGCCTGAAACCTTTGAAGTTGTTTGAAAGTGGTGGGCGTAGGCAATTCCAACATTGCATTTACCTTGGTGGGGTCCATGGCAACACCTTGGGGGCTTATTTGAAAACCCAGGAATGTGGTCTGCTTAGTACAGAAAAGATCAAAACATCATCCAGATAAACAAACATAAATCGATCCTGAAAATCACAGAGGATGTTATTGACTAAGAAAATGGCTGGACAGTTTGAAATACCAAATTGCATTACTAGATGTTCATAATGTCCACTTGTGGTGATTAATCCTGTCTTCCACCCATCTCCCTCCCTCATATGCACAGATATGGCGATCTGATTGAGCTTACAATACAGAGCTTTACATTTACATTACGCTCATATCCAGAACAGTGTACATCAGTTCAGCTCAAGTAGTCCACATCTGTTCCTTAAACCTGTGAAGCTAAACTTAAATCAATGTCTGCTATTCAACCAAGTTACTGCCAGCTAAGTACACCTAAACAACATCTGTCAAAGAAAAGTCAGAAGTTAAGGGGAAGTAAGTAAAGCATGGAGATTTTTTTGTGTGTGTGTGGGGGGGGGGTGAAGAGATAAATAAGCAGAAACGAGAGGCATAGTTAATCACCAAGGTGCTCCCTGAAAAGATGGGTCTTCAGAATAGACTTGACGCATGCCTTCCTCTTCTTTTGAGCAGTGGAGCTTCAGGACAAGCCATACTTAAAGCCCTGAGAGGACGAGAAGTCAATGCAGGGACATGGTGAGCTGGTGGTGGTGAGCTGGAGCCACTTGTTTGTGGAAGGATAGCTAGGTTACAAACAAAGTATAATCCACTGGACAAACGAGAGGTCAAATGAGAGCAGGTTGAGTTGGTACATGGCAAGGGGAAACAGTTCAACAGATACCAAATAACAGCAGGCAAAGTTTGTGGTCAGTGACATGCAAAGATCATACCAGAGAGTAAAACGTCCATTCAAAGGGGAAATCCAGAAACAAGGTCAAAACACAAAGCAATGTCCAATAAACACTGGTATTCCACAGAGCAAACCAAGAGTAATCCGAAACACACGAGAGGAAAGTCCGTGAATAAACGGTACGTGTGTAACTTCCATGTATAAATAACGATCCGGAGAAAGGTTCCTAGCATGTGCTTGGGGGTGTGACTAAAGGGCGTGGCTAGAACTCCAGGGGACGCGATCTGTAGGTGGATTGTGGGGGTGTTGCTGGGGGGGAAGGAGTGAGAATGTGAGTGGTGTGTGACCAGGGGTGTGGTTGGGATTTCGGGGACCGCAATTGATTGGTGGTTTGAGATGGTGTGATGGGGATGTGTCAGTGTTGGTGGCTGGATGCCACAAATTTGCATCTGGAGTGACTGACATGATTACAGCAAACATGCACAAAACATACTGAGCTGGAATTTTTTTTGGGTGGGGGTAGTCTGCATCTGTGTTTCTGTGTGTATATGTGTGGGCAGTCTCTGGGGCTCAGAAATGAATAGACATCTGACCAGTTTTAGTAGATGGATTTGAATTGCATAGTTGAGGATTCTTGTTTTATATATGTGTGTATAATACAACCCCTGGCAAAAAGTATGGAATCACCCCTCTCGGAAGATATTCATTCAAATGTTTAATTGTGTCTAAAAGAAAACAAGCACATACATGCCACAAAACTATTTTCACTCAACAATCCAAACTTCTGGCTGTATAAAACACTTAAAAAA
>JBBIGA010000035.1:10540341-10555459 GCA_037576975.1 Alestes dentex | reverse complement strand
CCCATGTTAAATCCCATCATATATACTCTGAAGACAGACGAGGTATTGCAGTCTATTAAAGTCCTCTACAAACGTTTTAAGGTGAACTGTGCAATGGATGAGTCTGTGAAAAGCATAGCAAATAATTAAAATGACAATGTAGTTTGACCTGAAAGAGCCAGAAGGTTCTTCATATTGTAAGTGTAGCAATAATACATACCTAAGTCACATTTTAGTTCAAGTTCATTTTAGTTTATATTAAAGTTCAAGATTAGATTAACATATGTTAAGAAAAGGAAAATGTGCGAAACATAAAAAAATAATCAGAAAAATAGACCGAAACACTTTAAACTACCTTCTGTTAAATAAACCTTGGAATAAATAATGCCACTTATGCACCATGGTTCTCCATTTCTGTTGCCTTTATCCCCACAAAAGAAACATGAAAAGGGTAGTTGCCAGTGAAGAAAAATGTGAAAACGAGAGAAGTACTAAGTGTGTAAAACCTTTATGCTGAATGTTAATATGAGTCTTTAAGATCTGACTGTAAAAGTGTAAAGTGTAAGTGTCTATTTGTCATAAGTGAACACACCACAGCAAGGCACAAAGTGGAAACATAAAATGTTCTGTGCATTTAACCCATTCACCCAAGTTAAGCAGCGCCCAGGGAGTGTACCTTGCTCAAGGTTACCTCAGTGGTACCACTGGCAGTGCTGGGATTCGAACCAGTAACTTTCCAATTGCAGGGGCAGATCCTTAACCACCAGGCCACTACCTGCCCCATTACATCACATCATTATCATAGATTATTGCGGAATGACATTCCGATAAAACAAAACCAGAATAGAAGATGGTTGCAGTAGCAACAGAGATAGGAATTGGACCAAGAGCACACACCAAGATGTAAACCTATTTCACACATGTGGTGAGACTCAGATCTTGAATGTCTGAATTAGTTGGACTAGACATTAAATGGCCTTTATGCTTAATGGCCTCTGCTACAAAGTCTTTGTAATGGCAGATAATGTCACTGTGAGGTGAGGCGGCGGAGCACCCTCACAGGCCCACAGGACTTAGCATTGGGCTCCTCCCTTTATGAGAGCCAGGTATGCTGAGTTAAGGACTCTTTAAAATACTGGTTCTCCAGTAGAGAGAGGAAAAAGACTGACTCAAGGAAAGAGACTGGGGAGAGGACAGTGCGGCCAGAGAGAGAGGTAGAGAAGAGAGCCCGAGTTAAGTTTCAGCCCAAAGTGGGGTTGGTTTTGTTTGTGTTTTGATAATTGGTGTGCCTTTTGTTTAATAAAGTCTCTGCTGTGCACTCGCGCTGGTGTCTCTGTGTGTGCATCTGGATGTATGTTTATGCCTCCCAGCCAGTGGGTCGTGGCCCCTCCCTGGGCTGCACAGCACAGTGGGGGAGAATGAGGGCAGCACCCCAGTAGTGGGTGACAGTTTTTCCGGCTGGGAGCACAGCGACGGCAACAATCTTTCTTTTTTTCCACTTAAGCACATTAGGCAGTTCAGTTTATTTAGTTCTTTTGAGAAAAAAAACATGCTGTGGAAAAAACACCAAGCAAAAGCATCGGCCAGCTACACCCTGGCCTCTGGGGACACGGAGCAGCCCTGACTCAACCCAACAAGATAGCCCCACCCCGTTCACTTCACTCTCACCATCTCCCCCTCTCCAAATGGCGAGCTGTGCTAGTGGCTCTGCGGCTACCTCTGGGGATAGACTGTGGGGTGTAAGGCATGAAGGCCGTTTAATGTCCAATCCAACTAATTCAGACATTTAAGATCTGAGTCTCACAACATGTGTGAAAGAGGTTTACGTCTTGGTGTGTGACTCCTGCAATAAACCTATGATAATGACGTGATGTAATGGGGCAGCTGGTTGCCTGGTGGTTAGGATTTGACCCTGCAATTGGAAGGTTGTGGGTTCCAATCCCAGCACCCCCAATGGCACCACTGAGGTACCCTTGAGCAAGGTACCCTCCTACACATTGCTGCCTGGGTGCTGCGTTCCTGGCTGCCTGCTGCTTTACTTGGGTGAATTGGTTAAAGGCAGAGAACAATTCTGTGCTGTTCACCTTGCTGTGGTGTATTCACATATGACAAATAGACACCTACACTTTACACTTCTACAGTCAGATCGTTAACGACTTGTACTAACATTCAGCATACAGGTTGTATACACTTAGTGATACCACATTCTTCGTCACTGGCAACTACCTTTTTCATGTTTAATTTGTGGGGATAACAGAAATGGAGAACCACAGGACAGCCGCAGAGCCGCTAGCAAAGCTTGCCGCCCCGGGGGTAGCTGCAGAGCCGCTAGCCCAGATCACTGCCCCGCAGAGCCACTGGTGCAGCTCATCGCACTGGAACATGGCGTACCGGGACTCACCATGCCAGTACTCACCGCGCGAAAGCTCGCCACCCTGGAAGTAGCCGCGGAGTCGCTAGTGCAGCTTATTGCCCTGGAAGGAGCTGCAGAGCCACTTGCCTCGTTGGACTATGCTGCGCTGGGGCTTGCTGCACTGCCAGAAATCATTGCACTGCCAGAGCCACGAGGACGTACCTGTTTTTGGCGCTCTGTCTGTCTCGACTTGCCACTTCCGCTTTAGCTCAGTAGCCAGGCCTTGCCTTGTGTTCAACCCTGGCGGCTGGACTATAATAGGGGGGGGGGGACTGTGAGGTGAGGTGGTGGAGCACACTCACAGGCCCACAGGACTAACCATGGTGCTACTTTTACAAGACCCAGGTGTGCTTAGTTAAGGGAGGAGCCAGGCCTCTTAAACCCTGGCTCTCTGACAGAGAGAAAAAAAGAGAGACTGGAGGAGAGGTCAAATCAGCCAGAGAGAGAGGTAGAGAGGAGAGGTTAGGTTTTAGCCCGAAGTGGTGGTCAGGGCTGGACTGGAACAAAAAATCAGCCTGGATATTTTGAGCATAGATCGGCCCACCAGACTGTTGTTCCCGAGGGGGGCGGGCTGGGCTGCTGACGGGATTCCGCGGCGGCTCAAATTTACCATCGGCAAAGGGGGGGGTGGGCATTGCTGCACCGGCCCAAAATTACCATCAGGCATACTGGGCATTTGCCAGTCTAGCACTGGTGGTGGTGGTTTGTTTTGATAATTGGTATGCCTTCTGTTTAATGAAGTCTCCACTGTGCACTCGCTCTGGTGTCTCTGTGTGTGGTGGTGGGGAATGCAAGCAGTGCTAGCGACATCTAGCGGCACGCTGTAGCTGTAATGACAAAATATTTTTTCTGTTTTCACATGAGGTAGCGCAATTTATTGAATTATTTTGGAAAAAAATATGCAGAGAAGAAAGCACCATGCGAAGATACCCTGATGCCAGGCTGACAGTGGACCCCAACTTCTTAAAGAACGTGGTCCACACTCCAGACACAAAGTGGGGTCCCCGATCAGACAGGATGTCTTCCAGGATGCCATAGTGCAGAAACACTGACTGGAACAGAGCATCGGCTACCTGCAGGGTGGTGGGTAGAGAACCAAATGGGAGGAAGCGAACCCCCTTCTTAAACTCTACCACCAGGATGGGGGTGTACCCTTTAGATTCCAGGAGATCGGTGACGAAGTCCACTGCTATGTGAGACCACGGTCTCCTAGGAACTAGAACCGGCAGGCAGCTTACGGGGAACCTTGGTGACAGCATACACCAAACATTAGGCTGAGGTCCCACTGAATAGGTGCAGCTATAAGGGCTGCTGGGGCAATCAGCTCTGGCTCAGTGTCGTTGACAGGAGTGGGGAAGTGGCGTGACAACGCATCCTGGCCTGTAGGTGATTTTGAAATTGAACCGGGTGAAAATCAAAGCCTAGCACACCTGTCAAGGGTTTAGACACATTGCCTACAAATTAATGGCGCCACTCCTCTAATGCAGCTTTGACTGCACTTCCGGTTCCCAATGTCATAGTTGCATTTTGTATCGGATAGCTAGGGGCATGGCAGAGGTGGCATGGACGTGACAGATGCTTATCAGTGTCATTCTGTGTCCAGTGAGAAGCGAGTGGAGGCACAAATGCTCAACACAAATAAAGCAGTGTTTAATGGGACATTACATCAAAACGAAGCATGGGTGCTAACTGAGGCAAAAACTGGATAATGAAGAAAAGATGCAAATCCCTAAGCACTGGACAGAAAAAACAGACAGCACAAGAGAAGACCAGGAACAAACACAGGCTGACACAAGGTAAACACAGTGGTGAATCGACAACTTAATGGTTAGGCAAAAGCTGTTCTGACATCCTTTTCTCAATCACTTGTTTAACTTGCTACATCTAAGTGAGATGTAAATACGAGGTAATTTCCTCAAGGTTTCTTGGTAATTTCCTCAAATCATTATCATGGTATATTCTAATGATCAGAAAACAAGCAAACAGAGTAGTAAAGACATCAAAATACAGCTACAGAATATGAAGCAGGAGAAGTAAAGAATAAAACTGGAAATGAAAAGAATATTACATTAGCAGCTACTAGAAACAAAAGTAGGCACAAGGTATCAAGGAAATGAGTTCTGATGCTCACATGCCCATAGTATGTGCTTATCGCAGTGGACAAGGGTCAGCATGGGTGCTTTAATGTGTCTGAATCTATGCAGCCTCATATGCAGGAAGCTGTAATGCACTGTGTTCTAACACCTTTCTATTACTTCAACCATGAACTTCCACAGTAATTTATGATACAATCACTCTTCTGGAGGGTCTGGACAGCCTTTGCTCCTCATGCACATCAATAAGCCTTGGGCACCCATGACTTTGTCACTGGCTCACAAGTTCTGCTCCATTGCCCACTACCCATTTTTCTTGCTTCTAATACATCAGCTTTAAGAGATGACTGTAAACTTAATGCGAAATACATGTAACTCCCATTAACAGATGCCATTGTAATGTGACTCACTTAACCTGTCAGTGGTTTTATTGTTATGGCTAATTAGCATTTAGAAATCAACATGATATTTTTGGATGCTTTCACACACAAACTATTCTCAATCAGTGCAAATTGTAGTAAGCCATGGAAGATGATAAAGTACAACACTGGGTTGCTACAATTCAGAATTGTTTTACTTTTATGTTTGTTACATAATATTCTCAAAAATTAATGAGGTTTATCTGTACTCTTGTCAGCACTAATGTCCTTTAAGCAGGAGATCAGTGGATTACAAATGATGTATTTTAGTTTTCAATTTCTTATACCATTTCTTGCAATCAACTACAAATACTTGTGAGGGTGTGTGGAAAATATCACTACTTTGTTTTTTAAGTTCTTAATTTTCCAGCACTCTGCGGTTGTCTGGTGGATTTTAGTGCCATTTTATATGCTGCCAAAACCATTATTAAGCAATTGCCTTGAATGGTTTTTAGCACCCTGCAGAATTATTTAATTCCATTTTTAGGTTTATACTTATAAGTTACTTCCTTCCCTTGAAGTGAACTGCTGCAGTTTGATGTACCAATGCATCTTTCTTTGTTTCTTTCTATATATTTTTTTAACTGAGGAGCAGCTTGAAAGATAATGATGTCACCAGAGACCAAGCATGAATATAAGTGATCTTTATGGACATGCTAGCATTCTTTCTTGGCTGCAGGAGGCATGGTATCAAAGAAACTCATTTCATGTTTTTTTTATTGTGATAAAGGATTTATTGTTGATTTAAGGGTGACTTTTACTGCACTGTAATGATGTTATTCATTCTCGTATTGTAAGAAAGAATTGCTTCAAGGTGTTCCAGCGCAAACTGAAATAATCAAAAAATCTCTTCACAGGTATTGTGAAGCCAGATGGCCGACAACTTGACATTCACGCAGTCATTGACAAATGCAACATTTATTCGTCCGTCCAGCTTTTATATCACTGGACTTTCCAATATCCCACATGCAAAGTACTACTATGTGTTTTTGTGCTTCGTATATTCAGTGACTGTGTTGGGGAATTCTTTTATAATGGGTACAATATACCTGGCACGCAGCTTACACACAGCGAAGTACATTGCTGTCTTCAACTTGGCTGTGTCTGATCTGTGCGGAAGCTCTGCTCTCATTCCAAAGCTTCTGGACATGTTTCTGTTTGAGAACCAGTACATATCTTACGAAAACTGTCTGGCAAACATGTTTTTTGTTTATTCTTTCATGACATTGCAGTCTCTTACTCTGCTAGCCATGGCATATGACAGACTAATTGCTATATGTTTTCCTTTAAGGTATCATGCAATTGTCACAAAATCAGCAATGACTTTGATCATTGGCTTTATGTGGATTGTCTCCATGAGTGTAAATGCTCTTCTGGTAGCCTTGGTTACCAGACTGTCCTTCTGTAGGTCTACCACAGTTAACAGCTATTTCTGTGATCATGGCCCTATCTATAAACTAGCCTGCAATGATAATTCCGTAAATTCCGTAATAGGTGTTGTCTGTGTTGCTGCTCTGCTTGATATTCCATTGATACTAATAGCTCTCTCATATATTTGCATTGGTTTTGCATTGCAGAAGATCTCACGGGGTGCTGAGCGAAGGAAAGCTATGAGAACTTGCACTTCTCATTTAATATTAGTAGCTTTGTTTTATCTACCAATTATTGGTGTTTACACTGCAGCTTCTACAACATCTTTAAATACGAATGTCAGAATAATCAATACTGCTTTGACACAAACTATTCCACCTATGTTAAACCCCATAATATACACACTAAAGACAGAGGAGGTTTTGCAGTCTGTTAAAGTACTCTATAAACGAACCAAAGTGAACACTGTAATGGAAAGAACTGTGCAGAAGACTGTGAGGAACTAAAATGACATGACAGCTATAAACTGGCCTCATGAGAAAAATACACATACTATTTTCATTTGTGTTTAGTTTTTACTGTTTCACTGATAAGAATTTCATTGTAGTCTAAAAGTCCAGGAAAGTCCAGGAAAGTCCAGAAATTTCACATGTATTTCTTTAGTTACATTACATTTATACTAGCAAGAAGAGTGCATTACACAATTGCAATGATTTGCAATCATACGCTATAAATCAGTGACATGAAATGGCAATACTTAGTAGCTACAATTCAAAACTGTATTACATTTACAGTATGATTTCTATTTTAAGAAAAAGATCAAGACCAATAGGGGATCTTTGCATTACAAATAACACATGTGGATTGTACACTTCCATACATGTTCATTAGGCATCATATCAATTGGCTTACAGCGACTTGACCTGTTCCATTATTTTTCTTTTGGGTTTTTTTTTCTTTTACCGCAGTCAGTTTCAAGTTTATACATTTCTGCATAGAGGAAGCATCATTTTTCAGGTAATAATAATATGATTTTTATATTCCATGTATTACAGAAGATATGTTTGCTCTTAAACTGTCCTCAAACGTTTTTTAGACAATCCTGTTGCAATAAATCCTTATCAACACACAATACACATGACAGCTTTTTATAATGTTTTTGTCTTTGATATATATAGATGGGTGCCAGCCGTGCACATCATCATACCAGCACAGTGCAGATACAGTTAAATTGATGCAATTGTTAGTTTTGCAATAACAGTGCAGTTTCACATTTGTTACAGTTCAAGTATTACTTTCAAATGAACACAGGGTGCTTTACTCACATATCCTTAGAGCAAAATCTAGAGGGAATGGTGAGGTGTTTGAGTCTTGACTATGTAGTTTCGGCAGCATAAATGTGGCATTATTAGTCATCAATACTAAATGCAGTGGATTCTATGTGTTTTAGGAAAGACACCATATGACATACTGGACTAATGTTTTTGGGGGGGGGGTTTCACCATACTTTTTCAAAATGACCAGTTTATAGTGTGTTTAACTGAACCCAAATATTTTACTTGGTCAATTATTTATTGAGGAAAATTATCCATGTCTGGAGGTGTGTAAAGTATGTGAACCTTTAGGATTAAGCAATTAATTTGAAGGTAGTGTCAGGCGTTTTAAGTCGGTGGGATAACAATAAGGTGTGCGTGGGTACCTTGTTTTATTTAAGGAACAGGGATCTACTCAGGTCTGATCTACAAAATACATGTTTCTAATGGCATGTGTATAATGGCATGGACAAAGGGGATTTCTAAGGATCTCAGTAAAGAGTTATTGATGCTCATCAGCCTGGAAGAGGTTACAAAACCATCTCTAAAGAGTTTGGACTCCACCAGTCTACAGTCAGACGGATTGTGTGAAAATGGAAAAAATCAATACCATTCTTTGTCACCCCACTGCAATTCAGCATAAGAATGTTATCCCCTCTGTAAAACATGGTGGTGGAAGTATAATGGGTTCAGTCTGTTTTGATGCATCTGGACCAGGATGCCTTGCCATCATCGATAAGACAATGAATTCTGAGTTATACCAGCGATTTCTAAAGGAAAATGTTAAGACATCTATCTGTGAACTGAATCTCAGGTGATGGATTAGGCAGCAAGACAATGACTCTAGAACGACACATGTCGTTCTACCAAAGAGTTGTTAAAGAAGAACAAAGTTAATGTTTTTTTGTCTCATTTGTTTAATTGAGTTTTCTTTATCCATCTGTCTATCATTACTATCTTTAAAACTTTAGGACTTGTGTGAAATCCTGATCGCGTTTAAGGTCATATTTATGTAAAATACATTACATAATATAGGGGTGAGAAACTTTCAACCACTACTGTAGTAAAAATGTCTATTTGAAATTCACACATTAAGCTAAAAAACCTATAAATTTTAATTGATTATTGGTGGTTGTAACTACAATTTGTGTGTACAGTTTTGTTGGTGAAGATTCTAGCCACAGAACAAGGCTCTGTCATCATCAAGTCTTTTTTCAGCTCATCCAGCTAGTTGGAGAAGAACTGCAACTCCAGCACTCCAGCAAGACTGTAGTGACCTTGGTCATCATAGCATACCAGACAAATTAAACGTTGTTGCCCCATTACTAAACTCTGCTCATCTCTCAATAGGCTGCATTTAAATAATGAAAAAAACATTGGTTTTAAAAACAACCAAAGCTTCTCCTAATAGAAGGTGTTTAACACAGTGTTTATTTGGCTGTGTTTGTTAGCTGGAAACTCTCATAAGGCTGTATTCTTTAGCAAATAAGGTTGAGCATAAAGTCACCAAGCAGTAGTACATAAACTGGAATAGGATTCTGATGTGTTAATCACTTTGTCAGTTATAATGTGTGAGTGCTAATTGCTAAAAGTAGTTTTGCTTTTTTTGCACTTCTGATGACATTACATTACAATCATTTGGCAGATGCTTTTATCCAAAACAACTAACATCATTCAAGTTTCAGGACAGTGTGAGAACCAGAGGAGAGTATTAAGTGCTAAATCTTTATGTAAGAGCAATGAAAAAAGAATTAGGAGAGATGATGAATATTTGAAGCTAGAGATGTATTCTCCTGTTCTTGAGGGCTTAGGCAGCTCATTCCACCAGTGAAGTACCACAAAAGAGAAGAGTTTGTTTACCTAGTGTGTAGGGATGGCAGAGCCAGATGATGTTCCTTGGAGGAGTGAAGGGAGCGAGTAGGAACATGAGGCTGAATGATGGGATTAAGGTCGCTGGGTACAGACTCATGTCACTCTGTAGGTGAGAGTTAGTGACTGAACTTAATTCGGACCTCCATGGGTAGCCAGTGTAGTTCAACCAGCAGTGGGGTAACATGCAACCTTCTGGGTTGGTTGAAAACCAGATGAGCTGCTGCGTTCTGAACCAGCTGCAAGGGTCTTACCATGCCAGCTGGAAGACCCACCAGGAGGGCATAGCAGTAATCAAGGTGAGAAATAACCATGGCTTGTACCAGGAGTTGGGTGGCATACTGAGTCAGCTATGGCCTGATTTTATTGACGTTATATAAGGTGAAGCGACATGACCGAGAGACAAATGCAATGTGGTCAGAGAAAGATGCTGGTTGTCAGTCATGACACCCAGGTTTCTCACCACCTTCCACGGTGTGGAAGTATGTGCTGAGACAGTGTGGTCATCTGGCGGGAAGAACATTTTTTTTCTCTCAGCAGCTCTGAGATCAGTGCACAGCCTTTGAATGGTTTCGGTCAGCCATGGGTGAGGAAGGCTAGAGCGAGCTGGTTAGAGCTAGCGGACTATCCAGACAAGCTTAATCTACACCCTGCATATTTGAGAATTTTAATTGTTACAAAACCAGCTTACAGCTGATGAGTTGAATCAGTTGTGTCAGGAGCAGAGAAAACACTCACAAGTGCAGGGTAAAGATTTATGTCATTTACACATAGTCTATAAACAGTGCTTTACCAGGGTGCACGTGTTCATACATGCCATGAAAATCCCAGACATGTATGCAGGGTGGGTTTTTGCTGCTATAAAAACATTTGGAAGCCTCTTTTACTCACAAAAACTAAATATTAATAAAGTATGAAAAAAATCTTTGCCAGCTGTAATCTAAACATGTATTTCCAAGTAATGTATCTGCTTCAGTTAGCACATGCGTGGCGGGCGAGGGCCAGGCTACAATTACTAAAACTATTTGTTAACAAGCCGACTACGCCACCCAGTGGTGTAGAGCACTGGGACTCTGACTAAAAAAATGGGTATAGATAATTACTGCTTGAACACAGGTTCGTCCCCAGGCTGAGCAACCAACAAATCACCAGACAGTGAATACGTTCAAAAAAAGTTTAACAACCAGCTTTTAAAAAAACAGGTCTCGACCAAGAGTAAAAGAAATAAAACCCAGATACAGCAAACACGGTACCCAACCCCAACAACTTAAAACGCCCCAAACAATAAGGAGTCCACAGTACACAAGTAAACTTGGAGAAACAGTCCTCAGTTCAATCCGGTCCTGCGCTAGTCACCACGCCGGCGGGCCTCGGCTGTCCCAGTCGTGCCCTCGCTCGAGCCTCTGCACCTAAAAACACAAACACTGCGCCAGTACTCTGTTTGCACCCTTTCAGTACGGTGCCGTCCGAATGGTCTTTAAACCATTACGTAAGGATGGGAGAGGTATTCACGACAGACCCGGGCGGCGACTCGTCAACCGCCCAGGGCCGCTGTGGAAAGGAGTATCGCCAACGGACGCCGTTGAGCGCGTGTCCGTCTGTCCTCTGCCTCGCTCCTCGCACGCCAACCCCCGCGTTTCCTCTGCGGCGGCGTTCCTCACAGGCACGTCCTTACCAGCGATTTCCTTCCAGCACGCGTTCCTTCACTCCTAACGCCCTCTCAAATATTTTTAAATCCCGGGCCCCGCCCAGAAATCACAACCATTGGCCACACAGCTCCGTTGACGTCAGGGTTCAGTCTGCTAAATCAATCAGTCGTTTGGCAAAAAGAGTTCCTGAGGACAGAATCACCCCGTGCAATAAATACATAAATAGTGAATCACAACAAAACCAAAAATACACAGCAAATCATATCACACGAAATAAAAATACCCCCAAAAAAAACTCCACCTTGTTACACATGAGCCTCAGGGTAATCAATCATTCAGTCAATCAATCAGCCTTTATTTAAACTACACACAGTACATTGAAAGTGATCCTCATTTACAATATAATCAAAAGTTTACATCAAACAGAGACTGAAGTACAAATTAGCTGCAACAAAGATAAAAAAAAAAACCAGATAAAATGTAAGAACAAATTGAGGAAACTGTATTTAATTTCATACTTGAGTGATTATAGACAAGTAGAATAAACAGATTAAAAGGCACAAATAATAAAATATTTACATTACAATTACATTTACAGCATTTGGTAGACACTCATGGGTGCTTTGTAGTCCACATGTCCCTCACGCTAGTAAGCATACATGTAAAATTAAGAGCTACTAATAGACTATTAGAAGATTTTACCAGAGATGGAATCCACCAGGGCCCTATCAGATCACCCACACATAGAAGACAGTTTTTACATTTTTTTTTTTTTAGGTTTGAGTTAGTTACGTTTATGACATAAGCATATAGGTGTCACTCTAAGTACTCAATGAAGAGGTGGGTCTCAGCAATGGTTAGGGGAAGTTCATTCTACCACTTTGGTCACAAAGCATTCTACCACTTTGGCTATCAAAGTGCTTGATGCTCTAAGAGGGCGAGCTGAGACTTGTGGGGCTGGTTAGTAAGATGGAGCTGGACCATCTTAGGTGACCGCCAATGTGAGCAGCCTCAGGAAGCCAGTGAAGGGTCTGCAGTAGTGGAGTGGTGTGTGAGAAGTTTGGTGTAAGACCAGATGTGCTGTTGGATTCTAGAACATCTGTGGAGGTTTTGTGGTCTTCAGAGGGAGGCTGGCCAGGAGGTAGTTACAGTAGTCCAGTCTTGAGATGACACGTGACTGGACAAATATCTGAGTGGCATCAGTCATCAGGAAATGGATGAATTCTCCTCATGTTATAAAGAAGTTACCGGGAAGTTTAGGAGAAACTATTATGGTGAGATGAAAACAAGAGCTCGTCATCTAAGAGAACCCTTAGGAGGATTCTCAGCAGCTCTACCAACCTGGAGGAGTACACAACATCAGTCACTGGCTACATCAGTAAGTGCATCGATGATGTCACAGTCTCCAAGAACATCACCTCATGCCCCAACCAGAAGCCGTGGATGACTGCAGAGGTGCGCATGCTGCTGAGAACCCGAGACACCACCTTCAAATCAGGTGACAAGGCTGCCATGAGAACAGCAGGGGCCAACCTGTCCAGGGCCATCAGAGCAGCTAAGCGCCCATGCCAAGAATATCTACAGCCATTTCAAGGACACTGAGGATGTACGGCGCATGTGGCAGGGCATCCAGGCCGTCACCAACAACCGGGCATCTCCACCTGCCTGTGATAGTGAGGCCTCCCTTCCAGACATGCTGAACAACTTCTACGCACGGTTTGAAGCACAAAACAACATGGCAGTGAGGAAGTCCATCCCACCTCCCAACGACCAGGTACTCTGACTGTGGCTGATGTGAGAAAAACTCTGCTCAGAGTCAACCCACAGAAAGCTGCTGGACCAGATAATATTCCTGGTTGTGTGCTCAGAGGATGTGCAGAACACCACCCTTCAATTGGCCCTCACCCATCTGGACAAAAAGGACACTTATGTTAGAATGCTGTTCATAGACTTCAGTTCAGCATTCAACACCATCATTCCTCAGCATCTGATTGGGATGCTCAGACTGCTGGGCTTAAACACCTCCCTCTGCAACTGGGTCCTGGACTTCCTGACTGGGAGACCTTAGTCACTCAGGATCGGGAGCACCATCTCCAGCACAACCACGCTGAACACAGGGGCCCCAGGGCTTAACACAGGGGCCCCCATGGCTGCTCTTCTGTTCATGCTGCTGACCCACAACTGCACAGCAATGCACAGCTCAAACCACATCATCAGGTTCGCCGATGACACAACTGTGGTGGGTTTGATCAGCGGTAACGATGAGGCAGCATACAGAGAGGAGGTGCAACGGCTGACGGACTGGTGCAAAGCCAACAACCTTTTCCTTAACATGGAGAAAACAAAAGAGATCACTCCCTGCGGAGCATCAGCGGCTCCTCGGTGGAGACTGTCCATAGCACCAAGTTCCTTGGTGTTCACATCAAGGAGAACCTCACGTGGACCCTCAACACCAGCTCCATCACCAAGAAAGCTCAGCAGCATCTCTACTTCCTGCGGAGACTGTGGAGAGCACACCTTCCACCCGCAATCCTCACCATGTTCTACAGAGGGACCACAGAGAGTATTCTCTGTAACTGCATCACAGCCTGGTACGGGAATTGCAATGTTTCAGACCGCAAGACCCTACAGAGGGTTGTGAGAAGATCATTGGAGTCTCTATCTCCTCTGTCACAGACATTTACACCACACACCACATCTACAAAACCACTGGCGCTGTGGGCGACCCCACTCACCCCTCACACTCTCTTTACCCTCCTCCCATCTGGAAAAAGGTTCCGTAGTGTATGGGCCTCCACTACCAGAATGGGGAACAGTTTCTTCCCTCAGGCCATCAGACTTCTCAACCAGTACTGAAGCATAAACACACACACACACCACCGACACCCCTATCCCCTCCCTCACCCTATCCCTTTGAACAACTCAGACTTTAATTACCTGTTACCTCTATTTTTATACTACACATTCTGTATAAAACACAACATTCTCTGTCATGTTGCTGCTACAAACTGCACAATTATGTTTATTGTTGTTCCAAAATTCATATGTATTGCTGTTCTGAATTTTTTGCACATGTAAACTCTGTTCTGCATCTTTGCACATCTCTGCTGCTAGAATACAGTACTGGTCAAAATACTGTATTTATCCTCAGTGTAGCTATTGTCAATTGCACGGTGTCTTGTCTTGTCTTGTTTAGTTGTATTGTTGCACTTGTGTTTTGTTCTGTACTGTTCTATCCTGCTCTTGTGTTGCACCATGGTCCTGGAGGAACATTGTATCGTTTTTACTATGTACTGTGTGTATATGGTAGGTACATTAATTAGTAGATGATGTTTTTAAAACACATTTTAGTCAAAGGTCTTAATATGTGTCTGAAAATAACCAAGTTACTCAAAATTGAAAGTGAAAACACCATCCTATGATGTTACATAAGGGCAGAATGTAACAGCCACAACTAGGAAGCGGCCATTAACCAGAGAACAAGTTTTCGTTTACAGCATTTAGCAGACACTTTTGTCAAAAGCGACTTCCATTCCCTAAATATAAGGGGCAGTCTTCCTGGAGCAACTTGGGGTAAGGGCAGCCCGCAGGCCAATCACGGCCCGCTGTCAGATATCATGCGGCCTACAGCTTCGGTCTTATTATGTGTTATTTATGGCTTGCTAGCTCTGTCAGAATAAATAAATCATAAAACTTTATGGTGGCAGCACCATTCTAATGCTATCTGGCTTGACTCATTTCTGCCATGGCGACTGCAAAGAAAAAGAGAAAAGTTGGCACTTATTTAATTAATAAGATTTGGTTATAACTGTTAATGTTATGTACCTGTATGTGTAACACAAACTGCTGCTTTCTGAAAAATCTTGTAAAAGACAAGGGCAAAATTCACTTGTTTTAAACTTATAACTCCTGTTTAAAATGTTCATGAGGCAAAGATGTACAGGGTGGGCCATTTATATGGATACACCTTAATAAAATGGGAATGGTTGGTGATATTAACTTCCTGTTTGTG
>JBBIGA010000035.1:10504666-10518797 GCA_037576975.1 Alestes dentex | reverse complement strand
CTTGTTTTCTTACGAATAGCATACAGGGAAAGAAAGAATTACGACAGAGAGAGAGAGAGAGAGAGAGATAGAGAGAGAGAGAGAGCTCTGTGAAAGGAAGGACCTCTCGGACCTCGGTTTCGGAAACTTTTCTCAGACATTTAAAGACACAAACTCGAGTCCAGATCTGACTGACAGCCGAGGAACTTAAGCTCTGTTAATATTATCAGTTTCACAAACGAGCCTCTTTTCCACACTGAAGACAAAAACAGCCCGTAAGTCTGTAGTCTGGGCGGAAGTGTCCAGGTGAGGTATGTGGTTAGGTTTTTAAGTTCGTCTCAGTTTCTCCAACATCCTCAGCAGGACCAGGGAGTTACTGGAGCTCCATTGCTCTTCCCACAACCACCCTTAACTTTAGGAAAGGAACTTCCAATACTTAAAAATGCAAGTCCACCAACACCTCAGCAGGATTAGGCTCTTACTGCTCTTCTAACCACGACACTCAACTCTCAAACACCTGGAGAGGGACATGTAATACTTACAAATGCAGTTTTTAAGTGTTTTATTTAGTTCTTAGGTTGGTCTCGGTTTCGTCATATCCTGAGCGGGCCAGGAACTTACTGCACGTACTGCTCCTCTCACAACCACCCTAAACTTTCCGAGACCCGGAGAGGAACATCTAATACTTACAGTTGCATATTTAAGGGGTTTTGATTAGTTCTTAAGTTGGTCCACCACCACCCTCGGCAGCACCAGGCACTTACTGCTCTTCTATCCACGACACGTAACTGTCAGACACCCGGAGAGAAACGTCTAATACTTACAAATGCAGTTTTTAAGGGCTTTGATTAGTTAATACGTTGGTCCACCACCGTCCTCGGTAGGACCAGGGAGTTACTTCTCTTCTTACAGCCACCCTAAACTTTCAGAGACCCCGAGAGGAACATCTGTTCGGGTCTTTAAGTTCGTGTCGGTTTCTCTAGCATCCACAGCAGGACCAGGCACGTACTGCTCTTCTCACAATGACACTTAACTTTCGGAGACCCGTAGATGAACATCTAATACTTACAAATGCAGGTTTTTAAATGTTTTGTTTAGTTTTTAAGTTGGTCCACCACCGTCCTCAGCAGGACCAGAACGTACTACAGCCCCACTGCTCCTTTCACAACGACACTCAACTGTCAGACACCCGGAGAACAACATCTAACACTTATAAATACAGGTTTGTGGGTTTTTTAAGGGTTTTGTTTGGTTCTAAAGTTCGTCTCGGTTTCTCGAACATCCTCAGCATAACCAGGGAGTTACTACTCTTACGGCTCTCCTCACCACGACACTCAACCTTCAGACACCCGGAGAGGAACCTCAAACACTCACAGATGCAGAGCTCCACCACGTAGGCGTAGTAGGACCAGCAGACGACCAGGTTGATGAAGAGGACGGGGATCCAGGACAGGCTCCTCTGGCAGCATCTCAGCACCGGGGAGGGCGCCATCTTTAATCCGCACGCGGAGAGGCCGTGACGTCGCGCGCGCGAGCTCGAGCCAGACTGGAGAAGAACACAAAGAACCCACAGAACAGGCTTTTACCCTCTTCACCACCGCCACCACCGCTAGCACATCATCTCACTACGAAGAGCCCAGACACCCATTCACACTCAACACAAAATAATAAAGCGATGGCATTTTTCTGGCTTATTTTTAATTTAACCCCAGATTTAACAGCTTTCATCATGACTCTCACAGTGCTACGAAGAGTATCTGGGTTGTAATTAAAGTAATAATATTTTAAAAATACAAAATTGTTGGTTATAACATCTCACTCGGTCTGTTTTTCATTTCAGTGAGAAATTAAGCTAACAGGTCCACAATTTGTCCAGCAGATGGCAGCAGCAGCTCAGTGGGCTGGTTAGACTGAGACTCCACTTCTCTTCCAGAAGGGTGTGGTGTGTGTGTGTGTGTGTGTGTGTGTGTGAGAGAGAGAGAGAGAGAGAGAGAGAGAGAGGGAGAGAGAGAGAGAGAAAGTGAGTATAAATCTTTGTGACCACATGGCCTTAAAATGATAAGAGTACTTTGAAATGTGCTGTTTACACATTTTAAGGAAAAAGTAAAAGAGCAGAAAGATTTTTGGTTACTGAAGTTAAGGTGAAGTTTGTGTGTAGTATTACACATGGAATGTTATAGTAAAACCACTTGTGCGTGTGTGTGTCAGTGTGACTGCCTTTACATATGATGCCCTTTCTTTTGACTTATTTCTCTCCTGGAAGAATGAGGGTGTGAGCAGAAGTTCGGTTCCTCATCATCTGGCGCTTGTATATCCACAATATTAGGTGTGTTTAGACATATGAAAAGCATGTTTGACAAAAGAATGCAGCCCAGCTCATGACTGGAGAGGAAACCTTTGCGGAGAATGAAATGTTTTACAGAAAACATGAAAGCCAAATTGTAATCACACAGTTCACCAAAGTGTGT
Source organism: Alestes dentex (assembly GCA_037576975.1). Lineage (NCBI taxonomy): Eukaryota > Metazoa > Chordata > Actinopteri > Characiformes > Alestidae > Alestes > Alestes dentex. The sequence goes on along the minus strand of JBBIGA010000035.1, from coordinate 10,516,350 downwards.
GATGCTTTGGTCGGTTTATGCAAGCTGCAACTTATAAACAGGCAAGTTTGACTCATGCGTAATCCATATTTGAGCAGTTTGTATTTGTTCAAATTGTAATCATGAAATATTTTAATAACATAAATACATTTGTCTTTCTAGTGCCAAGGCACCCTGCCACTGCCTCACATCCCCAAGGGGAGGTCCTGAGTTATGTCACAGGAACAAAGATTGCATTCACATGGAGCCTGAAGGAAAGTGCGATCTTGTCCTGAGCATGAATAGATGCAAATCTTTTAGTCCAAACTAACACACGTTTGTAATTAGAAACATGAAGCGCTGGTTAGTAATTTATTTAAACTCACCATCACCACTCATATTAACCTTTTCATTACGCTGGACTGTTGGATGTTTCACTAGATGCTGTCCAACTAAGTTTACTTAAAAAAAACTTGAGCCTGGCTCATTTTAAGCTGAATCCAAAGTTACTTTGTTCATCCTGCACTGGAATCCAGGTTCTAGTGTACTATAACACCCTGTTTTTTGGAGAGATTTCTGTCAAAAACCTCAAAGAATGCAGCCAATCTCTAATGGGTTTAACTGTAATCTGTGACTGTGGCCTGAGAAACATGATGCCTATAAACAAAAGCCTGAGGAGTATGTAAACATGGACATGGTCATGAAAAAGATTGAGAAAGAAAAGATGGATTTTTATACTGATCTGTGTATTTGCATGTGTGTGTTTCTTTCGCTCCAGAGCTCATAATATCTCCAGGGTGTGGCTGATTTGACCACCAACTTCTGAGTGCACTGGACTTCAGTTCAGACTCATTTGCAGAGCCTAACCTTTTATACAAGACTGGACATGAGGGCTTATGCAGACAGGGATGTGAGAAAGTGGCACCATACACAGATTTCCTAAGTAAGATTTTGAGCAAGACAGTTTGTCCTAATGATTCTGAAAAGTTAAAATGGTTAAATGGTTATGGCGCCCATGCCTTCATATGTATGTCACCATGAACAAACTTTGTCATTTTTATGTTTGTGTATGCATGTGTACAGTGTGGGGGGTCGGTCTTTCTTTCTGATGAGTAGATCTTGTTTAGTAAGCCACAATGAAAGCACCACTTAAGGGATGAATGCACTTACTGTTTTGTGGCAATGAGCTCGAAACAAGGAGGAGAGAAATGCTGCTGTAAAAGAGGGAATTCTGAAAAGATAAAGAGTGAGATGGATGGACAGTAAGGACGCAGAGGGATAGAGGATATATATATAGACTGAGGGGCATACTAATTATAGGTGAACAGAAAGAGAGAAAGTGAAAGCTTGAGATTGAGAGAGAGAATGAGAGAGAGAGTGATGGAAATATTGATCAGAGCAGTAATGAAATGTTGTGGAGAAAGTGCTCTCTTCATATTTATGTGTGACACCATTATAGAGGAAAGGAAGTGGCAGAACTATTAAGTAGAGCGTACTGCGATTACTAGGAGCTTGTGTGTGAGAACTAGAGTGAGTGAGAGACTGTGTTTGAAAACAGGAGGTGGGAACCCCGATTCACAAGAACAGATTCACAAAGAAGGAAAATATACACCACTTAAATGGATCGAGAATTTTGAATGGCTGGTGTGAAAACCTGTAGGGACTTATAGTTCCTCACAAGCGATGTGAGCATGCTTGTCTTTATATCTTCATAGCATGGCAGCTCAAATGTAGATGCCTGCAAATTACACAATACATGCTGCAAAATGCAACGAAGGAATATGTACTTTATAAACAGAACAGAAAGATGGATGTGATGGAAGATGATGATAAGGCAGAGAACACAGCGAGAGAGAGAGAGTGTCTGGAGTAGGATGATGACGGCCCTTGGCTCCGCTCCATTGCTGACGAAAGCTGCTTAGACCCTCAGTTGCCATGGAAACCAGCTGGAGCAGCCAGAGAGAAAGAGAGAGCAGGAGGGCGGAGGCAAAGGCGGGAGGAACAGAGAGAGAGAGAGAGAGAGAGAGAGAGAGAGCTGTGTCAAAGGAAAGAGCAAGAACAGAACCAGATTCGCATTAAATGACATTTTGCATATGTGCATGCAAAGATAAAGAATCTTATTTGTTTTCAGATGTATCCTGTGTAATTAACCTCTGTTAGTGTCAGGCTGAGAGAGAACAATAGAGATACGCTGCAGCGGATGATCAACATGGATACCCAGTCCGAGAGCTGTGAGCCCCCACCATGCGATCCTCAGCCTCCAGGTAAAATAAGAAAGGCCTTCAAGCTGTTCAGCAAGCGCAAACCCGGCAGCAGCGTAGCCAGCATTTTCTCTATGCGTGGCAAAGGCGAGGGAGGACCCAAATCACCCCCTTCAAGAAGCAAAACCCTGGATGGATTAGCAGAGACAGTGGCTCCAGAAGCAGAGGCAGAATCTCTAGACTTGGACCAGGAGGACAGTCAAAAGGAAGATGTTCCAATGGAGGAGCCCACAAGCACAGAGGGTAACCTGGCATCAACCCCAACCAGACAGTCCATCTCCTCCATCACCTCCGCCAAATCACTGAGCTTCCTCAATATGCTTCGGCGAAGTCGGAGAGGAGGAGGGGGGGAACGGCAGGCACAGACAGAGTCGCAGAGACCTGGGCGGCAGAGGAAAGGCCTGAAGGGTCTGTTTGGAAGTGTACGCTGGCATGGGAAAGATAAAGAAGGAGGTGATGAGGTTGCACCTGGTCCTCCCCTCCTTGCCTCCCGTTCCAACAGTGTGGAGATCATCAAGGAAAACCTGACTCTAACCCCCCGGCCTGCACTGCGATCTCCAAATGAGTCTGAGACTGAACAGCCGCCCCCTCCATCACTGGAAGAGCCTACTTCATCTGAGGACACTGCAAAGGTGAGCGAATCTGCTAAACCACCTACTAATGACAGGTTGAGCACGTTGCTCGGAGACATTTCATCTATCCTGAGTTTTGACTCACTGACGGGTGGTGGAGATATTGTTGCGGATGTAGAAGCGGAATGGGTCAAAGTCAGCAGTCGGGTGGAGGAGGGAACAGATGAAACCACTAAAAAGGACAAGGGTTTGTCAGCTGCTGTTTCTACCAAACTTAAACCTACCCTTTCTCCTAAATCTACTCTTAGCTCTACATTCCTCGCCAAACCCTCTCCTACATCTACAACTAAACTTCTTTCTTCCTCAACCTCAACTCCCAAACCTGCATCTAGTCCTACAACAAAACCCACACTTTCCCCAGCACAGCCAAGTCCCACTACTTCAGTTAAATCTACCCCATCCCCTATATCTACCTCTACCCCTAGTCAGACAACAAGACCAGACCCATTATCTCCTCCTACCCCAGCGTCTTCCCCTATCCCATTGACTAAACCCTCACCTACTCCTATAACAAAACCCATGCAATCCCCTCCAACTACTCCAACCTTAACAATACCAGCCAAACCTGCCCCAATACCTACATCTACCCCCTTGCTTGAACTTGCAACCAAACCGTCCTCTACCCCTTCTCTACCTGCTGTTCCTTCCCCTGCTACTATTTCTGAAACTGAAATCTCACCCACAGTTAAATCTTCTCCAGATTCTGCTGGGCCTGCTTCTGTCAGAATTGAGCCCACCCCTGCCGCAACTGTTACAACTAAACCAACTCCAACTCCTGCTCCTACAACCACTGCTAGACACAGCCACTCTGCATCACAGGAGACTAAGCCTAGTAGTGCTCCAGCACCCAAATATCCTCCTTTCTCCACATCAACCAAACCTGCTCCCACTGGTCCGGTAACTAGACCCAAAATTGTAACAACATTTGGATTATCAACCAGCCGAAACACTGCACCTATCGTCAAACCCGAGACAAAACAGCCTGCTCCCCCAACAAAGTCAAGTCCACCCTTTTCCCAAACTGACAAAAGTGGGTCAATGTCAGCTACAACAAAACCCTTGACTTCAGAATCTGGACCTTTTCATGCTGCTAAACCTCCTCCTGTAGCTAGCCCTCCCCCCTATGTACTACCTGTGACAAAACCCCAGGCTACAATATCTAAACCCACACCAGAAACTGCTATAGCACAGTCAGTCCCTGCAATTTCATCTGCTACCTCTGCAAAGGCTACATGTAAACCAGAACCTGCTGATACTTCTCTACTCTCTGGGTCTCCTCCACTCTCAGTCCAAACCACATCTCCCAGGCCGCTGACAACTACCGGACCCTCTCCAGTTCCATCCTCTACTACCCCAAGGGGAGGTAAAGAGCAGGAGGATGTGCCTAGGCGAAGACTGGTGGAGGATACTGGGGTACACACTCGGCCTCAGAAGTTAGAGCCCCAACCTGCTGCCCATGATCAATATCCTGTTGCCGCTCACAAACCAGAGAAGAAAAGCTCAACTGTGAAACCCACAACTCTCAGTAAGATTCCTGTATGTGGTGGTGGAAGACCAAAACAACACCACAGGGATGGCCAGTCCAATGGCAGTGAGGAACACTGGAACCTACCTACCCCAGTACATGAAGAAGGAAGTCCAATGTCTCTCTCTCGAGAGAGCAGCAGCAAGGAAGCCCTGAGTGACTTCTCCACAGCATCAGGGGCTGTTACCCCTACCCTGTCTCACAGCCAAGATGATATCCTGGACTCAGCAGCCTGTCCCACAATGGGGGTAACAAGTTTACCCAGGGAGTCAAAGATCCCCATCAAACATGGCTCCACTGCAACTTACCACTCTTTGCAGGGGAAAACAGAAGCAGCACGCTCCAAGATCCCAGTCGCTAAAGTACCCGTTCGCCGGACCAGCAATAAGCCTGCACCCACTGCCACAGCAGCTGCCACTCGGAAATGATGGACAGTTTTACTTTACACTACAAAACACAAAACATTCCACTTGCAACGTTCAGAAGTTTTGACAGGTACTCCCTGCTTGATCTCAGTCTCAGTCAGATCTCCTCATAGGAATAATGCAGGATTGCTACTGTTACTATTTGGACTGAAATACGTATGTGTCGATCACACTATATATACTGGGTGTTTCTATTCATATTGTGTCACTGTAAAAGACACTGATGCTGTGGATTCAAACCCTGTGCACCACCAAGGAAGAGAGAGAGAGAGATCACACAAAAGCCCAGCTGGAATTATCTCCATGGTAATTTATGATGGAAAAACCAAGGCAGACGATGAAGCACAACACCCCTCGCCTGGGAACGGAAGCCATGTAGACCCTCCCTGAGGAACCAAGCAATGCTTCAATGATCAATGATCATTTCAAAGGTCAATGATCTTTGGCTATCAATTATCACCAAGACCACGAACAACATGTTGGTAAATAAAGATGCTTTGCACTCATGGGAGCTCTCCATAAGCAATCTAAAATGGAGTCTTAGTTGTCATGTGGTTTTTATTCAGGTCTGAACCATCAAAGGGGTTTTACTGTCACCACTTAAGGGTGCTTTTTTCCTGCCACATTGAAGCCAATGTTTTCTAATGGTGAATGGAGAATTTTTGTAGCTTTTGTTACTTCCATTTTTGTAGACCTTTTTGTGTCTAATGTTCTCGGACCTTTGTTTTCAGCAAATGTTGTGGATCCATGTTTGTCTCTGTTGGAACTCTCCTCCTTATGCGAAAAGAGGCAGAATCTCTCTCTCTACATACATTAACACCAAGACAGGATCTCTCACATTATCTCTGAATGTATGTAGCAGAACGCATGCCCTACTTTCGAGCCAGAGGAGCCACGGTCTCCTTATCCTTCCACATGTTTCCCTTTCTCTTTTTTTACACACTGTGTTGAATCACACAGTGCCTGTCAGCTATAAAAACCATTTGAGTACTTGTCAGTGAAAGACAGTTTGGCATATGGATCTAACTCGTGGGACGTGCTGGACTGCTTGACTGGAGTACAATTTGGATAAGACTGCTTTTGATGAAATAAAGCCTTGGGACAGTGCTGTCTCATGGACGATCAGAATAGGTAAGGCTGTATGGTTGATTAGAGTTTCGGTCACGCTTGGGATGGATAGATCCTCTTGCCAGTGTCAAATGCTTTGTCCACATACCTAGTAGAGGATTATTTTTGTTTGTGTGTGAATATCTTAATGTTGCTCTGTTTCCTATTTAATCAATAAAACCCAACTATACTTAGAACGTGTCACATTTTGCCTAACTTGCCTTTCAGTTGATAAGTTGAGTTGCATCGTAAAAGAATGATGGCTGTGTGTATGAACATCAGGAGCATTTAAGATGAAACACTCTTGCAGTCACACACATCACTTGTTCACAGATTCAGTGAGGAAGGGGGAGCGGCAGCTCATTTTTCTCCCAGATGAACTTATTGGAATGATGACACTCAACTGAGGAGGGCAAGTGTGTGTGTGTCAGTGTGAGAGTGACTGAAATTAAATGGATTAAATAAAGCATCCTGAGGCTGCGGATGGAATGGGACTAGTCTTTCCGTATACGTTCTCCTCTGCAGAGGCATTATGTAGGCTCGGATAGACAATGAGTATACTGAGGCAAGTTCTGCAGCTAAGGAATATGCAGGTTAATGACTAAACACTAGTCGTAATATAATCATATAAGGGGTATTATTTTAACAGTGTAGTTTTTAATGTACCAGTGGTCATCTTTGCATGCTGTCTCTTTGAATTCAGAGTCTTGCCATTGTGGTAAAAATCCAGCTGACCCCAATTTCATAAATGTCATCAGTGCCTGGGAAGGGAGGTATAGGCTAGAATGGCATGGTAATACTGGAGTCATGCATGTGAGCATGCATCTAATGAATCATTGCCCTCACTCAGTTCTGCTGGAGCTCTTTGTGCACTTGCGACACTGAAGGAATGTTTGTAGGGCTTGTGCAGAAAGCTTTTTTAGGCTAAAATGGCATAGGAAGACTGCAGCCATGCACTAGCACAATCCAGCACCCGAATATCTCTAAGGAATCAGTATGCTCCCTGTGATATCATTTCTGAAGGAGCACTGTGTGCAGTTGATGCTGTCTTCAGTGAGAGGCAGCCAGTCAGGGCCGTGCCAGCACTGATAAAAGTAGATATGGAGAGAAACGGGGTAATACATGGCAGCAGAGAAGAGAAGAGAGAATGGGGGGAGCCCCTTCATTTCAATGGAGCACTGTTTTTAGACGGCCATGATGTAACTGGAGATAATCCAGGTTGCATTCAAGGCTTGTACAAAAGCATGTCCTATTCCATTTGCATTCAGCAAGGGGAAAAATAGCTATATTCAATGCCATATACTGCATCAAGATGTGATCAACTCAGCCACGAGGCATAAAGAAAACATAAGCATGAATGAATGTTAAAAAGGTGGCTGAGCAAGATGTGGAAGTCAGAAACAGACAACTGAGACCACCCGGGGAATAAAGCCATCTTTATTTTATCAAGGGCATTTTGAAACATTAATATGGGCAGAAACAGAGGAGCCGGCCAGAGTTTGTTTCCGTTTCAACAATGTTCTAGCTGTCGTGTTGTTTGGTGCTCTGTGTATAAAACAGTGGTCGGATATGAAAGGTAGAAATTGATTCAGAGGAGCGGTCAGGAGTCACAGGGGAAGATTTGGGGTCTGATTGCAGTCACGGGGCTCGCCAAGAGGGGGGTGTAGTTTTCTGAAAGCAAAACGAGAAACAAAGAATTGATATTTATAGATGCAGCACTGCACAAACAAAGCTCTGTTCATTGAGTAAAGCCCAGGGTGAAGACTGGGAAGGGAAGAGAACGGCGTGCTTCGCTGGAAAAACACGCAGTGCCTGAATCGCCCCAGTAGGATCTGCCCACTGTTAATGCAAACCTGCTCTGTTTATGGATGAGCCAGCCCCTGGGGTCTCCTCTGGAAGATAAAAGATCTCTTTAAACGGATCTAGGACCAGCTTTCTTTCTTTTAAGCTAATATGGGAAAATGTAAAAGTGGTCTCAGTTCACTAATTTGCATTGGCAACATACGATTAAAGTAGCCTGCAAGCTAAAGCCGAACTAAAACAGCAGGACTCACACATGATTCACCAGAAATTATTTATTTAAATACTGATTTGATGCATTTCCTCTTTTCAAAGCTTGAAGTTGGACTGGGACACAGACACTACGAAACAGAATGTAATTAAAATGTGTTAACTCTACCTTAATTTACCCCTGAAAATACACCAAACCCCTTCATTTGAATTAAGTGGCCGTTCATTGTGAAACCGAGGCCTTAATTTGACCTTAAAATTAGATTTAAGGCATGAGTATTAAAGCCGTTAATTCAGGAGGTTCTATTATTTAAGGGGCCATTTTGAAAAAGTGAGGGGAAAATTAAGTTTTACCCCTTAATCAGCCTTAATCTGTGCACTTTTTCTCTTAATTTTCTCTTTCCTTTCCTGTATGGTAATTTTAGGGGGTAAAATTAAGGCGTTTGGTTTCGTTTGGGCAGAATAATGCTAGTTGCTCTGGATAAGAGTGTCTGCTAAATGCATGGAAGTAGTGATGGTAATGTGTTCACAGGCTTTGGGTTGGTGGTATTTTATGGTTGTAATGACTGTGAAGGCAATGCAAAACTGACTTCTGGCCACAAGAAGAGGACTGGGCACGGTGATTTAGATGCAGAAGCACCACATATTCTTGTACACTGTATACAGTGAGTAGAAACATAACTATTCTTAACTGGCCGGCTAAGGGGATTATCCATCTTGTCTCAGAGGCTAGCGACAGCAGTAAGACCTGCCCAGTAAATTCTTTAAAGGATATTTCTTTTGAGATTGACAACAATACCAAAAAATTGTCCTGGCAGGTAAAATCAGTCAAAGTCTCTTCAAAATATCTAAGAGTTTTAATTTTGAGATTGTTATAAGGATATTAGTAAATAACTTCACTTATCTGTAAACATTATTACTCATTTGAAGTCAGTTTTTGTAGTGAACTTTTCTTGTTCTGCTGGGAGATCACTGCGCTGGTAGTATTTCTTGAGACTAGCAAAATGATCTGCAGTCTTAAAACAAAATTATTTTCCAGCAGAATAAACATATTCATAAATGTACATATAATGACAAAGAAGAAAAGCATCTAGAAATGATCTCACATTCCTACATACCTCATATATCATATAATATTCTACAACCTCATAATGAGAAATATTAGATATATTGTTTTCACTTGCCGATCCATAATTTTGCTGTGTTTCACAGAGTGTGTGTGAGGTTGTTAAGTACTAAGGGTCGCTTACTCCAACCCCCCCCCCCCCGAATTATGTGGAATAAATCAATCTATGTATAGAATGATTCACATTCATGGCATTTAGTAGACGCTTTTATCCAAAGCGACTTCCATTCCCTGAACCAACTTGGGGTTAAGGGTCTTGCTCAGGAACCCAGTGGTGGTGTGCTGAAGGCAGGAGTCGAACCCATGACCTCTTGGTCCAGAGGCAAGGATCCTACCCACTAGGCCACCATCACCCCTTATGATAAATCTGTTGCAAAATGATTTCGTTTTTTGAATAACAACATAATTTTCAATCCGCTCCTGAAAGTATACTCCAGCATTTTTGAACCCAGTCTCTATCTGCTGTATCTGTAGAACCCAAATGATGACCACATTCATTTCCATGTGTTTCATTGTGCATCATCATACTCCTGTACAGAAAACCTGTAGACTTAAAACACATTTACAGTGTGACCTACCACCTGACTTTCATATCAATAGAAGCAAATGAAGAAGTGTTTCAGCGTCTGCCCACTGGCTTTTATTAGACGTTTCAACTAAGTGGGTTTTCTGTACAGGGAATCGGATGATTTCCTGCAATAGAGGCAGTGGGGGGGGATTACACTATTTTTCCTCGCCTGAAAATTTTGCATCTGTTGGTGAATTACCACCATATGACCGCTATTACTGAATCTAGATGATCGATGTTCTATAAGCGTATAAGGGAGGATTTTGAATGTGTTGCTTATTGCATGTATTAAACCCAAGTTGAGCACCGAATGCAGCATATGTTTTGTGTGCATCACGCGCACACAGTGTCCCGACTGCAGCTGATGAAATTACTACCACAGGATTAACAGCAAGGGTTAACATGATCAGCATATGCTCACATTCACAGCCAAAATCCCAAAGGAAAAAAAAAAGTTTTACCTCACAGCAACTGGAATGACTTTAACACATGAAATCAGTAAAATCAAGCTTCCACAAACATGAGGAAACACAATGTATGTAAAATGTGCTCTCTAGCTTAATTTACCCCAAAAAATACACCAACCCCCTTCATTACGTGGTCGTTAATTTGTGAAACCGACCCCTTAATTTTACCTTGAAATGAGATTTAAGGCATGAGTGTGAAACTCCTTAATTTTAGATTTAAGCGTTTAGGAGGTTCTATTATTTAAGGGGCAAATTTGAAAAAGGGGGAAAATTCAGTAGGTTTTACCCCTTAATCAGCCTTAGCCTGTATACTTTTTCCCTTCATGTTTTCTTTTACCTGTATGGGAAATTAAGGTCAAAATTAAGGTCATTTTAAGGGGTAAAATTAAGGCGTTTGGTTCTGTAGTGTAATTCACACTAGACACATTTGATGCCTTGTAATGCAAAGTTGACGTACAACCAGTCCACCACCAGTTCACCATTCTGCCCATTCCCAGTCAGACTCTATTTCCTTTAACAATTTTCCAGCTCTAAAACAGGTCAGGGGGTCAAAGTGAATGAGTCAGGAGTGCAGTCTGTATGTGTATGCGAGTTTATGCCTCCCAGTAAAAAAACGACACAGTCCATTATTAGCATGTTTGTCTAATTATCCATGCTCCACTAAGACAAATCTCCATGGCAACTGCACAGGGTCAACCAATAGAGGGCTGGGAAAGAGGAGGGGTGTGGCCTCCATGTAAAGGATAAAAGACGGTGTCATATTACCAACATAATGTCTACTAACTTTACAGCAACACACGTCCTGGATGTCACGCAAACCATTCTTTTTTAATGGTTATTTTTAACTGAAGACTTTCGAAGCGGGGCAGAGGGGAATAGTTAGTGTATGACAGATGGAGACAGTGGTAATTGTGTTTCTAATTAATTAATTGGGTCACAGTTTCACATGAGAGGCTGCTGCTGGGTTTGTGAGGGAGTGTGTTAACGGCTGACTGGCCATGTGTTAACCAAACAGGACGACCATGCACTACCACACACAGCCATCAACCATGGAGCCGAAGCAGCCAGCACACGCTCACCCCTAAAATTAAACCGCCACAGTCATGTTTCCATTACGTAATGTTTACATCACTGAAAAGATGGGTGGAAAATATATTCTGCAGTTCACTGTAAAAACTGCTTCAATATGAAGGAAATTATACAACCATAAATAGTATAATATTTTATACTTTTTACTTACTGACCACTCTTCATGATCAGGCCCAGTTACCATATGGGTGCAGTTTGCATGGTCAGGACCCCCACAGGACCACCAGTGGTGGATCATTCTCAGCACAGTGGCCCCGGCACAGTAGAGGCATGATAAGATAAGAAAACCCTTTATTAGTCCCACAGTGGGAAATTTGCATTGTAATGGCAGAAAGTGGACAGAACAAAGGTAAGAGCAATAAAACAATAGAAAAAAAAGCTATACCACACAAGATAAAATAAAAAGCACACTTTATAACTAATACAAAAATATATAGATATTTGTATGTGTATGCAAATATATGTGTCTATATAACCTATATATGTATGTGTATCTGTACATAGTGGACACACACA
>JBBIGA010000035.1:10483460-10504566 GCA_037576975.1 Alestes dentex | reverse complement strand
ACACACACACACACACACACACACACACACACACACACACACACACACACACATACACACACACACATACACACACACATACATACACACAAACACACACATACATACACATACTGTACACACACACCTACAACCAATTCACCTGACATGCATGTCTTTGGACTGTGGGAGAACCGGTGTTAAGCCACGCCACCACGAGGAAAACATGCAAACTACACACATACACACACAGACGCACGCAAAACGCCAGGACCCGGATTCAAAACCCCAAACCTGGAGGTGTGAGGCAACAGTGCTACCCGTGGGGCCCACACTTTCACTTTTACTTGTAAAATGTCATTTCACACTGTCAGATACCTACTTTATGTAGTCCTATGTGATGTTGCTTGTTTATCTCAATATATCCTCAGTCATACTGAGAGAAGACAGAGACTAACTGAGCTGACAGCAGCTCCAGGGCTAAATTAAACTTGTGGCCAACTATGAACACCATGTCTGGGCTGCTGGACTACCTTTGTGTGGAGGGTAAACTGTGTACCTTGCGTGTGACAACGCTCCGCTGGAACTCTGCGATCTCTCGGAGCAGCTGCTGGACCTGCGTTTCCTTCTCCTCGTCCTGACGGCTCTCGCGCTCCAGCTGCTGAAACTCCAGGTCCTCAAAGCGCTTCGTCTCCACCTCCAACTTCTCTGTGTCCTGAGAACACACACAAACACACACATATACACACACACACTGTATAATTGTCTTAATGGAATCCTAGATTTCTTCTAGAATCAGGTCTGATTTGTTCTCACCTGATCCTCACACTGGGGGTCTAGTCTTATACGTAAAGGGCTTCTATATCTATAGCTTTTCATTCCAAAACTACAGGAGAACATCTGCCTACACTTGTTTAATCTATCCATCACATTTTTCCCATAGCCACTGTATTTTGAGATTATGGTCGAAACACCAAGTTGAGATTGAAATTGTCATTCATTACTGTTTTGGCAAAGTTCAAGAAAGTTTAAAGCTTAAAGCTACTGCTTCATATCCCTTTAAACGGCTCCAAGGCATTCTGGAACCACAGTTTGCAGCAGTCACTATAGCCAAGTAATCAGTGCAGCAAGAACAGGAATATTATGACGACTTATATTCCTGTTCTTGCTCACCGCTTAATAAAGTCTAGCTGTACTGGTTTACACTTTACACTTTCAATTTTACACTTTCACTTTCACACTTAAAATCTATACTCATAAAATGCAGGCAGATAAAGAACTGATCATTTAGTGTTGCTTTTAACTGGTTACCACAGCATAATATCAGCAACTTGATATATTATGCTCTTACTAGCAGCATAAACAAGCTGGTTTGCACATACTAATTGAGGGTGGGCCAATCCTATACTCATAATCAGAAAAGTGGCCATTTTTGTCATACGTGAACATACCACAGCACACAGTGTGAAATTCTTTCTCTATCTTTAACCCATTCACCAAGTGAAGCAGCAGGCAGCCAGGAACACAGCTCAAAGGTACCTCATCAGTGTCACTAGCTGTCCTGGGATTTGAACCCACAACCTTCTGGTCACAGAACCAACACCATAACCATTAAGCCACGAGGTGCCCCGAGGGATGGTTTCTGCTTCACCAGTATTGATCTATTACAGGCCTATTGATAAAATACAACCAAAACATAAAAGAGCAGAAACTTTTTGAACGTCCCTCGTACTTTGAGCAACCTGCCGTAAAGAGATAAGCTCAGACTCAGTTAGGATGTGCAAGGCTGTGTCACAGATGTATTATCAACAGTTTAGTTGTTGGTAAACCATGAGTGTGGTTGCGATATTGGTATCGGACATGAAAAAGTTGTATTGAGCCATTCATAAAAACAGGCCATAAATAAAACCTTTTGACTAAAGTGAGCATTTATCTCATGCAGCTTCACAGATCAAGCCTCACTGAGGTTCCCTTGAGTAAGGAACCGTCCCCACACACTGCTCCTCGGGCGCCCCTTGTTGGTGGTAGCCACCTGCTTCACTTGATGAATGGGTTAAATACAGAAAAAGAACTTTACCCTGTGTGCTGTGGTGTGTTCACATGTGACTATAAGGGGCCTTTATTTCTATCAAGTTAGATTGTTATTAGCATTAAACAGCCAACAGTGTTTAAACCCACAGAACAGAAAGCACTTTAACAGAACAGGACGAACCATTCTCCAGCCGACCAACCCTGGAGAGAGCAGCCTGCGCAAAGGAGGAAAGGAGGCTGGAGTAGAGCCCGAGTCTCGGAGTGAGGTGAGTTTAGGGAGCTGAGACAGCACAGGGAAAGACAGAGAGGTGGTAGGTGCAGCAGGAGAGAGTGAGAGAGGCCTGCAGGTGGCTGACTGACCCTGTGGAGCTGACTCTGGAGCTGTTCCTTCTGTGCTTCGGGACATGAGTCCAGCTGGCTCTTCTGCTCTGAAATCAGCTCTGCTAGCTTCTCTACTTTAACCCTCTCAGCCTCCAACAGGGCTTTGTCCTATAGAGCGCCGGCGGCCCGTGCATGGACACACACAAGACACACACAAACAAGGAGGAGGGATAGAGAGAGAGGGCAAGGCTGGGTAAAGCAATGGAAAAGGAAAAACGGAAAACTAGGTGTGCTGAGACGGTTAATGTAGGTTTATAACATACCAAAACACTCATGGTCGCTAATATTTGAAAATAATATTCATGACCATATGTGTGTATTATAAACATAGTTTTCGGTTAAATAACATAGGTAAAGTCAGTAAGCTAAACGGTTACACCGCAGCAGGATCTACCTGAGTCTTGTCGGTGTTTGTCGTTTTCTCCAATTTCTCGTTGAGCTGCTCCAGTGTCTCCTTATCTGTCTGCAGCAGAGCCAACTCTGCACCCTGCTCCCCTTCCAGCAGTGCCTTCTCCACCTCCATCTACAGAGAGACAGAGAAAGAGGAGAGAGAAAGAAAGAGAGAGAGAGAGACATAATGTGGATTGTGTTTATTAGAGAGATTGTACCAACTCCCATTGGCCACTTTAGTAGAAACATAGTCTATACAGCTACTCATTAGAGAGCTGCTACTTGACTGAGCCCTATGGGGCCCAATAAAATATCTGGTTTCAGGCCAGGTTTACCAGAAGTATCATTCCAAACCTGCCCGACAAAATATCTGGTTTCAGGCCAGGTTTGGGACGATTTTATTTGTAAAACATCAGGCATTTGTCTGGCTCCAGTTTATTTTTTACAAAGTGAATTTAAATGTGTTTTCTTAGGCATTCTCTCACTCTCTTGCACATTCCCTAGCTATCTCTCCCACACACACATGCTCTGTTTTCCCTCTTTAGCTGTGCTCCAAGTTGGGGAGTGAGTGACTTTGCCTCTCAGTGAAGTCATGGATGATGAGAGAAGTATGCTGGCCTGGTAGAAACATCATAGCAGATCTTTCCCTCTTGTTAAGTTTGCCAAAGAAGACATTATCCCAAGTCAAGCACTTAACACAGTAAAGCTTTGTACAGCTGAGTCTGTGATAGACCATCTCTGTTGGTTCAGGTTAAGTTCCAAACTCAGTGATACTAGTTGGGTGGGGTAAAGTCAGACCTCAAATTTGCTCTTAGTGGTCATGTATGGGCTTCAATTTCATACCCATTAACTTCTAGTGCATATGGAATGTTTACACTGACTAACTCTATTGCTGCACAGTTGATCAGTCCCATGCTTTTCCATTTACAGGACCACCATAAGGCCATTAATGACACGATATTATGTCGATATGTTAACATGTGGCCCAATGGTGGGTAGCACTGTTGCCTCACACCTCCAGGGTTGGGGGTTTGAATCCGGGTCCTGGTGTATGTGTGTGTGTGTGTTGAGTTTGCATGTTCTCCTCATGGTGGCGTGGGTTTCCTCGGAGATTTCCGGGTTTCTCTCACAGTCCAAAGACATGCAGTCAGGTGAATTGGGGATTCTAAATTGATAATGTGTGTGTGCGTGTGTGTGTGTGTATATGTGCGTGCCCCTTGCAGTGGGCTGGCGCCCTGCCCAGGGTGAGTCCCTGCCTCGCATCTGTAGACTCCGGGATAAGCGCCGGGTACCCTCCAACCCTAGTAAGAATGAAGCTGTTACAGGGAATGAGTGAATGTTAGCATGTGCTGTGCTGATATGTGGATCAGGCACAGCAGGTTTGACTGTTTTTTTGAAGGTCCTGTAATCAGAACCTGATCTCTTACGAAAAGCTAGAAGTTCACAAAAGCAAACTGTGTGTGGAAAAAAAGCTAAGAGAAATATTGTCTATGGTGAAAAAAACAAAAAAAAATTCAGTAAATGCATCCTGTTTCACACACCTCTCTGACAGACTCGTCCATCTGTGTGTCCAACTCCTTGATCTTCTGCTCCAACTCTTCAATGTTGTTGAGCACTTGGATCCTTTCCTCCTCCATCCTGGTCACTTCCTGCTTCATCTGCATATTTTCTGACACCTGGACACATCAGTCACATTTTCAGACCATCAAAACATCTCTAACATACTTACACAGAGGTAGATCCACTGGAGGGAACACAAAACCAAAGAGAGAAATCAGAGACACAGACGACCTGTGGCAAACCATAACACGAGCATGAGGAGAAACCACTCAGACATGAACAACATGGGATAAATGTCACAGAGCGTTAGGAATGAAACCAGAAATCAAGAGAGGGAACCATTGTCCTGATGGATGTACCAGACAGTGAGCTTATGATAGTTTATAACTTAAAGGAGAAAGATCCAGAAGACCAACTTTACTCAAATTGACATTAATAGCATAGGGAAGGGAAACTCCAGGGGAATTCAGTTCCTCACCCTGCTTTAGTGATTATCGGGAAATGTATACATTTATAATTTATAACACTCATCCTACAGAGGGCTGCAACATGCAAATGAACCCTTTAACTAACCACGGAGTTGCTGTAGATATGATGAATGATCCGTTTTTCTTCTAATTCAACAATAAATTAAGGATTGTCTTCACATTACTGATTTACTTGTTTTATTTAAATAAACTATGGGTTTGTTTCCCTGACCTAGAATAAGCCTCGACTAAAAAAATGTCCAGTGATAATTCTCCACTGACACTGAAAATTTAGTGCAAGATTTGTCTTAATCTATGCCTGGGGAACTGGTCAAAAGTGAATTTGGATTTCACTCATTGTTGTCACAGCTTGATTAATCTCCACAGTTGCATTGACAATAATACAGAACTCCATGCAGCAGTCGAACCAAGGTCACCACGCTCAGTGCTAAATGCTGACTAGGTATTTTTGAGTGTTACTGAAGTATCTACCATCTACTCCACAGACCACCTTTTGTTATTTGATGTAGTAAAGTCAATTAACACTTGTTTGTAGTTTACTTTTCTTGTTTATTATTAACAATTTTTAAATTATAGTGTTAACAGCTCAAATTTGTCCTCGGAATGTAAATATGGCTGTTTTTGTATACTTAAAAAAAACCCATAATATATCTTTTGCACATATTGTACAGTATATTGTCTAGGTTCTCTACCTTAAACCCCTCATCCTCCAACAGGGTTATACATATTGTTTTCTATTTCAAAAAATTTAACACACCCATCACAAAATATGGCATTATAAGACATAATTTCTCTTTTACTGAGTATAACATATTGAGAAAATGTACAACAATTTTTGCACAGGCCACATTTTCAATTTTTTACCCGATATATTCAGCAAATGCTGAATGCACAGATTTGTGTGCTTTTAGGTTTACTTCTATCTACAAAACATGTCATGTGACTAAGAGCTTATTTTACTGATATCAATATCGATCCTGATACCGCTTATCAATACCGTTAATTATCGACGCCCTTGTTGATGCTCATCTCCATAATTTGTGGTAAAAAAAATAAAGACATCACTTGAAAAGATGCAAAAAGATTCAACAGTTTATTATTAGTTTTGGACTTCTTCTTTATCCAGTCTGGCATCAACCATGTGAAAATGTTAGAATGTGGAATAATAGCCTATAATTGCACCATCTGTCCAGGAGATTATCGATATTTTAGTGCTGACCAGTCAGAAACTGGTACCAGTTGAGTATCCATTCTCAATATCTATCCCTATCTGGGAATGACTCATAATATGTTAGGTAAGATGGAGGGATAAGCATGTGACTTTACTTTGATACACCTGCATCTTTAATCTGGACCATATCCCCATTTCTTAAAAAAACTGACACAAGGAGGCCCATAATGGTGCTGTGCTCCTGATAAGACTCCTGAGGCTTCAGTTTTATAGCACTTCTTCTCTTTATGGACAGTTTGCTGGCAGTATTTGAGGCCACATGGTTTCCAGTGACAGCGAGAAAGAATGCAGGAGATTACCAGATGCAGCGACAGTGGAGGCTCTGTCTCAGATGCTGGTATTAACATTCATCTCAATTTCCAATGACATTTACTATTTATATCTGCCAGAGAAAAAGAACACAGCTTTGCACAAGTTTGTAACTTTTTTTTGATAGCAAACCAATAGTGGCATCTATAAAAAACTATAAGATGGATTGTTATATAATACTAAAGGGAAAAAATAAATGGGCAGGCACAAACACCCTCTCTTTGCATGATTTTTCCATCTATCTCACTGTTACTTTTGTCTCCAGCTCCTCACACACACACACACACACACACACACACACACACAAAGCAATTCCACAGGGAATATAGTCATTTCCTGCTCCTCTCCCTCTCTTTGAACCATCAAGTCATTACAGTTTTCCAGTGGAAAATTGCTTATTACCCAGATTGCCCTCATTCTAACTCCAGTCTGGACCTTACATGGCATAATGTGAAAGCAAAACCCAATTCAAGCATATCTGGATGGAGGACAAAACTTCAGACCTCTGAAGCTCAATCATGCTGCTTAATATTAATGCCTGAGTCTGGGGTCTAAGCTGAATTTAAAGTAGTCATTTGGGAAACAAAGTGTGTGAGGAATACTGCTGGATGCCCTGATCTAGCCTTCCACTGACTCTCTCTCCCTGGTGCATACTTTCCACTACTGCTCAGACTCCTTCACAGACACAGATACAGTGGACGTTGGAAAGAGGTTGAGGTGGTTTAAGTAATCGACCAGTAATAGGAAGGAAGCTGCAAAAACACACCATCAAATAGGGATGGTGGTGGCCTACTGGGTAGGATATCTCTCGACCAAGAGGTCATGGGTTCGAATCCTACCTTAAGCATACGACCACTGGGTTCCTAAACAAGACCCTTAAGTTGCTCCAGGGAGACTGCCCCTGTAGTTAGGGAATGGGAATCACTTTGGATAAAAGTGTCTGCTAAATGCCATAAATATAAATGTAAAACAATGATGTTCAAGATGTATAATATGATATCAATTTAAACAAAAGGAATCTGAAATAGAACTGCAGCAAATAATTACTTCTGGAAGTGATTAATCATCTATTAAAATTAATGGCGTACTGAAACAACAGACACCATATCACCTCCTAAACCTCCTGTGGTTTATTGCAGTCTGTCAAAAAAGACCACGCATATCACAGTAACATTACAAAGCATTTAGAGCACCTTTTAAGGAAACAAGGCATTAAAACTACATATCACACTAACATTTTTCTGTTACATGCCTATTGCCAACAATTGCCCCGACTGATGTTCGTTTGTTGATTTATTTAATGCATAGCAAGATACTGAACATAACAGCACTTTTAAATGTGTAGAGTGATGTGATATCTTATATTAACACCACATGCTTCTTATGGTGTGGTGTAAACCACTTATCACACTTATTTTCCACTCTGTTCCCCGAACAAGAAGATTTGACCAGCACAGACATTAATGTCAACTAATCATCCCAATCCTGATCAACCCTGACCACATTCTGCTTACCTTGCACTGTAGATGTGGGGAGGAGGAATGTGTGGAACTGCGGAGGCTGTTAGTGGGAGACTGAGGCCTGGTGTCTCTGTTACCACTCAGTCTTCGCTGTCTTTGTGGCTGGAGCTCCCCTCTGCCCTTCAAGCCCACAACATTCTCTGGAGCTGAACTGAGTGAGTCTGAAAACACTGAAGACTCGTCATCTGACACCTGCAGCTTCTCCAGCTCACGGTTTATTTTCTGCAGGTCGGAGGCAGCAGAGACGCCTGCGCCATTCTCCACGTGACCCAGTTCAGAGCACAGGCTCAGGATGGTCTCCAAACGCTGGCGCTCCTGGAGCAACGAGAGAGTGAGACAACAGAAAAGACAACATGAAATCACTGCAATTGTGGTTTGCTTAAAATTATGCTTTTCAGTTTTGGGTAATTTCATAACAATTTACAGCAGCTTCAGCTTGAAGTTATCGTCCATGTGTTCCTTACACAGCAAAAATAATCAGACAAAACATTTCTGACATCTAAAGTGTCCCTCTCAGCAAAGTTCTGTCCAAAATATGTTGTTTAAATGTCATTTTCACACGTTGAAAAGACACCCACAGTCCCAACTGATTTTGACAGATTTTGCCAGTTTCCTGTACCTGTTTTGCATGGTACTGTCTATTCGGAGCCGCCACAATAACTTGAACTTAAGGGATCTTCACTGTCTCACACACACAAGGGAGGCACTAAACTCCAGCCCTGCAGTCAGTTCAGACCGCATGTGACTAGCTGTACTTCAGCACGACCCCACTATCATATGACACTCTCTAAGCACAATGAAGAACATATTAACAACAAATAAAAGCAGAATAAAGTGATGTGAGACCACATTTAAACCCTACTTATCCATGTATAAAGTGAGAAATTCAAAGAGATCCTCCAAGCTGGTTTGTAGAGCTCTTACACATTTGAATCCCTTGTCAGAGTGTGGAGTGTGAGTTAATTAAGTGAATAGTGTGTGAAACATGGTGCGAATTAGGCGGTAAACCTCCCTCACCATGATCCAGCACTGGCGGCAAAGAGATGGATCAAAGCCCTGTGGGCTCTTTCATGTTTCATAACAGTCTCAAAGGAAGCTGAGTGGGACTAGAAGTACCAAATTACCATTTCCGCCCAGAGGCCAATTCAGGGGTGAGGAGAAACTTTCAGCTAAAAACCTCGCTAGAGCATGCACACCACCCACCAAAAGTATGGGGGTACCTTCCTTTCTTTCAGAGTGATATTTGATTTTCACCATCACTTATTATGAAGTGAAGTGACCACACCAGCTGGCAGCCAGGAACACAGCGCCCAGGAAGCAGTGTGTGGGGACGGTACTTTGATTAAAGGTACCTCAGCAGTCCTGGGATTTGAACCCACACCCTTCTGGTTGCAGGGGCAATGTTCTAACCGCTAGGCCAGGGTGCCCCCAAGGACCACATGAGTAGCCCACGGACCTGTTCTAAAAAGAGCACAACTCACCAGTGAGCAGCGTCTAACATTTAATTTTATCATTAACCTGTTACACGTCCGCTAGGGGTCTTTGTTCCGTATATGGAACCGAAGTTATAAATATGCGTTTATATCGTGATTGGTGTACAGGAACGTCAGTTTCTGTGCTCTAACCAGTAGTAGAGGCTGTTGGGTTTCGAATGAGGCCCCCCGCAGACGGCTGCGTGTCTCCCAGCTCAACTCTCACATACGCTCGGTCGATTTATATGGATTTTTTAGCTGAAAAGAAAAGAAATGCCCACAGAAGGCCAAATGTAGAATATTTGAGGACAACTGACGACATTTGATGGCGATATTTGGCTAGCAAATAAGAATATCCAGGAGAAAAGTCCAAAGGAGCGCTTTGGACTCACGCAGCGCACGGAGGAAACACTCGTATTTTTCTTCTAAAGTAAGTAATTTGGATTTTACATACTTACACTTCGCTGCAAGTCTCATATGTAGGGCTGGATTGTGATGATACTGCTTTTTAGTTGTTTGGGAGTTGTGTTATGGTGTTTTGAGCGAGTTTAGTCCAGTATCTATGGCTCTTTTTTTGGGCTGTGGATTCGAACTGTCGTAGAAGCGAGTATCAGTTCTTCCAGAGCGGCGCCAAATTCAAATAGGCGCTGAGGGAAACGGCGGGGAGGGGGAGAAGCGGTGTTTAGCGGTTTATTGATTTACAATTGTATTATGAAAATAAGGTCTTCTGGATTTCCCGAATGGTACTAGTTGCACTCAAAGACTTACTATACATTCATTTTTTATTCTTTTGAGCTCAAATGTTGCACATAAGTTGAAAAGACCTGTGGCTATGGGGTTTGAGTGTTTTCAGCCCCTCTCAAATATTTTTGACACAAGCATATATAAAATCTAGTATTTCATCCAGTATTGCTGTGTGAACATAATTTTTATACATTTTCTTTCACTGGAACATGAAACTTCAGAGTCTTAGCTATGAAATGAGTCCAACCACAAACAAAAAGAATAAAGTATAACAGAGTTATAAGCTTTTAAAATTGGGAGCTGCAAAGACCCAAGATGGCCCTGGAAGGGTAACAGGTTTAACATATAATTTTAGAATTGCTATTCTTCTTTAATCACATTTGCATTCATACAGATTTTAAAACAACAATATCTTTAAAAAAAAAAGATATTGTTGTAAATATTGTTGATATTGTATAAAACATGTTTATTATACATGAAGTTTAGATACGTTTAGGTAAACTCTGTTCTAGTGTATCAAACTGGTAGCCCTTCGTATGGCTCAGTACCTGTGAAGTAGCTCTCAGTTTCAAAAAGGTTGGTGACCCTACGCTAGGCTATTTAAAAATAGCTGTTTAAAATGAAACAGCTATATAAAGGAACAGTTCATCATAAACCAAATTTACACAATTTTCCATTTACCATAGAGGGGGACAATTGGCCAAGACATGTTTGGAGTCCAAAGTTTGCTTCTTGAGTCCAGCATTTAAGCTATGAAGCTTGCACCTGGTCATTTGACATGGCTAGTACCTGAACTGTCTCCTGATAAGATACATTCACATGCATTTACACTTGGGCGACATGGTGGCACAGTGGGTAGGGCAGTACTTATCCCTGGGCTTGATTCTTGGCCATTAGGCCAAGGGTCCTTTGTGTGTGGAGTCTGAATGGTCTCCCAGTGTTTCCACCAGAGAGTCTGGTTTACTCCCACAGTCCAGAGACAGCACCCCTGAGACTCTGGTTAAGTATAACCTGATCAGATAATGGATGGATGGTTCAGTGGATGCATGCATACTTGCAAGCCTAGTCAAATGTATCTCCGGTCAGTTAGACTGAAATCTGATTAATATCTGGCAGGTAATATGCAAAACAGCTCCTCTACCTCATGCAGCTCTACAAACTTATTTAGAATCAGTTCAGTGGCAACGATCATCATAAATCTGATTAAAAATCAGTCCTCAGTCCTCTTCCTGGTATTGTCAAAAATGGCTGTGTGCAGT
This sequence comes from Alestes dentex, assembly GCA_037576975.1. Taxonomy (NCBI): domain Eukaryota; kingdom Metazoa; phylum Chordata; class Actinopteri; order Characiformes; family Alestidae; genus Alestes; species Alestes dentex. The sequence goes on along the minus strand of JBBIGA010000035.1, from coordinate 10,493,202 downwards.
AACGTTTTGTTAAGTTTTATAGCTCACAGTAAGTCACACTGTGTCCTAAACTACACTGACAAGTGTGCGCCACCTTAATGAGGAGGTGGATGTGGTTTGAGCAGATTGAGAGACATTGTGGGGATGTATTTATGGAACTGATTCAGCAAACATACTTTTAAGTCTTTGCTAGCAACATAAGCTTTAGGTCCAACACTAAACTAAAGAAGTAAAATTTAGACTCTAAACACAGCTAATCGACTACAACTGAGGTAAATGTAAAATTGTGTACAGTTTTGACCAAACTATTCCTTTAAACTACTAATACTTTTCGTATGTTATTAACGCTCTTCATGTTGATTATGATGAACTTTGTAATAATCTGGGTATCTTTCTTTGTAGGAAAAATTATTTCAAGCTTTTCCAAACGATTATTAAAAGCACATAATGAAAATCTATTGGCCCAAAGGTGATTTAAACAGCTGAAAGGTCTGACTGCTCAAGACTGCTGACATCGCAACAAGAAGATTTATGGACTTTGGCAATACTCCATCAGATTAGTGGTTTTCATAGAAATTCTAAACAGCCAACAAAGGAAAGAAACGGTATGATCTATTCCTTCATTTTCTGTAACTGCTCAATCCCTACTAGGACAACACACACACACACACACACACACACACACACACACACACACACACACACACACACACACACACACGATTCACTCACACAGTCACACCTACGGTCAGTTTAGAATCCCCAGTTCACCTGACTGCATGTCTTTGGACTGTGGGAGAAACCCAGAGACCCCGGAGGAAACACACGCCACCACGAGGAGAACATGTAAACTCCACACACACACACACACACACACACACACACACACACACACAAGACCATGACGCGGATTCAAACAGTGAGGCAACAGTGCTACCCACTGCATCCATGGGGCCATGGCAAGTGCCCCATGGAAAAAAAAAAGTAAAAAAAAAAAAAGTTCTAAATTAACCAACAAAGGCAACAAACCAACAATGGTCATTTACTAGTAACATTTTGAAAAGCGAGGTACTGTGCAGTGATAAGCATATGTATATAATGTAAGGACTCCTCACCAGTCTCTCTACCTCCTGTTCCCGCAGCCTCTCGTCTCTCTGTCTCTGATGATAGTCACGGAGTTCCTCTTTGCTGCTGAGGGAGGTGATGCTGCCTCTCCTCGGGCCCATTCCCATGCCCACTCCTCCTTTACCGAAAGACATCCTCCTCTCCCCCAGGCCCAGGTCCAGGCACGGCGCAGAGCCCAGCGAAGTCAGGCTGGCCCTGCGGGGGCTGCTGGGCACGCTGGCTGTCACAGTGACATCCGGGGGGCGCTCCAGAGACGGCAGGCTGCGGCGTGGCTTGGAGGAGCGGCGGGGAGGCAGGGACAAGGTCGGCACATCCCCCCTGTGTAAAAGAAAAGCCACGTCAGGTGAGGAGAATTTTGAAGCAAGTGTGCAGGCTAGCAGTGTAACTGAGGAGCTGAACTACGGCTACAGTGTCAGGTCTCTTAGGGTTCATTAGTAACTGATTACAAAGGCAATATGATGTGGAAGTATGGAATATCTGGGCAAATAACAACCACAGACTACAGACGAAGATACAACCATATTCAACAATATTTTCAATATTAATCTACAATGTAGCCAGTAATAAAAACAAGGAAAATCGGTGAATGAGAATGTGTGTCCAAACTTTTGAATGGTAGTGTATACAGTCGACTAAAATGATGATTTTATATTAAAAAATTGTAGTTTGTTTACATTTTAACTTCCTCACCTATAGAGTCTGGGTAGTGAGCGGCTGTGTCCTCCTCCCAGTCCGTTCAGCGAGCCGGTGGAGTACTTCCTTTGGCGAGGTGAAGGCTCCAGCGTGGGGTCGCCGTCCCGGGCCAGCAGCCTGCGGCCCAGCCTGGGGCTGGATGGCATGCTGGCCGCCCCGCTCGGGCCACGTCTTAGACCGTCGGTCGTGTAGGAGGAGGAGCCGTTCCACATGGAGAGGAAAGAGCTGGCAGTGTTGGGACGGCGGCCGTCTGCTGAGTAGCTGAGCAGAAGGTTGTCCTGCGACTGAGGACGTGTGCGGGTGTGGACGTGGATTGGGCTCATTGGGCGCTCTGACTGGCGAGGAGAAGGGGGCATGCTGAGGCTGTTGGTAGGGATTCGGGCGGAGAGGGGCGGGCGCTCTTGAAGCAGAGATGTGGTTGAGAATGGGCTGGGAGGCGGGGACAAGCTGAGGTAGGCACGGTCTGCACTGGCCCGTAATAAACTGGCCTCCAGAGCCGACTTCCTGCGCTGCAAGCTATCCATCAACTGCTGCAGCTCCGCTTTGGAACGTGCGCCACGGATGGTGACACCGCCCACTGATCCCCCATTAGTGTGCAGCTTGCCACAATCTGACAACAAAAAGAAATCCGACATAAAAACTTAGTTTAGGACTGGCTCAGTAATTTAAACACTACAGTTTACAGTCTTTACGTTGGTATTGGATTTCATAATTAGTATATACAACACACCACAAAGGCATTTAAAATATACTATATGGCAAAATGTTAAAATAAATAAATTTATTATAGCTGTTTTAGTTAGACATTCGTGTAACATTACAAATTCATAAATGTGGTGATTCTAACTGTTTGCTGGGTGGGTTCTGGCAGGAGGAAGGAAACATTGATTGCTGCCATTCACTGAGAGGTTACAATCACTGCTTCTACAGCAACATGCAGCGCAGAAGACTTTAATACACTGTTACTGCCTAATGCATATATTTTGATTAAACTTCAAATAACGGTTATATTATGAGGGACATTCACAAGGTTTCTGAACTTTTTTAAACATTATTTATTAAGAATTTCAAAAAGGCTTGCCAGACAGAACTAGTCACTCTCACACTCTTAGACACACCCAATTACCACTCTTCCAGACATGCCTTCACTGTTTCCAACGAAAACATGTGCTGAAACTTTTTGGACGCTCCTCATATTTTTATGGGTGATTTTTGGAACAAAGATTCTAGGCCTCATTCGGAAACAACAAACAAACATTCAAAGCCTGTAAAATGCTTTTCAGGGCAGCTCTACTCATGTTGCATAATACTAACTAACTCATCAAAGAGACAATATACCTTTTAATTAAGGGTGTTAACATTTCAAATGGTATCAAAAGTAAAAAAAAATTGACAAAAGAGTATATACTTCATGTCTCTCATTTACCATCTTTTGTGACAAACACTGTCAGGAATCTGGAAGTAAGTTGGGTGGGGAGAAGGGAGCGATTATTTTATACATGCACCCATGCACAATTGACAATACTTTTTTCTTAATTCACTAAATTTTGAGGGATTACGATTCTGGGTGATTATTTACAGAATTGGAATCTCAAGACATGTTTCAAATTTCCAATAAGAGACAAGATAACCCGGCCCTGCGATGTGCTGGCGATTGTCCAGGGTGTACCCCGCCTTCGCCCGTAGCAACTGGGATAGGCTCCAGTCCCCCCCCCCCCCGACCCCGAGTGCGGGATAAAGGGGTAGAAAATGGATGGATGGATAACCCTTTATTAGTCTTGTTACAACAGGAAGTGGACAGTACAAAGGTAAGAGCAGCAAAACAATAGAATAAAAGCTATGTGTGTACACACTGAATATATGTATGTTTGTACACAGTGGGTACAGTGAAAATATATACAGGTACACATTGGAGTGTCCTCAGTTGTTTGGTAGTAGCAGGTATTGACAAAACAGTAATAATGTATCAGAAACAGTAATAATGCATCAGGAACTGTAATACTGCATCAGAAACAGTAATAATGCACCAAGACAAATTTCAATACATCTTTTGCAAACCTGCCATTCCTCAGCCAACTTTCCAGCATATTGTCAAATATAATCTGAGCTATTTTCTACTAAACATCTGGCTAATGTATCAGTAGAAAACAGCACAACAATTATGTTCGACAGACCATGTTAAGTTTATCAGTAAAACTCTTAATGATCAAACACATGTGATATCAGACACACTTGGTTGGAGACAGATGCCTCAGAAACCTAACCAGCCCTGTGAACCGCACGGTTATGTAAAAAATCAAAATCTGCCCCCCTAACAATGCTGACACAACAGCCCTTTGTTTGGGAGGTTAGTCACACATGCAGAGATTTGCAAAACACTCTTCAAATAAACGGAAGGATGAAGAAGGCGCGCTGCCTGGTCTGAGGGTGAAGATGTCGGACTAACTCTGCTGACTCTGAAAACCAGAGCCCCCTTTCTGATGAGTCCGAGCCCAAAAACAAATATAGAAAATGGGAAAAAAGCATTTCTTCTAAAAATGGCAAAATGCAAGCAGTGCGAGGCGGGACGGAATACTTTGGGGGGGGGGGGCAAACAAACAGACAGAGAGAGAGAGAGAGAGAGAGAGAGAGAGAGAGAGAGAGAGAGAGAGAGGGTCTGGGTCAGAACTCCGACAGTATGCAAAGAGCTTTGCGTGGGAGCTGCAACCTCTAACTAAGAGAACACAGACACACACACACATACTGTCACAGACACAAACACAGACCACCTGGGTTGCAGACACCAGTTCTGCATGCATGTTAACTATAAATCATTTCATTCAGAAACATATCAAAACCTCAAATCTCACTCAAAGTAACTGCAGGAAAGTTAAAGGGGACATATTATGCAAAACTCATTTTAGTTATCATAGGTCTATGGTCTATAGAAAACACAAAATCATGCTCACATAAAGAGATCTCACCAGCTTTATTCTTGAGAGTTTCAGTCCCTTTCAAAATGAGCCGTTTAAGGGTTCTGTCACTTTTATGCAAATAAGCTGTTGCTGGTCACACCCCACCCATCCCATGCTAACGCTGCGTGTTTACCACACGTGAAACAGAGAAGCTATCCAGCCCTATATGTTCGACCCCGAGTCGGACCAACTTTTACGTAACAATAAGGGAGCCGTCTAAATGGCTCGTAGAAGCATATGATTCCTGACACCAAAATCTTTCTATTGATTCACAGAAAATGGATGGATTTTTTTTTCACGCTTGGAGTGTTTATAGGAGCAGTAGAGACACAAATGGAAATACAAAAGGATGCAAAAAGTGAGTTTTGCATAATATGTCCCCTTTAAGGCTTAATAAGACTTTACTCCAAGTCACATTGGACCATTGCTATTGGTTCGTTCGCCAGTGACAATAGCCAATGGATGTTTCAATTGATGTAAAAATTCATACATAAATGACAAAAATTGAGATTTGAGGTTTTGTTTACTTTGTGTTTGGTAGCTTACCATGCATTTAACTAAACATCTATCTGAAAATTAAGCTGTAATAGATGTAATAGATTCTATTAAATCTAACCATGAACTTAAACCTGAATCTAACCTTATCCTCTGTCCTAAACCTAAATCTAGCCTTTAAGTTGTTGATAATCAACTTAGCTCCACCAGACTGTTCGTGAACGATTAAAGTATCTGTAGATAATCTGTAGGGGCCTCTCAAAATAAAGTGTGGCAGAAGTGATGTGACCTTTTGCTACTAGATACAATAAACACAAGTCATAACCCATTTCCACACTATATAACACAGTGTGATGAATGAGGCCTTGTTCCAATTATCTTATTTAATTTAAAGTACATTCCTAGCTTTTTGGAAATATTTGAACATTTTTCTATACTATAAACTCTGTGTTCAAACGTTGCATGTTTTTTTTTTTTTTTTCCTCTTGTCATTGTGACACTGATATTGTGACTCAGATTTAGTGAGTACTCGGAGCACACAGCCTTCACACCATATTACTGCACTTTCAGCTGGAAAGTAATGGAGAGATTGAGAGAACAGGTCACTCACCTGTGCTGCTATAAGCCAGTGAAGGCCCTGCACTTTTCTGAGGCAGCATGCTGTTCATATGACCAGCTTCTCCTGGATGATCGAAGAGAAAGCAGGAATCACCCAGACACTCTGCATGAAATGAAGAAACACAAACACATTCTCAACAAGTGGCACGTGTGAGAAACGTCATGAGGGATTTGCGCTATTCCAGTTTATTCAAGTGGTGTTAAGTTTTAAAGGGCGGTAAATTCTGACAGTTTTTTAAAATTGTTTACTTAGAATTAAATTTCTGCAACAAATCATGCCAGCTAAATACATGTGTTACAGTCTAGTAGCTAGCTAGAGTCAAAAACAATGACGACTTTTCTTCGACAACATATCAGCCCTTAATCAACTACACTTAACTTCATCAACTACACTGAACCTCATCAACTACACTGAACCTCATCAACTACACTGAATTTTATCAACTACCCTGAACTTCATCAACTACACTGAGCTTCAACTACATTGAACCTCATCAACTACACTGAATGTCACTACACTCAACTTTATCCACTACACTCAACTTCATCAACTACACTGAACTTCATCACCAACACTGAATGTTATCTACTACATTGAACTCTACATTGTGTGAGGAATCATCACCATCTACCACAGCACCGGTTTGCTCTAGTGTTAGTTTTCTCTCATTTGCTCATCTGAGGAGGCAGACTCCATCAACTCAACACAAAAATCTACCATGTCAACCTTTCTATTTTCCTCTCTGTTATACACCTCTGTGAGCTGCTACAGTTTCAACCCAATCTCATGACTTTTCGTGCAGCCATCACGACATAAAATCTATTCAAAAATGTGCTGCGATCATGCTTTAGGCCTTTTTTTCGTGCTAGGATAGCGCCTTTTTTTTTCGTGCTAGGACAACGCTTCACTACCCTATGTATTTTAATGCGCAGTGCGTAACACCGCCAGCATCAGCGCTAACTGGTGACTGTTAGGGTTAAGGTTAGGGTTAGGGTTAAGGTTAGAGTTAGGGTTAGGGTTAAGGTTAGTGTTAGGGTTAGGGTTAGTGTTAGGGTTAGGGTTAGGGACTTTCCCTGTCTCAAGGCATTTTAACCTGTTTCAACCACTTTGCAAACAAAAACGATAAGGAATCAACTCATTACTTCTTTCCCACTGTCCCTCAGTCACCAGTTAGCACAGATACTGACGGTGTTACGTAGTGCGCAACAAAATACATAGGGTAGTGAAGCGTTGTCCTAGCACAAAAAAAGAAGCGCTGTCCTAGCATGAAACAAAGGCCTAAAGCATGAACGCAGCACGTTTTTGAATAGATTTTATGTCGTGATGACTGCACGAAAAGTTGTGAAACCGGGCTCACAGTTTTATTCATGCAACTGATTTGTTTTTGCCTGCTTGCACAAGTCGACTAGTTTATCATGTTTGTGTTGACACAGTGACATCAGCTTGTTTTTTTCTCCCTAGCTTACAGATAGTCATACACACACACACACACACACAAACACAAACTGTAGATTTCCAGTATGAAAGAGATCCAGTTACTTTAAGATACTCATACACATCTTTCACATGCAGCAGCAAAACACAAACACAATCCAACTATGAAGTAATGAGAGAATGTTATAAAGTTACGTAAGTGGTTCTTTCAAGGAGTCAACCAATGAGATTGTGAAAGCCAATAGGCAAAAGCCCAAACCTCCTTTAATTCTTCCTCCTTACTCCTCTAGTAGCGATAGAGGAAGAGAGAAAGAGTCTTTAATATTGAGTGGAAAAGCAGATGCAGGAGGGGACAAGCTCAGATTTCAGCACCAGTCTGCATTCTCTGAAGGGTTGAAGTCCACTGAAACTTGCAGCAGAGAAAAAGCTGTGACTGCTGTTCCCTTTAGTCTGAGGCTCATCCTCTCCTGGCGTTCAATAAGGTTACATGATAGACACACATCTTCTGTTACCATGATATCATTAAAAGTATGTTAATAGGCAAATGTGCAAAAAATCAAATCTTGACGAGTCAAATTATCTGAAACCTGGACAATATTACTAACATTTCACATTTTGGGATTGTTTTAAGCTTATTGTAGGATATTTCTCCGGATTTTTTTTTCAAGCAAGTGAAATTATCCACAGGCAGGCCAACAATGAAGATGCTGATTTCAGCTTTTTAAAGTAAACCGCTAAGGTATACTAAATCAACAAAATAGAATACTTGAGAAACTTCCCAGAATAAAATATCCCACCCACATAAAGTCATAAGAACCACAACCACATCTGCACTATAACATACTACATCCAGACGTATGCAGAGAGAGAGAGAGAGGGAGAGAGCGAATGAGACACAGCCTCCTGCCTCAGTCTCCAACTCCTGCAGTCTGTGGCTGGCTGGAAAGAGGCTCCACAGGAAGTGAGGGATCGTTTTACGCCGTTGGCGACACAATCTTTCACCATGAGTTCACCATCTCCCACCACCTGAGAAAGCTTTGGCTTTCCCCTACAGACATGAAGGGGGGGGGGGGGTGTAATAAGCTAGCCTTGCGCCCCAAACCCAGGACGGGGGGGTTCCCCCTAAAAATCAGAGGAAAAAGAGTGACAAAAGGATGACCTTAATCTGGTCCTAGACTGGGACTGCAACATGGATACAAATATGCAGCCCACTCAGTTTTTACAACAGGGAAAATACTTCTGTGGCCACTGCTGTATGTATAATAGATTTCATGAATTATTGTTTCTTCATTTCGCTGTGAAGCCCATATCAGGCAAAGATCAAGTGTGCATTTTATCTGTGGACCTTCCATTTTCATCATGACCATCATCATGAGCACATCATGACCATCATCATGAGCACATCATGACCATCATCATGAGCAATATGAAGGAAAAACTCTGAGATGAGCCAAGTAGGGCTGCAGGTCATTTGCTACTTATTATTGCAATACTAGTCTGTGCAGTATGGATATCACAGAGGGCTGTAATATGCAAATGAGATTTTCACTAATCAGAATTGAGTTTACTGTGTGCTGTGACCAAAAATATTCTTAATGTGTGGTATTTGGGAGGAAAAAAGATCTTCCAGACATCTAACAAATATGCAGAATCTTGGTCCTGATACCAGATGCCAGTCTTTAACAGAGGTTCATAATTGTGACTTTTCCCCAGGCAATGTGATATTGTGTCCATACAGTATAGTTCTGGAAACTGTCAGTCATGACAGTTAGTTTACGAGAAAGATTAAACAAAGGGTCACTAAAACGAAACATCTGTGAGATAAGCCAGGGTCCAGGGCTGACTCAAAGATCATCTGGTTAAAACACATTCAGCAGCTGGTGAACAACATTAATGAGGTAAAATGGGTGTTACAGCAGGGAATGGTCTAAAACGTGTAGTGTGAACGTACTCCAAGACTTTGGAATGGGGGGGGGGCGACTTCACAAAGCAGTTCAGTGGATAAATTAAACCAAGTCAAGTTAGTTCAGTAGGAGGAGGGTTAATGATGGTTCCTTTTGGACCTGTATTTATATGGCTTCAATTTCAGGTCACTGAGAAGCCCACCCCGCAACTGGGACACACTGATTTAGATAAACACTGCTCACTCTATGTAATGATCTTGTCAAACAGTCAGCACAGTCAGATTTCTGGGGTGATAGAGGCTGAAAGTGGGACTCAAAGGCTTCAAACACCACCGCTCATCAAAACAGTGCTGTTTTCGCCATCTTGACCTGTGGCAGCATTACATTCAGACACAAATGGCTAATACTTACGTTTACTTATGAATTTTGATAGAATTCGATTTCCAATTAGCCTATTGCAGCCTTAATATCAGTCTTGCAAAAAAGATATATTTCAATATACATATATGTGAAAACTTCTACCTTATATATAGATATAT
>JBBIGA010000035.1:10449159-10463423 GCA_037576975.1 Alestes dentex | reverse complement strand
CTTGAGAGTCTTGAAAGGCACTTATAAATAAAATGTATTATTATTATTATTATTATTATTATTATTATTATTATTATCATCTGCAGAATAAACAGCTTGTCTCTAAATGTGGAGGAAAAAAGACATCAGTAGAACCTTCCAAGATCACTCTGCTGAACATTGGTGGCTCCTCTGTCCAGCGCACCGAGACATAAACATCTACTTAACTTGACTTGACAAAACATGTCTAGAGTTACCTGCTCAGACTGAAGAGGGCTCATCTTCCCTTCCACTTCCACAACATTCTACAGAGGGACTATGGAGAAAATTCTCAGCATCTTCATCATAGACTGGTTTGGGAATTGCACCACCTTAGTTTGCAAGATCAGGGTCTCTCTTTCTTTTTGGACATCTACACCACATGTTGCACCTCAAACAACCAAAATTTAGAATGACCCCACACACCCATCCCACATTCTTCTGTAGTCAGGCAAAAGGTTCTGTAACATACAGATCTTTCCTACCAGGATGGAAAACAGTTTCAGGCCTCACACTTCCTAATCTGTTTCCCCATAAACAAGAATCACACCCAAACTGCAATCCCTCATAAACAAACTCATGCCATACTTTTTCCTTGTTTGTATGCTGTTATATATTGTTGCTGCTATTTTTTCTTATTCCTTATCAGATAAAACCGCACATTTAATTACTCTTTTACTAGAAAACAGTATCTGATATAATACTGTATTCACTCTCAGTACTGCTTCTGCCTCTTCACTATATGCTGTCCTGTCCTGTTCTATTGTATTATTTGATGTTGTGTTTTGCACTTTGTGTAGTCCTACATGACTTGACTTGACTTGACAAAGCATGTCTGGAGTTTGCCAGAAAGAATCATAGTGACCTAGTAAAAATCTGTGATAAGACAAATATGGAGCCTTTTGTCCAAAATTCAAACTGAAAGAAATTCATTCATGTCTAGATTTTCTGTGATGTTTTTCTTATATGCCAGAATTTCTCTTCCTTGAACACACTACCGCAAAGTCGCAGTTCAGTTTGCGGCCTCAGTCGTCCGCCGATTTTTTCTTGGAACCTAACTAATACTTGTTCACGGAAGCCCCCGCGGCTAACACGAGCAGTATGCAAAGACACTTACAGAACCTCCCCAGAACCATCACAGAACCATATCCTTTGCTGTCTCCACTTCCCAAAACATACCTGTCCATCCCTGCGATCTTTGTCCCAAGTGAGTGTGTCTTTTCAACTGCAGTAGACGTAGTTATCACCCAGAGATCCCAGCTGCTCCCAGAAAACAGATACGCTTTGTTTCAGAAATATGACCATATCTTAGGCTAGACGGTGTAGCTTTTATCATCTTAGGTCCAGAGCTCTGTATCACGCTTTAAGAAAAATCCGGTCACTCTGTACTTCGAGCACTGACAGTGAATTACTTTGATCTATGGTTTGCACTTGTTTTCATTTAAAATAGACTAAGAAAAGTTTCATTTATTTTTCTTAATAATATTGTTTTTACTTTTTATGTTCAACTTGTGAGAAGGAGTTCAATTAAATTATTGAGAAAATATACAAGAGAAGCCAGTCATTTGGGTTTGTAGCAAAAACTTGTGCATATTGTTGCATAGCGTGCATATTGTTCTGTCAAGTTACTACTGTATACGATAATTCAAGCTTAATTAATAAAATGCAGTGATCAGTTATATCATAGTTTTGTGTTTTTGACTTTCAGTCAAATTAAAGGCTTTTTCCAGTCATCTATTTCAACTTTGAAATCTGTAAAATTGTCTGAAAAATCTTGTTAAAATCTCGCCTCGTCTTGTTCTGGTGGACCCAGTATCTTGTATCATCTCGTGAGCTGAGCTGAGCGTCTTGTCACACCCCTACAGTTCAGTGTACACATTACTTTTACACATTTTAAGGGTAATGTATTAAGCTGAGTTTAAAATGAAATTAAAGTGTTTTGGGTGCATATCTGGGGGCATATTTTGTGTTTACACTATGAAAATAGGCATTTACACTATGCAAATAGGCAATTTCAGGGGTCAACAGTATTGTACAGTATTGTGCAGCGGAGTGGAGTGCTTTAACTAATGTTAAGTAGGCTCAGGGGCCAAAGTAGGCTCAGGGGCCAAAGTAGGCTCAGGGGCCAAAGTAGGCTCAGGGGCCAATAGCGGCCAGGAATTCCGCTACCTTCTCCAGTGATATTGAGACTCGTACAGTGAGTCGCAACTCACTTTCTTACGTCGACTTCAATATCCAATCATTTCATTTTAATTTCGGGCACTGTGCGACTTTCCGAACTTGCATTTTTAAGTGCCTCCGCAATGCTGTGCCACTCAATCAGTTTCTTTTGTTGTTGATGCCACTACTTAATCCACCAAACAGAATTTTTTTCTTGCCTCAGTTTCAGCTAGAAAGCTGAAAGCTAGACCTCCAATTCACATTCACTAAAAAAATTGTTGCGTGCCTTGGCCATTGTTTTTTTTAAAAACGGGCATTTATATTGATTTGCATATTCAAATATGTATAATTATGAAAGGAGTCATATAATTATGAACAGCTTCCACGGATTTCTCAAAAAAATCTACCTGATTTTTTAACTGATTCTCTGAACTATATTAACAGTATTGTGCTTTGTTACAGAATCACTGTGACAGCGTTGTGTTCCATGGACTTCAGTAGCTTCCCTCTAGATACACAGAACTGTTCTCTGGAACTGGAGAGTTGTGAGTATGACCTTGAGTGTGTGTGTGTGTGTGTGTGTGTAAGAGAGATAAAGAAAAAGAGACGGAGAATAGAAGAGTTTCCTGCCGTTGAAACATAGTCACAACATTTTTTTTGTCCTGGGAGTTGTCAATACATTTGATTGACAAAAATTATAAAAATATAAAACTAATAAATTATTGTTCTGTTAACTTACAACTTGAAAATAAATTACAATAACTCTAAACCTGGGTTACGTTCTTTTCAAATTTAAATATTTTCAATTTTTTTATTGCCATGAAATGTAATGCAATTATCCCCTGCATGAATAACAAACAGTACTCAGTACTTAGACAGTCTTTTCATTCATTAATCAAAAAGTTTCACTGACGCATATTTAAAATTTCAGATATTTAAATTAATCATTAGGATTAACTTGGTGCAGGGTGACAGTAATGAATAGTAATAATTCTGGTCAAATGATTTGGCTCAAACAAGGCCACAGCTCTGAAACACAGTGATCAATACTGATAAACTGAACAGGATCATCATTGCTGTTTGAAAACATACAGACATACATACAAATTCTCCACTAAACTTACACACAGACCTGCAGGGACCAGCTGAGAGGCAGGTTTGCAATTATCACCCTTACACATGTGTCTCGACACACAGTGCATGGTCCCCAACTTCCGAGGAGAGGTGGTGGAGGCCCGAGTGTGTTAAGGCTCCGCTGTTTCTCCTCTGAGGGTTGCCGTCCATGCTTCTTCAAGGAGAGTCTCACCTCTTTTCAACCATCTGTCCTCTCTGTGCTCTCTTGAAGACGCGTACAATGAAAACGACCTCATGCTCTACTGGAAGAATGGGAACGATTCATTAAGGACTGACGAGATCGTACTCTCGCAGTTTTTTATTGAAGAATTCCACCCTTCCTACGGGCTAGCCTTCTACAGCAGTACGGGTATGTGCTTTAGCCTCTTGCTGGCATTCATGAAAAGTGATTCGTGTCCATGCTTTTGGCTGTGCTATTGCTCTGCAAGACCATAGAACTGCTGGGAGGAACTCCAGGACAAAATGTTAAAACAGGATAATACCAACTTTCACCTATACCCCACGAATGTGATGCCCAGGGAGAGATATCGTAGTGTTCCTGGCTGTGGAGAATTACTTAACAGATCGATAAAGTGCAGAAAATGTCGACTGTCTTAGAAAAAAAAGTCTTAGAGTTCTATATGGTAATAAAAAGGGTTCTTATACTTTTAAACAATAATGGAGCCCTTTTTGGTGCTATATAGATCCATTTAAGGGTTAAAAATCACGCATCTTAGTCCTAAATTATTAAGGAAAATGTAATTTTCTAATTTTGTAACATAAATATTAACGTAAATTCAGCTAAATTTCCAAATATAACTGTATAAATTCTTTAGTACTGTCCAGAGAAAACAAAGCAACCACATATTGGCTGCTGCCCTGTGAGTCATATGCATAGCCCCGCGAATGTCAGGGGTTTACTGTATTTTGTTTTTAAGTGGAATATTTTAGTAGAAATGGTCTCAGGTAAAAGCACCGTGATGTCATTCTACCCAAAAAGTACTGCTACAGAGTGAAATGCAGTCAAGTACTGTCAGTTCATTACTTTCCATCCCGGTGATTTAGGACAGACCAGAAACTCTTTTGCATATTTTACACTCAATCAACTTTACTTTCCTAGTATTACAGAAATATTCCAAAATTATTGCACTGCTTCATCCTCCTCAAACTCTACCCTCACTCCCCTCCTCTTCCTCTAGTGTAGCCCCGCTAACTGCTTGCGTTTCCTGAGAACCTGTTTTTTGTTTTTTTTTTTTGGCTACTTTTTCTTACCGCTGCTAGCTTTCTTGATTCAGTGCTTAACTGTCCTGGTATCTCTACATGTTTCTGCTCAGACCACCTGTTCTATCTACAGCTTTGGAAAAAATAAGAGCCCACTGCAATTTATTTAGAAATCAGCATTTCTATGAGTATGACAACCATTCCTTGCCAGTGTGTGTTAAATTCCTACACAAGCACCTCATTCTGAGGTACTGATTGGTGATCACATGAATCACATCTTATTTAACGAGGAAATGTATAAAAACACTGCTGTAATCCAGCGTTTCTCTTCTGTCACTGCGTGCCTCTCCCCGTCCCCTCGACTTCACGGCCAGAGATGAGTGATCTCCAAGATTCGGCCGGCTGTCTGTTCTGGTTGTAATGCCGTGAGGAAACTTCCCAGCTGAGTGAGATGGCAATTAAAACAATCTTGCCTTTTCATTCCACATATCTCACTTGACAGCCACGAAAAGCAAAGTACAGTCACAGACGCAACTCAGAAACACGCTCTGAGTGATTCTGTCAGCGTGCCTTCCTTGTTTCGACCAGTTAGTGGCGAGAAAGCAGGCACATCCATCACATTAGAATGTTGATTTAAAATTTTTGGTGCCAAATAAGCCCTGTGGGTTGATTGAAGTTAAAAGTCAGTTTGCTCGTTCAGCATCATTTGGCTGTGTTTAAAAAAATACTACTAATAATAATTATTAATAACAAAAACAACAGCCTAATTACTAATTACTACATATCTGTATATTTATTTGACAATAATGTATTTATTTGGCAATAATCCCAAATGTAGCCAAAGTACTCCTGTTAGGTCTTGTTTAAATTATTCTTATATAGGCATAAGCCCTAATAATACTAAAACTAATAATAATAATAACAGTTGTGGTAGAGGTATAATACAAAAATACTACTACTATCACTAATAACACACTCTATCTATAGTAATATCTATCTATCTATCTATCCATCTATCTTGGGGCGGGGGGTGGCCTAGAAGGTAGGATACTTGCCTCTGGACCAAGAGGTCATGGGTTCCAATCCTATCTTCAGCACACCACCACTGGGTTCCTGCTCAAGACCCTTAATCCCAAGTTGCTCCAGGGAGACTGCCCCCTGTAGTTAGGGAAGGGAAGTCGCTTTGGATAATAGCACCTATTAAATGAACTGTAAACCATAAATGTAACATCTATCTATGTGCCTGGGTGGCGGCCGTCGTTTATGCAGGGCCCTGCAGCCCCAAAGCCTGACATGACTGGTCCCCAGGACAACTACATTTGAGAAACACTCTCCTTTTGCAATGTGACCAGTTGGATGGTAAAACACGACTAGAAGTACGTCAAAGGTAATTATCGCCATTTTGTTTAAGCATGACCAAGAGATTTGCTTTCTTTGAATTATTCAGGTTCTGTAAACACTGCATCATTTCTCTTATTTTGATGTATGGTTATTTTTGTTTAAAATTATGCTTAAAAGAACAATATTTTTGTTTGGAAATTAGGAGAAATATGGTCAGCAGTTCTTTAAAACTAAGGCAAAGCTGTTCTGTTCAATACTTGCACTTATAAAAGATAAAACCTGAGAAACTGAACATTTTTGCAGTGGTCTCTTATTTATGTCTGGAGCTGTATTTCTGTTTGAATGCCGACCTAGTTTTCAATATCCTCTGTTTATAATGTTGAATTTTCTTATTTTCTCATCCCTTCCCCTCTCTCTCTCTCTCTCTCTTTTTCTCAGGCTGGTATAACAGACTCTATATAAACTTTATCCTGAGGAGGCACATTTTTTTCTTCATGCTCCAAACATACTTTCCTACCATGCTCATGGTCATGCTCTCCTGGGTTTCCTTCTGGATTGACAGGAGGGCTGTCCCAGCCCGGGTTTCTCTAGGTATCACAACTGAGAAGCTGCAGTCATTTCTATTTTTTATTTTTATACTATATATTTAGTTAATTCTTCAGTAACAGTTTAGCCATTGCTGTAAATCAGCTGCATTCACACACCTAAAATGGGTTTTAATGGAAAATATGGAATTTACTGAACCCACTCATTCTGGGCTAATGAAAAATGTTTAAGAAAAACATCTTGATCTCATTAAGTTTTCAATTTAGAAATGAACTTCAAGGTCTTTTGAATTTTGTAATTTATTACCATTAGTATTAGTTGTACTTTGTTTTAGAGAACTTGGCCAAATCCACAGTGTTGCACTGCTCAGCTGAGGGAAGTGAAACATGATGACCTGAGTTTCAGGGTGGTTCTTTTAAGCCATTGTGCACAAAGACTGGCCTGAATACATTAAACTCCGTTTCTGTGTATCAGTTCACAGTGGAACGGCACACTATGGTTATGAGACAGCATTCTTGTAGTCAGACACATAACCATTGCATTCATATGATGTTCTTACCATGTGACCAATACAGATAAACCAAACTGATGCACTAAAGTGCCAACTTTGAATTTTTAAAAACTGGATCACTGTTTTTCTCTCTCTCTCTCACCAGGTATCACCACTGTGTTGACCATGTCCACCATAATTACAGGTGTCTCAGCATCCATGCCTCAGGTGTCCTATGTGAAGGCTGTGGATATTTACCTGTGGGCAAGCTTCCTGTTTGTTTTCCTGTCTGTCATTGAATATGCTGCTGTTAACTACTTCACCACCGTGGAGGAGATGAAGAAACTCAAGAGGGGAAAGGTCAGGATCAGAGAGGGGTTGTATCCTCATAACTCAGTGATATCTCACTCTCTGGTTGAGATATCTGGACTTGTGGACTTAACGTATGCATTACAGAAAAAGTCCACAGGCCGTGGGTCTGTCTTAATTCTGCTATTTGTCTAGGCCTCAGGGGGAATAATGTGCAAGCTTCCAGAAAGGTTGCTTGCGATTCAGGAATAATCGAAATAAAGAATACAATAGTTTATACACAAACAAGAAGAACTCTTTCAAAGTAAGTAATATACAATGTACATAACTGCCACCAATCAGTCCGAATGTTGAAATGGTGTATCATACATGGCTTTAACTACCCACTGATTTTAATTTCTCAGTTTTTTTTACCCATTCTAACTAATCTAACATCAAGTTCCAAAATGTTTAAATGTCTTTACTGTTGAACGGCCTCCACCTGCTGATATTTTAGGTTAATGTATTCAACAACTGAGTTCAAAAAAGTTCCTTTCAAAGGCTGGTATCTTTTTTGTGGTGTTAAAGGGAAACTGCCAATATTCAAAATGACCAAATTACTCAGTGGTTGTGATGTAAGGAAAGTTGTTCAGGAGTGGTTTAATGTGAAATGGTTTGTTTTAGAGCAACTTTTCCCTACAAATTTCATTCAGTGTTAGTCATAGGAACCAGGTGGCAGGATATAAATGCAGATATAGCAATTCTTCAGTATCCATAGTGACCAGATTTTAGATGTAATGTTGGTAATGGTAAAATAGTGGTAAATCCAAAAAAATCTTTGGCTATTTTTCTGCAGTACAATGACATGCATGTACAGTACCAGTCAAATGTTTGGACACATCTTCTCATTCAACGAGTTCCTTGTTTTTATTATTGGCTACATTGTAGATTAATATTGAAAACATCACCTGTTGCTGTGATGAAAGCTTTGCACACTCTTGGCATTTTTTCAATCAGATTAATGAGGAATCGACCTGGAATGGTATTTAATTAACAGGTGTTCTTCGTCAAGAGTTCATTAGTGTAATTTCTTGCCTTCCTACTGTGTTTGGGATCATCAGTTGTGATGGTAGGGTTGTTACACAGTTAGTGATCCTATTCCACTACGGTTCTACTCCACATTATCGCAAGAACCACTTTTTTACTACTAAGTAAAGAAACAACAGTCCATCATTACCTTATTAAAAAACATTCAGGTTTGTTTAACACTTTTTTGTTTACTGCATAATTCCATGTGTTCCTTTATCATTTTGTTTGTTATCAATATTAATCTACAATGTAGAAAATAATAAAAACAAAGAAAAAACAATGAATGAGAAGGTGTGTCCAAACTTTTGACTGGTAGGGTACATTGACACAATAAAAAGATTCACAAAAGTTCTGAAGACAATGTCTCAGACCTCAGACAGCATGTTCTTAACCACTTTGTGTTATGCCTTTCTGTTTGTAGCTTTAAGAGGCATTAAACCCTTCTGAGCTTGTTGATTGTCTATGAAGACAATCACTCTGAATCTGTTTATTCTATCTCTAGTCCATTCATCAACTATGGGAATATTCCAGAATGTACAAAAAAAAAGTTATTCCACTTTACCACTTTAAGACAACAGAAGCATCCACTGTGGCTCATCCTGTATGTCTCCTGACAGCTACCCGTGTCTTATGATGCAACCCAAGCAATGGCATATGATGGCTGTTTCCATGACAACGAGATGGACCTCTCTCCTTTCCCGGAGCTCCCAACCACACCCAGCACAGAGCAGGCCGCCCCACCCAGGAACTTGTCCGCAGAGCCACCACCCACAGAGGGCACCAGGCTCTGGAGGAAACGCTCGGTCCGTCACAACATCAACTTCATCATGAGCAACAGCTACATGATCGACTCTTACTCTCGAATCATCTTCCCTGTGGCCTACCTGCTTTTCAACATCATCTACTGGTCCTTGTACTCCTGATCAGTTGACTCTTTACCAACATCTGCCTCAGCTTCCAAAGAACTTCATAAAGTACTTTCTGCCCAGCATGTACTAACAGAAAATAAGATGTGACCAGGTCTGTTTGAGATTTACAGAGTGATGCTCCATTACATAAAGGTTGCTGTGGCATTGGTGAAGAAGGTACATGACTGCCAAAGTAGACATAAATGTGTATGGATGGACAATCATGGTGGTATAAAACCCTGTTCTTATAAATTCATGTATTTTCATATTTCTTCTCGCTCGTTACGGAATGTCTCGAATATGTGGATGTGTCAGCAATGGTGAGCTTTAAAATCGAAAAGGAAGTTTTACCACGTAAATGGACATTCCATGATATGTTCATTTAATTTCTACACTGTTTTATACTATTTAAGTTACAATAATAAAATATTAGACGATTCCTTTAGACTATTGCAAAAATAGAAGGAAAATGTTATGGCAGTAACAAAAAAATTCAGCACACATACAGTCATCAATAATCAGTATGTAATCATTCACTGGAATCTCATGAATCACTGTTATTCTGTTTAACGTTATTATGTATTATGTAGCGTCAGCAATTGGTAACATTTCTTGTACATATGTAAGGTTGCTTGCATATATATGCATGTGTGTTTTTTTACTGAAAAAGTCAATATATCCACCCTTTCATTCCTACATGCTGTTTTACTGTGTTGCCATATAAATGACACCTTTGTCACCATCATCATCTGTTACTGGTGGTGGCGTTTCGTTGCTTAAGGTGGTTTCCATAGTGGTTGATCTTGAAGCATATTCTCCCTCTACAATTAAAAAATAACACAAAACTTAGTCTAAATGGTTACAATGGGTATTATACATAAAGCAAGGTCCAAATGAACATGTGAATTTGTATTTAATACAAAATACATACAGCAAATGACATTACCGCAGTGTTACCAGAAACAATGTTTTTAATACCATCCAAACATCTTTATTTCAAATGTACACATGGACTATAAGTTCAAACGTTTGGTGTAGACAAATCTGGGGATGTTCACCCAACATTTTTACTTTGTGGCAAAACAACAAATCACAGATAAACATCAGACAAATCAAATGTAATTAATTTAATTAATGGCATATTTTCCAGATCAAGTAGAGGAAAAAGTTATGGAATCACTCAATGTGGAAGGCAAAAGATAATCAGCAAAAAAAAACAAAACAACAACAATCATTTTTAGTACTGTTTCTCCTTCTTGGGCTTTTATGACGGCCCAAATTCTTTGTTTAATAATAACAATTTGCTCCACCAAGCTGCTTCTAGCTTTCTCGAATAGCGGTTGACAGGTCTTGCAAGAATTAACCTTTTTTTAATTTTTAAACTGAGATCCAGACCATTTGCTGACTATGTCGATGAGTTAATATGCATTTACTGTAGAGAAGCATGTCTGCTTCATCATCCCCAAACCTGTTTTTAAATCGATTAAGTGAGATTAAGTGTCTGAAATTTCAATGTACACCACTGCATTGACTGATGAGGTAATTAATGCCACCTATTGCCATGATGACCATCATCATCATCATCGGTTTCATTAGAACAGCTAAAGACAAAGGTTACAGCTCCATCTCCTCAGCCAGTGCAGATTTGTAATTCATATAGAGAAGACAGTGATGCATGCAAGAGTGAAAGAAAGAGACTAGAATACACAGTACTCACTATGTGATACACACTGTACTGGTCCTTCACTGTGATTGTCCTTGGCCTTTGAGGGGCTAAAAGACTGCCTGAATTTTGAGAAAATAGTAGGGATCCCTCTGAAGATACCAGTTCTTGCTGTAAAGAGGCCACACACTGCAGTGTAAGCTAAACTGAAGTGGTCCCACACTCAATGTAAAAAGCAATAACAATAATCCAAAAGGCACTAAACACACCTGGAATCACCCACTCTCTGCACCTTATGTACATCCTCCACTGTTTCCTGACCTCCCGTTTTGCAACACAGTAGAACATAAAGATGGAGAAGCCTGTAGAAAGCAGAGAAGGTTTTGAGCTCATATGTTTAACCCACTATTTATTATTTCATTTCATATAATTTTGATTTGTATCATGTTAATAGCTAAACTTGCTAAGAGTCAGTGAAAGTTGTGGCAAATGTTAAGTGCTACATTTATGTAAGAGTTGCGCAAAAAGATGCAGTAGGAGTGGAGATGCTCTCTGAAAAGATCTTCAGCTAATTTTTAAAGATAGAGAGGGATTCTGCTGCTCTGGTCTCCTTAGGCAGCTCATTTCACCAGCGGAGAACCATAGAAGAGAAGAGTCTGGACTGGGTTTACCTTGTATGTACGGATGGCAGAGCCAGACGATGTTCCTTGGAGGAGTGGAGGGAGCGAGAAGGAACATAAGCCTGAATGAGAGAGTGCAGCTGGGTGGAGACCCGCATGTCACTCTGTAGGCGAGAGTTAGTGACTGAACTTAATTCGGGGAACAATGGGTAGCTAGTCAACCAGCAGTGGGGTGACATGCGACCTTTTGGGTTGATTAAAGACCAGAAGAGCTGCTGCATCCTGAACCAGATGTAACCATGCTGTAAAGAGGCCACACACTGCAGTGTAAGCTAAACCTTGCAAGTTGGAAAACCCACTAGGAGGGGACTGGAGTAATCGATGCGAGCTTTTAGCTTTTAGCCTTGCATGGACCACCACCTGCTTGTCTCACGCACTACTTGTCCCATTGCACAATGTCCCCTCCCCCAGTCAATGGCACTTGGTGGTCTGTGGGCCTAGTCCCCGTAGCAAGCTGAGCTTTTTCAGCACTGCATCCACTGGGAAAGTTTCTTGTAGACATCGTAACAGTAGCATAATCATGCAGTGATACACATGTGAGCGAAGGTATGGTATGAATGATACCTTTGCACCACAGTCCCGCTGCGTCTTACTGTGTCGCCATGTCTAGTCTGAGCTCAGAGAAGAGCTACTCTAGCACAACTTGTTGGAAAAGTTCATGCTGTTATGATAGAAAAGCATAATAACACAGTGTATCACGGCTCACTTTGTAAGGGACTACATAGCCACAGACCAGTCAGAGTTCTTATGCTGACACCTGCTCGCCTACAATGGGCATGGGAGCTTCAGAACTGGACCATGGAACAGTGGAAGAAGCTAGAGGCAGTGTGATGCTCTGGGCAGTTTTCTTTTGGGAGACCTTGTGTCCTGGCATTCATGTGGATGTTACTTTGAGATGTACCACTTACATAAACCTACACAATATTAATTACGTGGTTTTTATGTTGTAGCCTATTGGCAAAGAGTAAGCATGATAATATTAATTAGTCAATGTCTAACAGACAAGACTCTCAAATGACAATCTTCAGATCGAAATATTGCTGAATAAATTACATTTCTTTTACATCTTATAATATCAGATAGTCAACGAATCTGGAGGAAATATTAAGTGCTTTATCAAAGGTAAATTAAGGACTTTGAACACATGTGACACAGTATATCAACTGAACACAGTCAGGATGCATGGCTTTACTCAGAATTTTGGCTGCTTACCTTGCAGAGAGTTGCAAATGGTAAACAGGTAGTTGAATGCCTCCTTAACGGGGCCCCAGGCGAAGAAAGCAAAGCCCCAGGTAAGGCCAAGGAGAACAATGAGTGCAGTCACACTCCTGACGTTCCTCATGAGAGACTGTCTACGTGCATACTGTGGGGTCTTCCTTTTAATGCGACACATCAGGATCATCACCACTATGAACACGATGAAGGTCAGCAGGTAGGTCACACAGAAGTACGCCATCACAGCAGCAAAGAAGGCGG
Organism: Alestes dentex; assembly: GCA_037576975.1. Classification (NCBI taxonomy): domain Eukaryota; kingdom Metazoa; phylum Chordata; class Actinopteri; order Characiformes; family Alestidae; genus Alestes; species Alestes dentex. The sequence goes on along the minus strand of JBBIGA010000035.1, from coordinate 10,450,430 downwards.
CCTTAACTTTAATCCAGCAGCTATGTGAGGAAAGGCAAATATGGTCAGGGCAAAAAAGTCATGACAAGAACAAGAACAGAGATGCTGACTAACAGTGGTACCCAAATGTACCAAAAGAAAAAAAACATTGCTGCAAAAAGAATTTGGATGGAGAGATCAAGAAATCATAGTTAGTATAGTTCCATTATTTGATAGGCCAATGAAACGTTAGAAGTACCCTGACTGTAACTGCAATCCCTTAACTGTGTTGCAGTTTAATTATTTAACAATTAGAAAATGCTACTTGCAAGCTATCTGGTGATCCATCTTCAAACTGCCGATTAGACACAAGTCCATAGATGTGCACATCAATGACTAAGACAATGATGACCACGATCAGAGGAATGCCTTGTAAAGGAAGAATAAAGAACAAAATTTCACAAACACATGGTAGCAAGAGCAAACAAAGTGAAAACTGGATGTACATTTTGTATGTATATTTTACATACATTTTATAACAGCCTCCTCAGTGGGTATACCTACCCTCATATCTACATTCATTTTCCTTTTTATCAGCTCCACCAGGGTATATACAGCAATCCTTAAGTTAAATTTAATACCTTTTAAATACCTGTTTTTACTACCTTCGGAATTTTTTTAAAAACCATCACGACACTGAGTTGAAAGTGTTAATCAGCGACCTTTCTAACGTTTACGCAGATCTTCACATATCTAACACTATACAACAGGATAGATTTACAAACTGATGTAGACCACATATTGCACATTTATTTCACTTCGTGAATAAAAATAAAACCAACTGCTGTCACGATTCCGGTTTGCAGCCATGGGAAGTCGCTTTAGGACTATGAACTGACCTCCACCTCCCACAGCTGACTCGTGTTATCTTGTTATTTCTCCTGTCTGTTCACTGGTTCTTGTCTAGTCATCCTTTGTATTTCTGTTAGTTAGTCCTCAGTTGTGGCGTGGAGCATTATACTTCTTTATGTACTCTTCCCCTTCCTTTCCCCGGTCCGTGTTCGCCTCCTCTATTCTACTCGCTTCCTCTATTCTGCCCGTGCCTTCTCTTTGTTTGCCCCCGTGCCTGGTTTGTGTATTGTTTCAGTTCGTGTTTAGTGTATTAATAAATCTCATCATGGAAGTCCGCGCCTGTGCCTCCTCTCCTTCTCAGTCCGGACAGGACCGATCCGTGACAACTACATAAAATGTGCAACGAAGACAAAGACATAGTTCCAACACACTGGCTGGCATTCACTGCATGAACTGTTGAT
>JBBIGA010000035.1:10426010-10439187 GCA_037576975.1 Alestes dentex | reverse complement strand
CAGTCAAGTTCTTCCACACCGAACTCCTCCAGCCATGTCTTTATGGAGCTCGCTTTGTGCACTGGGACACAGTCATGATGGAATAGAAAAGGTTCTTCCTCAAACTGGGTCCACAAAGTTGGAAGCATGGTGCTGTCTAAAATGTCTTGGTCTGCTGGAGCATTAAGATTGTCCTTCACTGGAAGGGCACCTGAATTCTATAATTAAGAAGTGTGTCCCAATACTTTTGTCCGTGTATTGCATAACTGTTTCTTGCTGTCCAAAATACCAGTGAACCCTGACATGTCTTTGGAGTTTTTACATGTAAAGTTGATCAACGGCACCACCCACTGCACCACCAGATATGTAAAGTAAAATCACATTGCACATCTAAAGATATATTATGATAATGCAAACATGCCTAACATCAAAATTGCTACATTTTCCCTTTGAATTATTATATTTAAAAATGGAAAGTAGGATTTTTACATGTAATAGTTTGGGAGCAATGTTATATTTTGTGAAACTCACAGGAGATTATGTTGCTGGAGCCTTCGAATAGGAAGTTGCTTATCATTTGTAGCCACCTGGAGGCATTTCTTCATGTAAACATGTCTCGTGCTGAGCAGAGCAATATAGAATGCATAGGATTTATTCACTGCATGCATATTTGCATACTCACACCTGATAAATGTCAGTTATTTGTGCATACTGACTCCATTAGTTTGCCTAGAATGTTTCATGGCAGCCCACTCCAGCACAATTCCTCTGTAATAGCCACAAACTTCTCTCTCAAATTCTCATGGGACTAGTGCAAAACAGTCAATTAAGTGTGACAATAAACACAATATCCATCTTAGGCGCAGTCTGCAGCTGTTTTTCATTTCTGCAATTAAACTCTTGATCAGCCTTTCCGTAAGGGGCCCACACCCTCAGGGAGAGTTAATGGTTAATCCCAGCAGGTTTTTAAAAGTGATCATGATTAATCCCATACGATTACATACACATTTACACCTTTGGCCGTTTTCCTTTAAAGGTATTTCATCAGTTATCCTGAACTCATCCATTTTCTGGATAAACAATTAAAAATAATGGTGCCTAAAAGGGTTCGTGGAACAGTGACATGGAAGAACCACCTTTGGTTCCCTTAGAGAACCTTCTTTAAGAGCCTTTTGAGAACTTTTTTAGAGCAGCCCTGGTCCTGCCGGCACTCAGATGTACGGGACAGTGTGCTTCCAAGTCCAGGATGGGAAAACAAGTTAAATGTTTAGTTAAATGAATAATACTATGTATAATAAAACTGTGTATGTTGTACTTTACTAGTTACACTATGATGAACTAGTTTTAATCCTTTAAAAGGCCATTTACATACACTCATTCTTCAGAGGACACTTGGTGGCTAAAGTTACAAGCAAAACATGACAAACACAATGCATTTGACTTATTTGTAAATAAACATTTTGGGAAACTTTGCAGTTCTCTGTAGATCCATGTGTGTTAGACTGGAGGTAGGAATGGTGAGAGCTGTTACCAAAACATCTATTCATTGTAGGGAACGGGGCAGGCCGGGACACTGAGGCATCAACACACATTCTGTTAATTCCATGACGCTGCCCCATTGACAACCAGCTCAACCACAATGTGGTTTCAGGACAGGCTGCGACGCAAAAAGGATGCTTTGTTTAAACTGGGTCAAAAGTCTCCACGGATGAGGCCTGAGCGACTGCAACTTCCTCTTGAATGCTGTTCCTATTATTTGCAATGTTACAGGTAAAACCCATAGCTTGTACCACTTCAAACTACATGTCTTTAGTGTAACGTGCTTTACCATAATATGGAAGCAAATAAGAACTTTCCACCTTGTTTCTGCACAAAAGAGCACTTTGACAATACAAACTTCCCACCCCCACCCAACTCCTCAACCCAGCTCACCTGGTAGTGCTGCAGTTTTGTTCTCCTAATTTTGCAAACTGCCAAATTCGAAGCCAGAATATCTTAGACAGCAAAGCACTTCAAAAAAGAGTTTAATGGCTTTAATTTGAACTGTATAAGGTCCTTACCCTGCGGTTGGGTCTCCTTATCTCTGGGACCGACAGTGGCCTCCTGTGAGGGGGGAGCCAGAAGATAAGGAGGTCGGCGAAGGCGACGATGTCTAGAGAGGCGAAGAGCAGCTCAGACTCCTCCTTCTGATCTGAGGGGTCCCGCCGAGCTGCAGGACCCTTCATGTTCCTTCACCTCTAAGGAGAAATGATGAGACGAGACCTGTTTTAGTTTGTCATTACAGCTGTGAGTGGAACCAAGGTCTTCCCTCAGCTGAATGAATGCTCAGCAAATAGTAATTCAGTTCAGTTCAATGCAAGTTATTGTATACGTTTTTTCAGAGTAGTCCTGTCACCCGATGGCATCGCATTAAATCATGCATTTTGTTTCGCCAGAACAACAATATGAGACTACTGAATACATTCCTGGTTATGCTTGTTTGCTTCAAAATGTAAATATTAAAGTAACACATTTTCAGCGCTGCTAGATCATGCTTTTCACACACTGAAAGTGTATTAGGAATACTGTAGTGTAATTGTATTCTGGTTATTGCTTTTGTAATGTGTGGGAGTGTGTCTGTGTAAAATGTGCATGTCACTATTGTTTTGTACACTATTGTCCAACACTTGATTCAAAATTCCAAACAAAACAAATGTTCAGAGAAAATAATATATTATTTATTAATTTAATTTATTAACCATGGAAAAGTTGACCTACACTACTTCCATTATTGTACAACTGCAACAATTAAAACAGTGATGTTAAGAGCAGAGTGTGTGTGTGTGTGTGTGTGTGACTCTGTTTCATCCATCAGAAACTGAATCAGGAGTGAAGCTGCTGCAATACAGACCACAGAAAAGCTGCTCTACAAACACTACTGCTCTCATAACACATATGGTGGTGTTTCTTATTTTTACACACACACACTGCAAAAGAATAGACACCTGTGCATTTTACACACACAAACACACACACACTCACACACACACACACACACTTTCAAACACAAACACACACACACTGCTGCAAACTGTACAAACAGTGAACAGAAAAAAAGGGAAAAGTGGTCTCTTTTATTTTTTTCCATGGCTGTATATTGTACGTAGTGGGGACCTAAGATAAACTAAAACCAAAAGAGGAACCCATCCTCCTCTGGGCCACACTGGACAGTGGGGTTATGACACTAATAGGTTTGTGAGTCACAGTTGCATTTTAATCATACCGAGGAAGCAAAAGCCACAGCGCATTACTGGAATTAACAAGTAAAATAGGAAGAATTTAGTAGTTCCCTGTAGGTCAGTGTGTTCTTGGGAAATAGAGGGGCAGCAGCTTGGTGAGTGACTGTAAAACTCTTATAGCCTTGAAGTCTGCGCCCTCTATTGGATCTGGACAGTAGAAACATTACCTACATAAACGGAGTTGCCGTTCCTTCACTATGTGACCAAAAGTATGTGGACAATCCTCCTTATTACTGGATTCAGGTGTCTGAGCCACACAGTTGTGTGAAATCAAAGACATGCAAACACTGGCAATAGAATGGGTCACTCTGAAGAGGTTTGTGACCTAACGCCTGTAGTATATATTCGTATATATTACCTTATGCAAATTAAGGTTGTCGGTTTTGCATACAATGAGTTAAACTGCAATTACTCATAAGCCCTTGGGTCAATGCTTACCAAACTTCGTAAACCCATGCAAGGCATCACTCAACAGCAGTACCCCAATTTGTATCCATATTTACCACTTGGTGGCGCTATGATATGTCAAAAGCACTTTTTGCCTCTATCCATGTGGCCAGTGAGCTCACAAATTTGCATTCGACACCAGAAGACATTGATCTAGCACATTCTTGAAATTAAGTGACTTCATGTGACCGTATCTTGAAACACACGGCCGATATCAGCTAAAGGGGCGCCAAAAATGTATATATGGCAAAAATCATGGCTATCCCAGGCCGATGATTCTCAAACTTGGTACATTTGTTGTCATACAAGCTTAGATAATGCAGTTCCAATTTGATCCACTTTGCTCATTGGGTGGCGCTATAGCACATGTTCAAACATGACAATGGTTTTTCGAACAGAAATCATGACATATGATACACAGAAATAAAACAACTGACATATGATACACAGAAATAAAACAACTCCTGATCGATGTCAACTTTAAAACCTTGGAAATGTTTTACAAAACTTTCTTTCTTTGCGCATAATTTGCATTATTAGAAAATTGTACTTCTACAAACTAGTCTTAGGTTTTATTGTCCTATCTTCACAATTCTTGTCTTACATGAATTCAAAGAGGTCCAAATTAAATAATTATCAAAAACATTTTGACTTTTCTGAACAGCATGGCCAAGACCTGCGAGTACACTCACATGAATGTGACGTAATTGACCCTAATGGGCCCAAATTGCTAATGCTGATCTGCACGAGCTTTGGTACAGATGTATAATGTTGCACCGCAAGGATGTGTGCAAAATTTCATTGACATCAGCCAATGGGGGGCGCTACAGTAGAGAATTGCATTTATTGGTATATTTCTTCCATGGCCTGTACAATTCAAATCAGTCTAACTCATGGTCCATTCAAGATAAAAGAGTGACACTTGCATAAAATGGTCAGTCTGCGTATTGTTAAACTTTGATACACTGCAACTTGTGGCTTTTGGTGACATCACTTCACTCTGATTTATGCTTTAAACTGAAATACACTTAAATGATGGAATTTCTGAAATGATGGATCCCAACTGCAGAAAAATATGTGAAAGGCTTCCACTTTGTGTCTTTCAACACCTCGTAAATTTCACATTATTTTGTCTAAAATGGTAGGCCAAAATGCATGTATGATAATTACACACAGAAAACAACTGAACTATACTTTTGGGATTTCAAGGCACATGTGTCTCAAAATGAACATGTTTATATATTGTCATGACTAGAATGAGCATGCCAAGTTGCCTAAGGTTTGCTGTTTTTTGCAGAAAAGTGTCTGCTTAGAGCTAATTAATTGCTCTAATTGCTCTTGCGTTAATGACTTTGTCAGTAAAAGAAAGACTTCTATAACACATTCCCTTTTCTCATTGTAAAACTTTCAGACGCTACAAGTTACAATTTGTGGTACCATCACTTTAGTCAATTTCTGCAAATACCAAAAACATATAAAATATTGTCTCTCTGCAGCAATAAGTGTTGCACCATACTTCATTTTAAATGTAATTTGGAGAAAAAGCACAAGAACATGTGCCAAGTGTAGTGAATGTCGGCCACTGGGAGGTGCTACAACAGGATGTTTGGAAATCTTATATATATATTTCAGGGATTAGCGCTGTTGCCTCACAGCAAGAAGGTCTTGGGTTCCACTCCCAGGTTGGGCGCAGGGTCTTTCTGTGTGGAGTTTGCATGTTCTCCCCGTGACCGCGTGGGTTTCCTCCCACCGGCAAAAAAAAAACATGCGTACATTGGGGATAGGCCAATTGAGCACACTAAATTGCCCATATGTACGAATGTGAGTATGAATGGTTGTCTGTCTCTGTATGTGGCCCTGCGATGTGCTGGCGAATGTCCAGGGTGTACCCCGCCTTCGCCCGTAGCAACTCCAGTCCCCCCCGACCCTGAGTGCGGGATAAAGGGGTAGAAAATGGATGGATGGATTTATACTTCACGAACGGCCTGTGCAGCTCAAGCATTCTAACCTGTCAGCATTGCGGTTTGAATGACTGGCCGCAAACAGCTTGGACCCCACTCATCACTATAACTATAATCAAATTAACTCACTCACACTCATTTTCTGAAACTGCGTATTCCTCACTCGGGTTGCCGGTTATAGTTAAATTACAAAGAAATTCACTATATTTCAACCCTAAGCCTTTAGATCAAAATGTCTTTGAATCACGTACACTTAAGCTAGTCCAAATGTTTGAATACTAAATCAAAAATGTTTTGTGAAGCTGTGAAGATATACTCTGCAGGATATACTGAGTGTTACTTTAAAGAGGGAGTCAGTAATAAACTCTGAGAGGAAACTTTTAGATACTGAGGGTGGACATACACTTTAATGAGTTTATCTACCTTCAACATATGCTGCTCTTTAAGAGGGAGTGTACAGAAAAGAGGCATTAATACTGTTGTCTTTCCTTACACTTTAACTTTGACATACCAAATACCTAAGAAAGTACGGTCTGTTGTTATAATTCTGGAATTTTGGAAAGAAACAGATTTTTGCTTCTTGCAATCATGCCACCACCCTATACTCAACATTTTGCAGTTTTATAAATTAGTGAGACAGTGATTCTTTGACATCGTGATCATTTCAATACCTTTTTGTTTTATTATGTAGGTCTGGCAACACAAGGGCCACATTATACACCCTATGGACAAAAGTATTGGGATGCCTGACCATTACACCAACAGGGACTTTAATGACATTTCATTCAAATCCATAGCCTTTAATATGGAGTTGGTCCCCCTTTGCTGCTATGACAACTTCCACTCTTCTTGGAAGGCTTTCCACAAGATTTTGGACTTTCTGTGGGAATTTGTGTCCATTCATTCTGTAGAGCATTTATGAGGTCAGACACTAAAGTTGGACCAGAAGGTCTGGATCGTAACCTCCATGCTGGATAGGGTTGAGGTCAGAGTGTGGGTCAGTCAATTTCTTCCACACTGAACTCCTCCAGCCATGTCTTTATGGAGCTCGCTTTGTGCACTTGGACACAGTCATGCTGGAATAGAAAAGGTTTATCCCCAAACTGGGTCCACGAAGTTGGAAGTATGGTGAAACATTAAGATTGACCTTCATTGTAAGAAAGGGGGCACCTGAATTCAGTAATAAAGCGGTATATCCCAATACTTTTGTATATCCATATAGTGTATATAGTGTGTGTATTGGCATATTATTCAAAATAACTTTTCCTATCCTGCCTGGTCTACCACAACATCTGGGACATCATTTTTGTAACCTGCATGAGGATCAAGGTTGCCAGATGCGTCTCATAAAACCCCCCCACATGAACATAATATGTACATCCACATACAATATACATAAAACATAGTGTGATTCTTGGTTTTAATTCTAGGGTAAAATTTATCCTGAATAGAATTTTTTGGATAAAACATTTATGCAAAAAAGGTATAAAGGTTTTCAGGGTTCCTATAAAGCTATATTTGACAGAAGACTGAAATGTGTTGTTTACTCACTGATGATGTCTGTGTTACTAACTGATCTTTATGTCACTGACTGCATTTTTATATACAACATAAGTAGATAGTATGGACAGAGCCAAGCAGTCACACAATGGGATTTACCCTAGTTTATGTTAATGTGATTCTAGTCAAGAGGGTTTTACATAAAAATATAAAAAATATATAAAACGTATGCATTCTCAGTTGCCTCACATCACCACTTAAACCTGATCCTGATTACACAAAACCTGCAGACATCGTTCTCTGGCTCAGGGAAACCAAACTGTGCTGCAATGAGCCAGTCCCTCTTTCTGTATAATGATCCACTGCTCCAGTACGATCCAGTCATTAAAAGCCACTGGAATATAAGTGTAATCATGTTTCCCTCCTTCTGCAAACAGAGCTGTCACAATGCACAAGTCAGCGACAATGCAGAGTGCAACTGAGCTCCACACTGCCTGGCAGAGTTGCCACCCTCATCTTGACACTTTAGAGATTAAAGTATAATAGGAACCATAAAAGTATGTTTGATGAAATCCTCATGAATGTTTAGCACAGCCTTTCTTAGTTGACCTAAATGTCCGGTAAACACATTCATTCACTTTCTGTAACCGTGTAATCTTTACTAGGGTCGCAGCTAGAGGTGTGAGGCATCAGTGTTACCCACTGCACCACCATGGGCCCCTACTGTAAAGACAGTAAAAAAAAAAAAAAATACACATCACTACATAGTAATTACCTTTTTTTATTTTTACTCTGGGAGTGCAATAATATTCCATTCTAAAAAAAAAACAAAAAACACTGTAAAAATACATAAAACACTTAACTGTGGGTTTTTATCCCTTTTCAGCTGGACTGCACGACCATTCACCATTTAGGCTGGCATTTGCAAACATTTCATGTGAATTCCATAATAAGGTAACAGGACTCGTCTGGACCAAAAAACCTTTCAAATGGAGGTGAAAGCACACTGGAACACATACAGCAGACTGAAGCTTAAAAAAACATTTATATAAAACACTTTTGGACAATTTTCTTTGATTGTATGGAGGGCCTGTGAGTGACACTTATGGCTTTATGTTTGACGATCATAAATCTTTAGCTTTGTCCTGGTTTGTGTATTTGTGGTAAACTACACCCAGCGTGGTGAAGAAGTTCCCCATGAACAGCACTAGAAAGGTGGATGCACACATGAGGACCTGCACACAGAAAAACAGCAAAACATCACATGAGAAAGTCACAATGACATGCTATTTCTGTCATCATTACACATGTACAGTTTTAACTGAGCCTGGTGTCTATTAATGTTCATAAAATGTACATTAAATCAAACAGAAAACATCTACGGGCTCTGATCTCCACATAATGTGATTAAAGAAGTTTTGTTATTGTAAAGTCAAGTAGGTTTTTATTGTCATTTCTACCATGTACACACAGTACATAGTAAAAAAAGAAACAACGTTCCTCCAGGACCATGGTGCAACTCAAGAGCAGAACAGAGCAGAAGTGCAAACAGGACAGAACACAAGAGCAACAATACAACTAAACAAGACTAAAAGACAAGACAACGTTCAGTGCAACTGACAATGGCTACATTGAGGATAAATACAGTATTTTGACCAGTACAGTATTCTAGCAGCAGAGACGTACAAAGATGCAGAGCAGAGTTTATACGTGCAAAAAAAATGCAGAACAGCAATAATATAATTGTGGAGTTTGTAGCAGAAACATGACAGAGAATGCCGTGTTTTATAAAGAATGTGCAGTATAAAAAAAAAAAAAACGAGTAGTTATTGTTGTCTCTTCCTCACCTGCCACTCTTTCCACTCGGGCAGCTGGGCCATCTGGAAAAGTGTGATTCCATTGTAAAGCTGCCAAAACTGCAAAAATACATAAAAGAGCAATAAATCTCATAAAACAAAAGCCATATTCTCCTTTTGTCACTGGTTTAAAGAGCAACACTGCTCAGAGAAAGCCAGAGAGGATGCTGGTCAGTGTGTTTTACTCTCTGACAGGATGTAGAACAGTTTCATGCTCATATGTATATAAATTATACAATAAAGTACAAAAGCACTGTGATACTCACATGGCCAAAGAAAAGGAAAGGCAGCAGGAAAGTCAGCCCCCTCCACATCCAGGACTGAAAGCCCTCTGAGGACAAATCATGGTCATACTGTCTCAGTACAAACAGGCTTTTAAAACATTATCAGTCACATCACAGCACGCTGTTTAGGGCGAGAAGCTGATCCCATAAAGAATCAATTCTTAAATCCCAGTCATTTAGGGATCAAGAGTCATCTCCAAAGCTTTGGAGATGTTCATGGTCGCTGGACTGCCCCGCAAACACAGTGTGAGACACTGTACTGTCACTAGGCTGGCTGTATGTTACGTTGAACAAAGTGGAAAAATGTCTAATTTGTAACAAAAAAATTGGCTTACAATTAACCATCACTAGTGGTGAAACATCTACCCACCCGAAGGAGCTGACAGAGGAGAATCAGGTAATTTATTGGTAGAGCCTGCCCTCTTTAGTCAGCCAAGTTAAAATCCTTGCTAAAGTCAAATAGATCACATCATTAAACTGATATCTTGTGTTCCTGCAGAATCACTGACGGTAGTAAATTAAAGCGAATTTGTCAATCATACCAGCTATCATAATAATGTATTATATACTGCTTAATATATATATATTAGGGGTGTCAAGCGATTAAAAAAATGAATCTAATTAATTACAAGCTCTCTGATTAATTCATCTAAATTATATTTTCTGCTGTAAAAGCATTTACAGCCAAACTGTTTCTGCACTGTTCATGTGCAACAACGGTCACAACAAGCAAAAATATGACCTAATATACAGAGGGAACATAATAAACACTGCTTCAGCGAGAACAAAGACAGAACTAATTCCAGCTATAAGGTGCAGTTTACAACAATGTACATACATCTGCACTCACTCTGCGTCTCTGGAATCGGCGTCTCGCGTGTTTCACTCATATAAATCGCTGGGTGGATCAGTGGGGGGACAAAATGAGTAATTTTTAAAAGTCGCCCCCTAATATAATGGTTACGGCGCCCAGCATACAAGGCATCTCAAGCCTGGCTCAGACCGCTGGGTTCAGTCCTAAACGTTTTCTGAGGTGATATTTTACACCTGATGTTCTCTGATGATACAAAAATTCCTTATTGCATGAATTGCAGATAACAATCCTCCTATCAAGCGTTCCATCTGTCCGTTTTTAAACCCGAACTTTCCATTCACTGGGTCAAGCACTGCCTTCTCGTCCCCTTCATTTAACAGAGCACTGCATGTGACAGCATTAGTTCTTTTAACGTGTTATTTTTTTTCTGTGATTCATTGAATGAAATTAACATGTTAATTCAACACCACTTATATACACACACACACACACACACACACATATATATATATATATATATATATATATATTTTTTTTTTTTTAGTTCCATTTACGTATTTTCATGACACCACTGTATGTTCAGCAATCAGAATCCTAGGGTCAGAAATATGCCTCAGTTTCAACAGAACATTTTGAACACAACTACAGCTCACCAACTGTGAGGTCCATGTTGTGTCTCTCTCCCAGAGCGCGGAGCCGGTACAGACAGCCACTCTGGTAGTAATACTGAAGAAACTGAACAAAATCTGTGTAGTACACAGGTGGGATTAAAAACATGCATTTCTACACATATGTTGAAAATATCTGAAAATAAAAACAATATAGATTTAGCCATAGCTCTATTACTTATATACATGGAGTAGGACAGGAACTGATTCCTAAACATCTGGTAAAGTTCTCCTTCAGGCCTAGAGGACACAGGAAAAGAATAGTTTTCTGAAAGGAATAGTTATCTACTTCTAATTATATGGTTTGCTGACTAAAAGGTTATGATGTCGCAGTGACATTAGCTGGCAAAACTAAGGACTAGTTTGAAAACAGGCTAATGTGGTACATTACCAAACGTATTTTCATGAGGTACAGAAAATGATGCGCTCTCTGTCTTAATCTCTCTCTGTGTCTCTCACACTCTGTCTTTTGCTCTCTCTCTCACTCTGTCTCTCTAGGTCTCTCTCTCTCCCTCCCTCTCCCACCCTCTCTCGCTCTCCCTCCCTCTCTCTGTCTGTCTATCTGTCTCTATCTCTCTCTCATTTGTGTAAGGTTTAATTCTGCACAGCTACTACAAATCATTTCTTACAAACTCTTTAAGAGTAGAGACACAGCCACACTTACCAAGTCAGCATTACCCCAGAGAGGAAAGTTGAAACATAATGTTGAAATACCCACCAACCCTTGATTCTGCAACAACAGGCAACAACAATATTGTACAGAGGTCAGTGTGGCGCACACAGAAACCTAAACTAAAATCTTAACACTGTTTTACTATGCTTAAGAAAAACATGGCTTTTTAAATTTGGTGTAACATTTGTTGTATGCAAAGTTGAAAAAATAAAAACATTCTTATTATATACTGTATTAATCTGATCCGTGGTTGACACTCTTAGTGTGTTAGATACACAGTGAATCAACAGGGACCTTTCAATACACAGAGCAACATAGCATGAATACGATTCTACTTTAATTTCAATTTTTTCCAACCATATAAGCTTGTGCTGTGATATTAATGTTCTCAATACTCACTTTGATCCATTATTAATGAGGATGCTCTCCCTTATTGTCAGAGTGCAGTAATACCATACTAACAGGAAATTGAATAGTGCATCTACCACTCTGTTTAAAAAGGGAAAAAAACAAGTATGTATTTCTTCAATGATATAAAACAGTGTAGAAAAGAAAGCATGCACCTCATAAACATCCTGTAGAAGGGGCTGTTCATACCTATAGCTGACTATAAATCGGCACGTGAAGGAGAAGAGTAGAAGTATCACAGTCAGGCAGAGCTTAAACTTCTCATACTCATCTTTATAGGCAAACCTGAAAGACGTTAGGAACACAGATCCTTTGAGTTTGGTACATTCATTCATCAAATATAGGTTTTAGAATATACAATTCTGGCTTCCAGCTGATACTTACTTGGACTGCTTGTTAAGTAGTGTAACATTCACATTTCCAAGGACAAGACTGAGGTATAGCCTAGAACAAAGAGAGAAGGGAACGTATTTCATGTAAATATCAAAAGCCCACACCACATTTAAAATCTGCACATATATGTTCCTATGTAGTGCCAGTGCAGAAAGCAGGGGTTAAAGTCATTTGACATCCAAAACACTGTTTTGCATAGGCACGGCTCAAAGTGCATCAACACCGTGGCCTCTACACCTGCCAGGTCAGGGCTTACAGTGTGTGCAGAAGGTGTGGCTGACAGGCAAATGAAACATCTCCCCGTTACATTACCCGTTTTTCTTTGGAAGGAAGGACTCCATCTCAAAAAATATATTGGGCCTTTCTTTCATGGACTCCTGGATCTCCTCTATTGTCCTTGAGTCCTCTGGGCTCCTTTTCTGTGTGCATCTAATAATGACAAAACGATATAAGTGGAATTTGTGAGTTATAAAAGGATAAATGCACCGGCCCTGCGCTTATATGAGGTTCAGGAGGTGCAGAATAGCATCACTCACCCTTCAATTGAATCAGAGAGCTCCTTCAGCCTCTTCTTCTGGCGTGCAATCGAGGCTGAGCAGCTGTCCTGCAGTTTTGAAACTTCCTCCAGCTTCTGTTTGTATAGACGATGAGTCTCCTGAAAGGAATGAACAGTAACAATAACCAATTACCAAAAATAAATAAATAATTGATCAATAATATATACGTTTAGACCAGCTTAGTCAGACTATTATACTGTATTTTATGTTTTATATATTAACTCATATATACACATCAGAATCAGAATCAGAATCAGAAAACTTTATTTATCCCGGAGGAGATAACTGCCACATCACACAGACACAGAGCAACACAAAACACCAGAATAGTGTAAAATAAAAGTAAGATAAAAGTACTA
>JBBIGA010000035.1:10383166-10394705 GCA_037576975.1 Alestes dentex | reverse complement strand
ATTAAATAAGATGTGATTCAGGTGATCACTAATCAGTACCTCATAAAGCAGAATGAGGTGCTTGTGTAGGAATTTTACAGACAACAGCATGGAATGGTTTCATACTCATAGAGATGCTGATTTAAAAACAAACTGCAGTCGTCTCTTACTATTTCTTCCGGAGCTGTACTTTATCAGGGATGGAAAGATGAAACAGTTGTAATGGAGAAGCTCCTTATATTCAAGATCATGAAGTGAACAGTCATTTTTGGCCCTGGTGACTGAAATTGTTGAAGCAGCAAATCAGATCTACCCCGTCCTCGAACAGTAACTGCTGGAATAGCTGGAACCTGAACCACCAGCCTGTGTTTGCTTTCCTTGTTGCTGGTTCGCACAAGAGAGCACTTGAGAACAAAAGTCTCCCGGAAAGGAGCTAATAATATTTTCCAGTGTTGATGCAGGGACTTATAGTATAAAGAACACTGACAACCCCTAAGAAAACTTTATTTCCATAGCTCAGTTCAGAACAGCTAATCTTCAATTGTTCGTTTTCTCCTTGGGTAGCTTAGCTACATGTACAGGCTTTCTTCCCACGCAGCGCGACGCCTCCTGCAGTGCATGTCCTCTGTCTTGTAAACTTAAACCTTTCCCGTGTTGAAAAGGAGCAGCGCTAAACACCGGTAGCAGTGAAATGACAGCCCTGTTTACTTTGCTTTGGCCCATAGGAGAGAACAACATTCTGCACATCATGGTGAAGGTGGTGAAGGGGGTGCGTCCGGAGCTGAGCGCCGTGCCCCGCAGTCGACCTCAGGCATGCTCCGGGTTCATGGCCCTGATGCAGAAATGCTGGAGTGCCTCTCCAGAAGCCCGGCCCAGCTTTCAGGGTGAATATCACACATCCATCATTCCAGTCTCACTGCACAGTATCTGTTTCACAGGGTCTGCAATGAACAGAGAAACAGTTTAATTAACATGATTTCTCCTACTCCAAATACAGTCAAAAGATGTTTTATAGTTTTTAGCCATTAAACATAGTTTTGTCCGTTTTCCCCCAACTCCTTCTGGTGTTATGCAGAACAGTTTTGTTGAACTATTGCTTTAACTCAAGATCTATTTGACGATCCAACAACACATGTTAACTTGTGACTGTCCAGATTATTTTCAGTGGCTCTATTGCAGTGTTTTGGACTATGAATATTCTCACAGCTTGTGGGGGACAAATCTCCCTCTTGTTTGGCGATAAATAAAACGTCTCTCTTTTTCCTGCAGAGATTACGTCTGAGGCTGAAGAGCTGTGCTCCAAACCACATGAAGAGTCCAGAGTGTCTGTGTCTGAGCCAGACTGCTCCCCCTGCCCAGCTCTTCCCCCTGAACAGGTAACACAGCCATACTAGTACACAATCCAGTCCAGAGGTCCCCAACCACTGGGCCACGGGCTGGTATCGGTCCCTGAGTCATTTGGTACTGGGCCGCACAGAAAGACAGAATAAAAAGTATTTTATTGATTATCAGAGTCTGAAAGGTCTTTTATTTTGAAAAAACGCTCGTCTCGGTCAAATGATACGGTACATCAAAAAATTTAGCCCACAAGCTAGCAAAAATGGGTAAAAAAACAAACGTCTTGGTTTATTACAAACCGGGGCTCATTTATTATTTATTGTTTTACATGAAACTTGTCCGTGGCGCAAAAAGGTTAGGGACCGCTGCATTAGAGTATTTTGAAGCAGTAGACATTAAAGATTAACATCCTTCTCCCTTTTCCTGTGTGAACCATCTTACAGTTCTTATCTTTCTTTTTGCCTCTTCATTCTCATATTTCTGCACAATCCATTCTTTCATGGCTTGGTGCTTAGAAACCCTTTGCCCTTGTGCAACATGTAAACCAAACAACCCTAATGTGTATTTAGCCATGACTGACTGACACAATAGAGCCTGGCCATTGTGTAACCGTGTGGCATTTGTTGTTGTGTTCTTGAGGCACGTAACACAAGTGTCTAATGCAGGTGATAGCATCCCTTAAGGGTTAGGGAATGTAACTGAGCAAGATTGCTTACCCAGCATGCATGGAAAAAGACATTTCCTGTATGAGCAGCATGCATTGTGTTTGAGTTTGTACTTGAGTCACTGAGTATTACAGGCTACATTGATAAACGTCTTTCTTCACAGTGTGATTCACTGATCATCAAAACTAGTTATTTGACAGAATAGGACCGGGCCGAATTAACTGAATATACGTCCATTTATTTCAGCGGCTTGAGCGATCTGTGAAGCGCTCTTCCTCTTGTTTTAGTTTAGAGGAACACGATATTGAACACTATCGTTGCTTAATATCAGTTTCCGTTTCCTTCCTTCACAGGCTAAGGAGCAGAAGCCTGTGAGGCCGAAGTCAGCCATGCTGCCAGAGAAGGACTACAGCCTCTCTGAGCTGCTGAGTCAGATTGACTCCGGCATCTCGCGCAGCTTTGACCACGTCAAAGAGGACTGCCTGGAGAGCAAAGACAACACTAGCAAGAGACTGTCGGGCATTTCCTCTGTGGACTCAGCCTTTTCGTCTCAAGGATCGATCACACTCTCCTTTGAGAAGGAAAACTCAGGCAACGGTAAGAAATAAGCCACTCGCCTGCACTACTTTTTAAATGAGCATGAGTCACAAAATATTAATAAACAAAAAATATATGGTGTACAGTAACAGTTTAATGTTATCAGCCATTAAATAAAATGTATATTAACAGTTTGGAGTAATTTGAGTAAATATCTGAGTAAATAATCTTTTGGGACGATTGTGTTTGTGGAACCCTGTTTGTAAACAGCCTTAAACAAAATTCATGTGAAATATTTAATGAATGAAAAAGCCGTTCACCACTTAATAGTACTGAATGTCCTACTGGGGAGAGAGTGCTTTCCTGTAGTTTCCATGCCCCTAATTCTCTTTGTCTTCATATGATTGTGTTGCACAGAGTCAAGTGAACTGCAGAAAAAGAAGCTGTGTGACGCCATCCGCACTGAGGACATCGCCAAGCTGATGAAGATCCTCCAACCACAGGATGTGGACTTGCTTCTGGAAGGGGGCGGCAGCCTGCTCCACTTTGCTGTGGGCCTGGCCAATGAGGAAGCGGTCAAGTTCCTGCTGCTGAACAACTGCAGCGCAAACCTGCCTGACTCACGCGGAGCCACGCCCCTTCACCTGGCCGTTGAGAAACGACTGAAAAGTGTGGCTGAGATCCTGCTGAGCCGCAAAAGCACCAACGTGAACGCTAAGGACGAGGATCAGTACACACCACTGCACTTCGCAGCTCAGAATGGCGACGAGGCGCTCACCCGACTCCTCCTTGACCGTGGAGCCACCATGAATGAGGCGGACGCTCAGGGACGGACACCCACGCATGTGGCCTGCCATCACGGCCGGGAGAACGTGGTGCGTGTCCTGCTGAGCCGTGGTGCTGATGCTCGTGCCAGGGGCAAGGACGAGTGGACGGCGTTGCACCTGGCGGCCTGGCAAGGTCACCTGGGCATTGTGAAGCTGTTGGTCAAGCAAGCCGGCGTGGATGTGGACGGGCAGACGGCAGACGGGCGGGCGCCACTGCACCTGGCCTCACAGAGGGGACAGTACCGGGTGGCCCGCGTCCTGGTGGAGCTGGGGGCTGATGTGCGGGTCATGTCCACCGGCCTGAACACGCCGCTCCACGTGGCAGCCGAGACTGGCCACACCAGCACGTCCCGGCTGCTTCTCAAACATGGCGCGGACCTCCAGAGCCGCACAGCCCAGGGGCTCAGTCCCTTGCACCTTGCTGCACGGGGGGGTCACCTGGCTACTGTTCGGATGTTACTAGAGGAAGGTGCCGACACGCACGATGCCGACCACGTCCTGCGCACCCCATGCCACCTGGCAGCCGAAAATGGGCACTGCCAGGTCATGGAGGAGCTGCTGCAGAAGTGGCCAGGAGCCGCTTCCGCCCAGGACGACCGTGGATTCACGCCGCTCCACCTGGCCCTGCGTGGTGGATACACGGACGCCATCTGCCTGCTGCTGAGCCACGGCGCCGACAGCTGCCCGCCCACCCCGAGAGGTTCTGTGTCCGAGCCGCCCACGGAGAGCCTGACCACTCAGATGCCCGGGACACTCCGCAGGAAAGTGGTCATTCTAAAACTGGCAGAACAAGAGGACGAGAAGCCAACACAGGACTCCACAGAAACACTGTGTGCGGCTGATCACTGCTGAGAAAATCTGCATCAGTGATCAGATACACTGTTTAGTAATGCTCTCTCATTCCGGACACTTTAAATATGCTCTCCCTGCTGTAAGCGTATTTTGCAGCCCTTTTCTTTTTTTGTGTGTTTGTGTATATAGTGTAATTATATGGTTGTGGCCATCACAGTATAGTTACCTCTGTGATATTATTTTTATGGGCTTTGGGCTCTTAAAGACTTGTCCAGCAGTAAGGAACTTATTTCTGAAAAGGAGAAAAGGACCATGTATATACTCCAACTGTACATAGACACCGAAGAAAAAATACTTATTATTGCTCTGATCCCCTCAGCAAATTCATTATTCACTTGGTTTTTTTTTTACACTTGTATGTTTGTCTTCTGTATATTTCTTGTGCTATCTTCTGTATATTGTGTATTGCTCTAGGCAAACTTGCTCCCTTTGAAAGAAATCTACACTTAAAAAGAGTAGCTCTAAAAATCATGCTTGTCTTAAATGCGAGGCCTTAATTAATGCTCAGGTCAGTCTATCAGCCGCTGCATTGTTAACCCATACCCAATATGCTGACGGTGCTGTCCCGAATGCAGGAGGTAAATTATACTACTAAAACAAATCCGGTCCATTATGGCAGACAGGAGCGTGTTTAGAACCACTTAGCTCACACCATGGGAACAGGGCCTGGGGGGGATCACAGGTTGTGTATGGGTAAGGCATGGGGGCGGTGGGTGGTGACTGTACACCTTGAATAGCCTCATGTCGAGGCTGTTGGCCAATTCCTGAGACCACCTTATTTTTTCATCGCTCTGTTAAACCTCAGATTCGTGCCTTACTGACGCCACATGAAGCACAGCTTTCACAACCCCCAATTTGAGATGCTTCAAGTGGAACTGCCAGATTCTTAATTACTAGGTATTTACAACTTGTGTTTGCGGAGAACCACTAAATTGACTGCTGAGCTATGTGTGATGAGAGGCTTAATTTGAGTGTGTGTGTGTGTGTGTGTGTGTGTGTGTGTGTGTGTGTGTGTGTGTGTGTGTGTGTGTGTGTGTGTGTGTATGTGTTCGCACAGGTATTTTTAAGTGAGAGTGTTCCACAGCTTTATATTTTTGTAGCACTGCTTTATCTGCTGCCACGTGATCCAGCTGAATCCCCTGTAGCATTAAGTACATACTAGACTTTTGTTTGTCTGTCCTGCCGCATTGCTTTAACATTAGCTTGTGATTAGGTCATCTTTGTACGCTGAATTCTTTCCGTGTACCTATAGTGTTTGCACAGTTTCACTTTTGTATTTGATGGAAAATTAAAGTTCATCATGTGCCTTGAAAGAATTCATTGTTACGTTTTTAAATATGAAGCACGCCCTGTCACTCATGAGTCGGAGCTCATAGTGTCTTTCCGTGTGACCAGGACGGAGTGGTGATTGGTTGGTGAGCTGATCAAGTGAAGAGATTTACACTCAAAGATGTCATGAAGGGAAATTGTAAATGTAATGTCACTGTTGTGTCACTGGAATTCTTAAAAATGCTTGACCTTCAATGGCATTAATTTTTATTTGAAGAGAAAAAAAAAATTCACCCTAGTTTTTGGGAGCTTGGGGGTCCTTGATACTATATCAATCATAAAATGTGTCCCCCCCAAGCCCCCCTACCAGATTTTGGTTTGTTGCCTCAGAGCAACAAGATGCTACAAGGGTACTAAAACGCCAAGGTTTTTTATATTAGATAAAAAATGGAATGAGGATCAAACAAACAATAAATACATTAGAAATTGTTCTATCGCAACAGCAACAACAATTCACAAATGTTGATGAACAAACATCAGTCACAAATGTTTTATCAAGCCGTGAGTTAGAGATTAGCTACACTGTGTGTTTGTGTCTCTGAATATGTGTGTCTGTGGGGTACTGATCGAATTGGTGTGTCTCTTTTTTACAAAGCACCATCTGTATTATTCTGTATGGAACATACAGGCAGTTGCGGGTGGATGTAAAACACAGGTGGACGTCACATTTTTGGCACTTAACTTTAGGTGTACCTTTGCATCCCGTTACCTTATCTCGTTTGTTCCTCATTCCACTTATTATATAATATAAAAAACCTTGGCATTTTTGTACCGTTGTAGCATCTTGTTGCCCTGAGGTAACAAACCAAAATCTGGTAGGGGGGCTTAGGGGGGAAGGAACTGCTCGATCATTTTCCTTACACCCATAAAATGTTCTTGCATACAGTTTCCTGTGAGTAATAATAGATAGTACAGCAAAAAAAAATCATTATAGTGATAACTATGCATCTCCATCCATGAGCATGTTATTGTTCAAGCAAAAGTGGTCTTACTGCACAATGTTGCCCCGAGGCAACAATTGAAAAACTACAATTTTAGTGTATAAATAAAAACAAAAAGTGTCTTTACTCAAACAAATATGCCTTTTCACATATTCATGTGCATCACAGATATTTTTTATACAAAATTATTTCAAGTTAAACAAATTTAAATTTAGCTTTCCTTCTGCTAGCAGTGTGTCCAATCCAGCTATGGTCTCAAAAAGAACTGTTCCACTCCCAGACGAAAGGTCAAACCTATGCTCAACTCAAATTTCATTGGTCACAGACTTATCATCAGACTTTTAATGTGATGTTTTATTTTTTAAAAATTAAAGGGTCAGTGTATGGGCCAAAATAATGGTTTGTTGCCCGAAGGCAACACCATGCCATAGAGGGTTAAAATTTTTATTTTGTGCTCTTTCTTGACCACCCAGTAGCATCTGACCAATGTGACAGTTCTCCTCACTTCAGGTTCTCTGACACTAAGCCGAGTTTTAGTCAGAACACAGTCACCCTCATCTTGGTTCACCACAGTGGGCAAATCTTTGAAACACAAAATATTTTTTTAAGACGCCTGAATATAACCTAAATAAAATTGTGAATAATTACTTTGTCAGGCCCCACACTTTGGTGTACAGCCCTGGTGTGTTGCCTTCTTTTTGTTGGTAGCCATGTAGAGTGATATCAGCAGTCATGAATATCAAACGTAGTTTGCACTGTTAAACCCAGCAAACTGAATGGTTTGGTTTGGAAATATTTAACACTTTTATGTATTCTGTTTCTATGATTTCTATGGGGGTTATTTAATAAACTTCAGTTGAGTTAATACAATACAGAGAAATGGACAGGCCAAGTTGACAAGGTTTTGGAAATTAAGGTCCAAATGAAGGTCATATTAAGAGGTAAAATTAAGGCATTTGGTTTCAGAGTGGAAGCTCAGCCTGATTGTGGACACTGACCGCTGGCTAGGTCTACAGCTAGGATCATTTTTCTGATAGCCAGATTAAGGGTGTTCAAGTCCAGTAAACCATTGGCACCACTGTAAAGCCTGACCACCATGATGCAACCAGCAGGAGACGGTTGTGTTATAGTCTAGAGCAGGGCTGTAATCCTGAACTGTCCTGCCATGGACTCATCAAAATGTCCAGCCTGCCTGGGAGTTCACCCATCATCTACAAACAGAAAGAAGAACAGTTGACGGTAAGCATTAGCTGAGAAAAATACCACAGTTTCAGTGAGTATAACTCTCTAAAAGTCCTAGAAACAGTAAATCAGCTTGCCTGCTCATGTCCCAGCTCAGCTGGGGCAAAATGTGTTGAAATATCTTAAACCACAGAAAATGTGGCTGACAAAGACTAAAAACTCAGTTTCTTTGTCAAGTCTTGACAAAATTACAACAGATGCGCTCAATTAATGACTGCCGCTTTCCAAGCAAGCTGCAGCAATCATGCCCCACTTTAAAAGTGTGATGTATGATGTTTCTTGTTATGTTTAAACCAATTCATCTGGATTCAATCTGTTTCTTTGCCTTTTGTATGGAAACAACATTCCATTGTAGAGGCGGAACACTGAGTGATCCTCGTGCTGAGACCTAACAATCTAAAACAACAAGTTGTTTACTGGATAATAATTATAAGAGTAATGAATTTGAATGATTTTTTTTTTTATGCATATTGTTCCTTTCACAATCACAGGGTCCCTTTACAGTTTAGTGCAGTGCACTCTGTGGTGGCCTCTAGTGCATCACTGCAGCTGAGTGATGGTGCTGCTCCGGGTGGAGAGGAGATATGTTTTACACTGTTTTACTCTCAGTTTTACACTGAGAAATCCAAAAACGAACTGGATTCAGAGAAAGTGGTGAAAAGTCAACATACAAATTGCAAAAACAGAGACAAAGAACACAACAAGCAGTGGGTTCAAGAATATTTTTTTACCAATTATAAGTGTTTGTTTCATTATGATTTACAATTTAAGAAAAATAAGATAAGATAAACCTACATTAGTCCCACATGTGGGAGATTTGCTTTGTCACAGCAGAAAGTGGACAGAACAAAGGGAAAAAAAACAGAACAGAATAAAATACTATATCAACAGTACAGTATAAAATGTATACTATACAATCTCGAAATATAAACATGGAATGTATTGTAAAATATATACATATATGTAAACTATATGTAAGCTAAATGTAGACTTAGGCAAATTGTATGTATGTACACTTAGGCAATGAAATGAAAAAGTTATCAGGTGGACTGGGAACAGTGCTCTTTTCTAAAGCAAGCAGGTTCCTGATTAAGGGCTTAACAGCTTCAAAAAGACTCAGATTCCACCTTAAGAGTGAACTTCAGGCATTAATGGGAGGGAGCCTTCGGGTGTTTACCTGTAACTCTTAATATCTAGGTGTTAAACTGACCATATCTTTTAACACATTAATTATTTCACTTTTGAGATCATTCATCTGTAATTCTTCATCGTGATCTAGACTGAACGGTGATCTAAACGTTATGAATGTAAATTCTTTGTGTCTCTTCTACAAGACAAAAAACATAAAAACAGTAAACACAAAAAAGAAAGAGGAAAAAAACCAACACTCTCCATGTTCACGTAAAAGCGCCGACTCAGTTGTGAGCAACACATCATTGAAGTCGAGTCACCATTCGCAGAAAGCAAACAATGATGGTTTAGACAAAGGCAAACAGGATACAAAAGCAAATAGAATAGTTCATCAAGGAACATTATCAACATTTAACTTGCATCTCACATGCTCTGTTACCATCAGTCCAGCCTGAAGATTCAGGCCCATTCTTCACACTTCCTTCCTGATACACAGTGTCCACACACCCTGCGTTTCTTCAGGTGTGTTCGTGTTCATCTCTGACTCATAAAGACCTGCTAAATGGCACTTTTCCAGCCCGGGTGGTTTGTTTGTTTGAAGTGATGCATGCGGCCTCAGGGTCATCTCTGAAACAGAGCAGTTGCAGCATATGTAGATTTTTATTGAGAAGCGTCTTGGGGGAAGAATTTTTAAGGAGGTTAATTTAGAGTGGCCTGAAGAATAATACATTATTACATATGATATATATTAAATATTACATATTTCTTCTCTGCTTTTATGAACAGAATTATAAGGTAGATTTAGAAGGACCTATGTTTTTTCAATCTATGAAAGCTGCAAAACGTGTTCTATGAAATCAGAAAACTTTTTTAATCCCGGAGGAAACTGCTTATGTTACGACTGCACAGATACACAGAGAACAACATAAAATATAAAGTCTAAATAAACTGAATAAAAACTCAGAAAACGCTCAGTATAAAATACATTTGTGTTTTGTACACACATGCTGTATTTGTATTCGTGATGTCAGGAGAGCCAGTGCATTTACAAATACCTGCTTATTGGCCTACAGCAGTTTACCCATTCATATTTAACGCTGCTTTTCATTTACCATGGAAGTCGGAAGTTGGCACTGGTAAGGGTGTTACATTAGTTAACTCTGTTCCAGTACAACCACTTATAAAGCCAAGGTACCGCTTCATAACAATACATTACGCAGTATTTAGCACATACCAACCCCGTAAGATTAGACAAAATAAGATAAGAAAAGATAAGATAAGATAACCCTTTATTAGTCCCAGAAGTGGGAAATTTTAATTGTTATGGCAGAAAGTGGACAGAACAAAGGTAAGAGCGAGCAAAACAACAGAATAAAAGCTACACAACACAACAGCATAGTATAAAAAGTACATTGTACAGATAATACAAAAATACAAATATAGATATGTGTATATAATAGAATAAAGTAGGGCTGGGCAAGTTGACTCGTTATTATCGCGTTAACGAATTATTTACTTAACGGCTACAATTATTTTATCGAGCGTTAACGCTGTTATTTTATTACTGTTATTTTGAAAGTTCGTTGCTTTTTTTGTGCTGGACCACTTCCCCTCACTCTAACAGGGACACACCAGTGAACACAGACTTTCTGCTGCTCCCTGATAAAAGAAAAATGTTTCTGCTGGAACCTGTTCAGAAAAAAAGAAAACAGATTTATAAATGTGAACCTGCTGCTGCTCGGAAGGAGCCTGTTATAATGTTCTGATCGGGGTTCTGAGGGAACTCGTTTTTCTATAACAAACTAGATAAAACGTGAATGCCCTGCAGTGGCAAATAGATTTGGTTTTATATTTGATTTGGTTACGTTAATGTTTAAGTTGAGATTCACAGAAATATTTGAACTGTAACTGTGTAACTGTGTTAAAGGGAACACTGCTGTTAAAAAGCCCCTTATTTGTTTAACGTAGGGATACACCGAAAATTCAGCTGCCGAAAATGGCCAAAAAAAAAATAAAATTTTTTTTGTAACGACCGAAACAGTGATGACGCAATGATGATGCAACCGCAGCATGCACGCGCCAGATTGGATTAGAGTCAGCATGTCTGCTGTGCGGGTGCGTTTCTAAGACACACGGAAAGCCGTTTGTAAAGCGCAATGCCGAAATTTCTAGAGAGGGTGCATCCATAAAGACTTTCTCAGTCGGTTCCTCTGATCAGTCTGAAGTGAATGGCTCTAAAGAGCCACTGGAGTTCTGAGCCCCAGTCCGGCTGGAGTGCAGGTTGATCCAGGCGGGCTGCAGGGCGCAGCCCGGGGCAGAACCTACAGGAGAATGGCACGGTCACTTGGTGAATGGGTTAAATGCGGAGGTTGAATTTCGTGCTGTTCACACTGTGTGCTGTGGTGTATTCATGTATGACAGAATGGTCACTTTCCGTCTGTGTTTTAGAAAAGACAAGAACGTTTTCCAGTGAGTACAGTTAATGTATGGTCATACTTTGTCAGTCTTTGTTTTAATACACTATATTGTTATTGGCCTACAGAGAATGTTGTTATATCTTTCAACAGTTTTTAAAGCACTTGTTCTGAATGCACTTCGTTCAGAATATTAAAGTGCACTTAAATTCACTAGTTTTATGAGAGAAGATATTTAATTGTATAATACTTCAGCCATCTTGCTTTTAGGCTATTCATGAGTG
>JBBIGA010000035.1:10361264-10383066 GCA_037576975.1 Alestes dentex | reverse complement strand
GACCCCTCCATGATTTCTAAGTGGGAGAACTTGCAAAATCGCAGGGTGTTCAAATACTTATGTTCCTCACTGTACATGTACACACATACACACACGTACACGCACATACATGTACACATGTACATGGCACACACACACACACACACACACATACATACATACATACATACATACATACATACATAAATACATCTACATTAACTTAGTCTTGTGTACGTTAATATGTTCAGGTCCTGTCCTTTCTCTGTGTGTGTGTGTTTGTGTGTATGTTCGTGTACTTGTTGTAAACTAAGTGGTCACTTAATTTAAATCCTCGTCTGCTCGCTACATTAGGTGTAATCAGGTGTAATGCGTAACCAGTCAGTACAACTATATAGTGAACCTGCACGGTGACTGGACCTCATGCTGTGCATTTTCCTGAGGGTGCTGTGTAACTACCCAGCAAAAACACTAAAGTGTTACTCTTTATCTTGTTAGCAAATACTTTAATTATGTCTTTAATTATATCAGAGCAGTGTAGTGAATATTTCATAGACATAATAGTGCTCTGAAGAAATGTTTAAGAATTGCTGCAGATGGACATAGGCGACATGTCAAGATTCGTCATCTTGACATAATTTTATTTGAAATCTTTTTTTTTATTTTTTAAATTCCAGCTGAGAATGTACATGATAAAATTGCTAAACTGAGTACAGTTTGAAAACAATGATTTTTAGTTTAATATGTTGCATAGCAAACTGGATGTAGTTCAATATAATATGCAAACTGTTGAATAAAATTATTGTGTGATTCTTTAAGGGCTTAAGAAGTGCAACATACTTTGTCACAGTTACAGATGTTGTCATAATCACTCCAACTTGTGTATGAAATGCTTTAGGCTGAGACTTTCTCGTCCATTTATAGACTCCCCCCCCCCTTTATTTCTTAAACCGGTGCGGTTTGTCAATACAGTGTGTTTCTGCATGTGTGTAGTCGCTCAGAAAAGGTGACGCATGCTTTTGATGCAGGTTTGTACATGTTGTAGAAAACTGAAAGTGATCTTAAGACCTACTGTGAATGTTAAGCAATCCAGTGCACCCACACACTTTTGATCAAACTAATCTGGTTTTAATACAGTGTCTCTACTGTGGAGCAGGTAAAATAAAGCACAACTACTTGTTTGGGCAGGAACATGAGGGCGTTAGGCCCACACTTTTTGATTTGTTGTTTTTTCACAACAAATCAAAACGTGTCTCCCATCTTTCCAGGTAATGCTGAATTTAATATGCCGCCTTTTTATGAGTTTTGACCAGAAAGGGCAGTTTAATTCTGGGCCCGTTTCATTCCTGTATTGAAAAAAGTGCTTTAGTCTGAAGCCATTCAGTCTGTTTAAACCTCAGCTCTCTGACTTCTGATCTAGTTTATCTGGAATAGTGCTCTGAAGTGTCTCTTCCTGTTGTTGAGCCTGACCTGTGGAGGAAATGGGTTCATGTGTTAGTCTTGTTCCTTGGAAGGAATTTTGTTTTGTTTTCTAGCTTTCTCTTTCTCTATCCTTGAAATACCATCTCATATGAGTAACATGCAGGGAATATTTTACTTATATATGGTTCAGACTTTTTGTTAAAAGTATCTGTTTCAAGTTAAAGTTAAAGTGACAATTCTGTCATAAGTGAACACACCACAGCCCAGTGTGAACAGTACGAAATTCTTCTCCTGCATTTAACCCATTTAACTCGTTTAACCCATTTAACCTTTTAAAGCAGTGGGCAGCCAGGAACACAGCGCCCAGGGAGCAGTGTGTGGAGACGGTACCTTGCTCAGTGTACCTCAGTGATGCTACTAGCAGTCTTGGGATGCACGACTTTCTGATCGTAGGGCGAACTCCCTAACTAGGCCACCAGCTGCCCCAAATGGTTTTCCTCTTTATGACCTTAATGGTAAAAAGATCTTGACAGTGCTGTAAATTCCAGTATGTCAAGTTTCAGATGAAAGGTGGGGCTGTAGACCCAAAGTCCTTTAAATTGTTTCCTCCTCCATGCTTTGTAAAATGGGACACGGCAGAACTCTCAGCCTCCTAATCAAGTGAAATGTTCACAGGTAGACGCAGCACTGTCTCTCCATTCTCAGTGTTATTTCTTGTTTTGTCCTACTTGAGATCGAGGTTAGTTTTGTCTCAGGTGTTTGTTTTTTACTCTCTACAGAGAGAAAACAGTGTGAAACAGGAAGAATGGTAGATCTCAGGTGCCGATAGTGTGATGTTGCGAGAGCACAGCCTCTTATGTTGACCTCAGATTAGCTGTGTGAAACTACTGGACCAAAGAAGCAGGTCCTAGATCAGTATAAAAGACGACCGTTTTGAGCTGTTCCTTAATTTCACTCATTTTTCGAGTTCCTCTTTTCATCAAGCTTAAGAGTCAAGCAGCTCGTCTCCCAAAAATAAAATATTATTTTCCATGTTGTGGTTTTCTCCCTCACTTACTAAAACTGTGGAAAGCATTACAGTTTAAAAAAAAAAAAAGATTGTTTGAAATATAATATGAATTCAGGAGCAGAATTTATTTTTAATGTGTTTTGTTTATTCTCTCAGATGTTATATTTATTTGGATCTCTCGCTCAAATCAAAATCAAAGGGATTTTTTTTTCTTCTTTTATCTTGCGGTCGCTGTACACACACACACACACATACACACACCCACACACATACACACACACGTAGATATGTAAAAACATTCCAAACATAGCAAATCTAAAATGAATTAGTTTTAGATTTAGTATTATTATTATACACTAATTATCAGCTTTATTCATCTGAACTGGAATGGATAGTAAGTCTGCTGTAGTGACTGTTTGTCTGTTGCATTTGACGTGGGTGCGTGTGTGAGCATGCATGCATGTTTAACTGTATGTGTGTGTGTTTGACTGTGTTTGACTGTGTGTGCTGCTGAATGGACAGCCAGGCTTTTAGCTGCTTGAAAGACTAATCCTTTGACAGTTAAGCTGCTTTTGCTTGGCCATCAGGAAACTCCAATCTGCCCCTGTTCTGCTCTAAATCTCTCCTGTCTGTCTCAAAAAAAAACATTAACAGGACAAACTGTATTTCCAGCACACTGGGTTGATGGCAGAATGATTTATTTCTTCTGTCCCAGAATGCTGTCATTAAGTGTAAAGTGACCATTCTGTCATACATGAACACACAACACAGTGTGAACAGCACGAAATTCTTCCTCTGCATTTTAACCCATTTAACCCATTCACCAAGTCAAGCAAAGGGCAGCCAGGAACACAGCGCCCGGGGAGCAGTGTGTGGGGACGGTATCTTACTCAAGGGAGCCTCAGTGGTGCCAATAGCAGTCTTGGGATTCAAACCCGTGGCTTTCTGATCTCAGGGATCACTCCCTAACCACTAGACCTAGGCTGCCCTCGCAACCCAGTTAGAAGCCTGCAGCAAGCCAGTCAACTACTGTGGGTTTAGTAGCCCACAAAAAATAGGGGTGGATAAAAATGCATATAAATTACATCCGTCCATCCATTATCTCCCGCTTAGCCGGAATCAGGTTGCGGGGGCAACAGCCTAAGCAGGGAAACCCAGACTTTCCTCTCCCCGGACACTTCGTCCAGCTCTTCCAAGGGGATCCCGAGGCGTTTCCAGGCCAGCCGAGAGACATAGTATCTCCAGCGTGTCCTGGGTCTTCTCCGAGGTCTCCTCCTGGTGGGACATGCCCGGAACACCTCCCCAGGGAGGCGTCCAGGAGGCATCCTTATCAGATGCCCGAGCCACCTCGTCTGGCTCGTCTCGATGTGGAGGAGCAGTGGCTCTACTCTGAGCTCCTCCCGGATGACTGAGCTTCTAACCCTATCTCTAAGGGAGAGCCCAGCTACCCTATGGAGGAAACTCATTTCGGCCACTTGTATTCGCAATCTCATTCTTTCGGTCACTAGGTGAGAACGTAGATCGACCAGTAAATTGAGAGCCTAGCCTTTCGGCTCAGCTCTTACTTCACCACGACAGATCGATGCCGCACCAATCCGTCTGTCAATCTCCCACTCCACCCTTCCCTCACATATAAATCATAGTTTTTGTAAATTACATTGTTCAGGAAATCCAGGTGAGCATTATTGGCCTCGCTGTCTCCGGGTTGCATTACTGGTGGTTCAAAAGGATGTGACCGCTGGCATTCCATGTCTTGGAGGAACCGCATGCTAGCATAAGGGGAGACTTGAATCGACGAAGAGTGTGTGTGCAGATGTTGATATGCACAAAATATTATTATTATACTGTTACATATTGCAATAGCAGTGCCTCTCATGTCAAGGGGCCCATATGATCACTTGTCTAAAAAATTTATTATTAAAGTTTCAAAAAGTATGTTCACTCCCAAGCTGCGTTTTCAAATCATAGTTTTTGTGAAGTCACAAAACCAACACATTTACGTGCATCTACAGCCTACAGCCTATACATGGTGAAGCTCTAAGAAGTCTTTTTAAATGAACTACAATATATGCAAACCAAGCAAATATCTTAATATCATATAAATATACATACATTTTAGTCTCAAAGGCACAACAAAAACAACTCATTTAATTCTATGTGAAAATAGTTGAAAAATGGTAATGAAAAATGAATTATGGGTTTTGAATAATATTTTTGATACACAAACTGAAAAAATATCATGGACAAAATGAAATTGAAGGAAAATAGAATATGGGCCCTTTGAAAACACCTTGGTGAATCAGGTCCTTTAATAGTAAAAGATTGAACAAATTATTTGTCAAAACAGTTGGTAACACTCACTTGGAGCTTTGATTGCTCACCCTGTTTGAAATGCTGTGATTGGTTAGAGGCTCATTTTTCATATTGCAGCCTTCTGTGATATCAGTATTGCAGAAAGCCGATATCGTGATAGCAACTCTCAGCTGATGTATTGT
Organism: Alestes dentex; assembly: GCA_037576975.1. Lineage (NCBI taxonomy): Eukaryota > Metazoa > Chordata > Actinopteri > Characiformes > Alestidae > Alestes > Alestes dentex. The sequence continues at coordinate 10,378,161 of JBBIGA010000035.1, read as the reverse complement.
GCAGCTGTACTGTAGATATTTAAGTGTCCTGTCATTCTTGTGTGTTGCAGGTGTGTCCACTACCACTCTGCTACATTCTACATCGCTGCGAGGGCACAGGGACTGCTTTGAGAAGTACCACCTCATTGCCAATCAGAAACTGTCATGTTCCAAGGCTTCCCGCAGCGCTTATGAAGGTATGAAGCGAGCACTGAGCCAGCGGATCAGCCGCATTGTGCAGTACGCTCAAAACAGAGACTCTGGCTCCCTGGAAACAGCTGGCCGATGGGGTTCCAAACACCAGCTCTTCTGCTACAGCCAGCAAGGAGACAGGAAACTGGTGGCTCAGTCGGATGCACAGGTACCACGCTACGCCCCGCGGTGGACAGAGGAGGCGCCTGTAGGCGTCCCGGAGGGTCTGGGCCTCCTGCAGGGCTCCGAGTCCAGACTGTGGGGGAGTGAACAGAACCACACGGTGCAGAAACAGGGAGGAGAGGACCAGAGAGAGGCTGCCAGACCGAGGCGACACGCAGGCCACAATCGAGAAGAATGTGAGTATTACTGAGAGATCACTGTCTCAGTCACACACTCACACAGACGCTCACTCACACAGACGCTCTCACTCACACAGACACTCGCTCACACAGACACTCGTTGGCACACCCACTCATTCGCACACCCACTCGCTTGCACACTCACTCACACTCTCCCTCACACACACACTCACCCTCACACACACACACACACACACACACACACACACTCTCCCTCACACACACACACACACTCTCTCACACACACTCTCTCTCGCACACTCACTCGCACACTCACTTGCACGCTCACTCACTCTTACACATAGACAAGGGCAATAAGGCAAAAATATATCACTATACTTGCAGACATTTTCACTATATGCAATCTGGATCACGATGTTTAGTTTTTCTGATGCTTGATAAGTTACATCTGACATAATGCAAGATATCAGGCTCTCCTTTTTTATTTGGCTTAAAACCAAAATGCACCCACAGTGGTAGTGTGTTGTTTGGCTTTTGCAGCTAAATTATCCACAATGTTCGTCACTGAAAGTAGTTTGATGATGAGGAATCATTAATTCTATGCTTGTGCAGTCAAACCGTAGCAGAAGCAGAGGAAATAAAGACATCTTTAAATGAGCACCAATCAGACATTGTATGGTTGAAGACTCTGAAATATTAATAAAAATGAAATTTGTGCTTATAGAGATGAATAGATACGAATCTAACAATACAGTCTGCAGTATTGATCACCGCCAGCTCAAATAATCGTGGTCTGGCAATTATGTAATTGCAACCGGTCTACGCATGCAGTTTTTTCCTGTTACCTGCATGCCAAGATACGTCCTTGCCAGGATAAATAACTGTAGGTAGATCTTCTGGGATTTCCTCCACCACCACTGCAGTAGGTCTCAATCCGGCTGCCTTTTTCTTCTTCCTTTGTGCGGCAGCATCCTTCATAATATCAGCAGGCATCACTGCTGTACCAAGAGAGTCTTTCTCCTCAGAGGGGACATTATAAAGAAAATAGGAATTATCTGTTTAATCTGACTGGATACTTATGGGTATTAACGTTTATACCTAAAAATACATTACACTTTGACAACACAGGAACTTAGTTTTATTTATTTATTTCCTTATTTTTTATGTATTGTTAACAAAGTCAAATCTTTCCAGTTTGTTGATTTTTGGTGAGGTCTCTGTTATCTTCCTGCACAACCAGGATTGGGTTGTTTGTGGAAGGTTATTTACAAAAAGACACACTTCTGGATTTCTCCCCAGAAAGTGCATCTGTGAATTCAACCTCAGAGCTGAGCAATGTGTTGATGGCCTTCAGTACATGAGTGTCGTGCCACAAAGGACTGAGATGTCTGACCTTTCGGTCAATTGAAAGAAACCTCTTTCAGTGACCTTCTGTTTACATTTACTGCATTTAGCAGATGCTCTTATCCAGAGCGACGTACATCAGTGCTTAAGTAGTTTACATCTGTTCTTCATACCTGTAACGCTAAACTATAATCAACACCTGCTTTTAACCAAGTTACTGCCAGCTGAGATACACACCTTAACAAACCCTGTCAGAAGAAAAACATCAGAAGTTAATACACAAGTCAGGACACACTGTTTAAGAGGCTAAGTGCCCTTATAAAGAAAAAGATGTATAAGCGATAAACGAGAGGACTGCTTAGTTGGACTGCAAGGCGCTCCTTGAAGAGGGGCATCTTCAGACAACACTTGAAAACAGACAGGGACTCCACAGAATTGATTGGAAGAGGGAGTTAGTTCCATCTCTGGGGGGCCAAGACTGAAAAGAGTCTTGATGCAGGTCTCCCTCTTCTTTTGAGCAGCAGAGGTTCCAGACGAGCAGTGCTTGAAGCTCTGAGAGGATGCGAAGTAAAGCTGCTCGATCAGAGCTGATAAGTTTGGAGGTGTCCCATGTCCACTCCTGCTCACATGTGGCATACAGAATTTCCATATTTAGTCAAGAAAGTTATTCATTCACCGACAAATGGTTATGGGAAATAGGATTTATTATTTTGCTGCATCATAAAAGAAAGTTTGTTGTTGCCGGAGACTGGTTAGATTACTCGATTGATTGAATAATAGGTGAATTGCAGTCGCATTCATTGTGGCACTCATTTGTCACAAAAGTATTGATTTTGCCAAGCAGTCAGAGAACAGTATTTCTGTTCTTTCCTTTCTTCTGAAACCTGAAATAATTTCAACAAAATGCTTCAGACGCTGCGAGAGATGTAGGAAGAGAGAGTGTTATGATCAAAAGAATCAATGAGATTGTGATTGACATTCTGGGCCTTTTGTACAGTTATTGGATTTCTTTCCATCTCTCTCACCAATGAAGCCTACAGACCCTCAGTGTGGTATGAAGGACATGTGTCTCCCTCATTTGTGTCTCTTGTCTTCGGTCCCTACCCATCTCACCGTCCATGCTTTACTAATTTTCAGTCCTCCTCCTCCTCTTGATTCCTTTCAGGTCTGGAGAAAAGCTGCACAGTTGGGGGGGAAAAAAAAAAAAAAAAAAGATCAGTTTCATCACAAAGGTCTTGTGTGGCTTTCAGATCTAGTAATGGTTAAAAGAATCCATCTCAAGGCCCATATCTGACTCATGTTTCCCGGTAGCTTCTGTTCAAACTGAAATCTGCTCAAACCCTGTTCTTATATATGTGTGCATGTAAGACATGCATTAGTAATGTCTGTCTGTCTGTCTGTCTGTCTGTCTTGAGACATTACTATACTATATATATCTGCGTTTACACCTTTTGTTCTTTTTTCCCCTCATAGTACTAATAATGAGCACCGAAGAGCTTCATCAGCTGAACTCACAACTGCTGCTCCAGATTCAAAGTAAGGTTTGGTTTTGACACAGATCTACACATTCAGTACAGTCTCCATTGCAAATCCTGCTGTGTCCTTCATATTCATATTACTTTGTTCTTAATGTTGAGGCTGTCACACCTTGTGCTTAGGGACATTGCTACAGTGAAAGTGACCTTCAGATACATTTTCAATACCATTAGGTGATCAAGTGCTTTTATGTGAATCAGATTAACTTGGTAACTTCAAAAAGCATCTCATTCACTTTGTTTTTTTTATTGCTTACATGTTCACTTACTATGCAGTTGCTAGTGCATTTTACATGCATCTAAATCAAATTGGCTGTGAACTATTTTGAATGATAACCTGTCAGTATACCAGTCACATGACTTTTTCTGTTGCTTTTTCTGTTGTCTTTCACAGAGGTCTTCGAGGAGCTTTCAGTAGCTGTACAAGAAAAGGACTCTTTGGCGTCTCAGCTCCACGTACGCCACATTGCCATCGAGCAGCTCTTCAAGAACTGTGCCAAACTCCCATGGCTCCAGATCGGCCGTGCGGGGGTGAAAGCTAGTAATGCCCCAGTGGAGTGAAGCATGGTACAGGCACAAGGGGCTCGGAGCCCTCCCCCAGGCTCAGGAGACCGGGGGGTTACAACTCAAGGACTATGCACAAAGTCACAGCGGTGACATGCACTTCACTCCCTTTGTGTGAGTGGAAGGGATTGTTGTGTTCCCTTATTTGCAAGACTTGACCATGAGAATCACTGAAAGAGATTCTTAGAGTGGGAGCTGGATTGTTTCTGGATCTTTTTTAAGCTGGAACTGGTTACTATGCAGATTGAGATCTTTTCTATGAACATTTTTTCTTTTCTTTTTTTTTTTTTTTTAAACAACCATGGCCTCTTCAATATATACTCGTGGGCTTTTGTATTATTTTGTGTTGTGTTTTCTTACATTTCTTATTGCTGTTTTATTTATTGCTCTTTTATGTGTGTTTGGTTTCGGTAAATGTTTTTTTTTTTTTTCTCTCTCTCTTTTGAGCTCGATCTGCTCAGGTGTTTTTTTTGGGGTTTTTTGTGCTTGATAGACGGAGTCTGTTCCAGTTCTCTCTCCTGGAGGAGCGAGCTGATTGGCTCTGGCGTTGCTGTGGTAACTGTTGCTTAGTTAAAAGTGGAGTGTTAGATTTTTTTCCCGCCCCTCTGTCTGTGATCATGGCGGTGGAACTTCTTAATGAGAGCTGAGCAGACTGCGGCGTCTACTTTACTACCAGACGCTTCGCTCCGTAGCAGACAACACAAACATTTGGATTTTGGAGTGAAGCAAGCCTTTCTTATCTTGATATTGAACATACATACACCTCAAGGTGCTCTTTTGCGTCTCTCTCTAGGCGGGTTTTGAATTTACTTTATTGGGGTTTTTTTTCTCTTCACAATGTTGTGTTTTTATGTGTGTGTTTACTTATGTGTACCTGTGTGGAAAATCTGCACTTTGGTCATCAAAGATTCAGAGTTTAGGGAATGTTCCTCAGAGAAGCACAGTCATGCTTTGAGAAATGAAAAAGTCAGATCTCGTCATTTTGATAGAGACTTAAAGCACCTTAAAAAGAAAGCCTGACCAAAGCCTATGTTGCCATACGGTGACAAAGTTCAGTATTTATTTTTTCCTAAATTATGGTTTGCTCGTGAAAGGAACTTTCCTGTTTAATGTTACCCTTGATCTGAGGTTGTAGCCTTAGTCCTTCAAATATTTCACTCATTTTTTTCTTTTTTGCAGTGTACAGTTTTTCTTTGCTTTAAATGTTTTTCAAACAAGGTTATAAAATGATTCTTGTTCGAGTTTAGTGGTTTGTTCAGGGTGCATCAGTGTCGAGGCAGGAGCGCCATCTTGTGGAGATGTGAAGAGTCTGTTCGCTTCTATGCATTGAAGGTTTGCAAAGAATTTTCAAATGTTTAATTTCAGTATCATTTTAGAAGATTGGTTAGACTTGTTTATTCTTCAGAAAATGGCTTCTCTTTATAAGAGATTCAAATTGTGCGTGACCCTGCGGGGTCTGTGTGGAAACGTTTTTATTTAGGAGTGGGTCTCGTCTAGATTTTTGATGCATGGATGTTCCTCAATATGCTGTAAGTCAAACTGCAATACTCATCAACATGTGTGCACATCACTTCTATCGGTCAGAAGAGGAGCCTATGAATTGTCTAGATTTTTAGAGGTCTTTCGAATTCTTTTAAGACCGTGAACCCATGTAATATTTAAGCCGTTAAACGAACGAGTCTCGTTTTCGTTACCGTTGTGTAAAAGTTCATTTCAAGCAATAGCATTTCAAGGGTTTTCAGTGTTCTGCCCATACTGCCCAGGTAATGTTATTTTGTTCCTGTTACTCATTCAATGCTGCAAGTAAAATAGAACTTATTATGTATTTGGCAAAATGTCAGCAAAGTGTTACTGTTGTGAATTTAATTGTGAATTCTGCATCTTCTGTTTTACCTTGCTTTGCTTTTTTTTGTTTTCAGTTGTTTTTCTATTCAGCGGGCTGTGTCCTGTGGATTTGTTTGTCCCGCCAAAAGCTCATGCAATAATGTGTGTTTGTGGAACTTCTTGCTTGTGAAAGTGATGCATCGAGTGATGATTTGTATATTTTCTTTAAAGTAATTTAGTAAAAATAAAATATTTTCCTAAATATACCCTCTGGGCTCGTGTGTATCTGCCACATTGTGGTGGTACCTTAGTGCATAGGATACTTTCCTCTGGACCAAGAGGTCATGGGTTCGAATCCTACCTTTTGTCACACCACCACTGGGTTCCTGAGCAAGACCCTTAACCCCAAGTTGCTCCAGGGAGGCTGCCCCCTGTAGTTAGGGAATGGAAGTCGCTTTGGATAAAAGACTGATAAATGCCGTAAATGTAAATTAAAGGTTGCCATTTGTACCATGTGAACACTGGAGTTTAGATCACAATAAGATAATTGTGTCCTACTTTCTGAGGCTAAATAGGAGCACTCCTACTGCTCTAGGTCTCTACTTGTTTGACAAACAGTTAAAAAACACCAGGAATACCAGAAATCCTAGAGAGTATAAAACATCAAAATCTTTCACAACCTGCACTTTTAACAATTGAGGTCACAGAAAATCCACTCATGGTTTACTGAAATATTTTAATGTAATGGGTCTTTTCAGAACTATTTTTTGTATGTGAGATGCTTGGCAGTTTTTCAAACCTTTAAACAGTCCTTCAGATTCATAAATCTCTGGTTTAAACATTCCTGAGCGACCCGAAAGTGGTTACTTAAAGAACCCTGTGTTGGCACCTTTTTAGTAGAGTGAAGGCCTCACTAGGTCAAATGAATTGTCCTGTCCAACGTGGTCTCACCTGCCTTATCTCAGCCTGTACCTGCTGTCTGATTAACTCTCAAAGTACTGGTCCTCAGGAGGTCCACATTTTTACTACCGACTCCTAACATACTTCAACCAGACCAATATGAGGCCTGAACTCTGATACAGGTGGACTGGAGACTTAAGAATAACAATATGGAACCTCAGGTAACAAAGATCTACGTGATTTTCTATTTCTGCCAGTCCAGGGGTTCTTATAGGGAAAGAGTTTAACGCTCTATAGACTTTGAGACAGCAGAATTGGTTTTAAACTGGAAAAATTCCATCAGTGTTAAGTATCAGAGCGGTCACGTGCATTGTAGAGAAACTTTCTCACTCAGATTTTACTGCGATTGTGGAATGAAGGCTCATGTCTATAATGCAAAGGAAACCATTTTATTAATATCCAAAACAAACCTGTAGGTGCCTTCTGAGTTTTATAAATATTGTCAAACATGGCAAAATTTGAATATATGTGTAAAAAAGAGATACATCTGAAAAAAATTGCCCAGAAGCACTGAATAGTGCATAGATCAACTTTAAAACCACTGATAGATTAAGTGAATATCACTGATAATCTCGTTATCATGGCTCCTGTCAAGGGGTGGGACATCAGGCAGCAAGTGGACAGTCAGTTCTAAAAATGTGCAAGCATAAAAATCTGTGTGATAAAAATATGGATCATCAGGGGAGGAGATGCTTTCTGAACAGATGAGCCTTCAGGAGGTGTTTGAAGAGAGAGAGGGATTCTGTAGCTCGTTCCACCAGTGAGGAACCAGAATGAGAGCAGTCTGGACTGGGAACCAGAATGAGACCAGTCTGGACTGGGTTTACCTTGTGTGTAGGGGTGGCAGAGCCAGACGATGTTCCGTGGAGGAGTGGAGGGAGCGAGTAGGAACACGAGCCTGAATGATGGGATGAAGATTGTTGGGTTCAGACTCAGATATCACTCTGAAGGTAAGAGTTTAACTTATGCAGGTTAAACGACTGGATCTTCAAAACAGCAATCCACAATCCACACAATCCACAATCCACAATCCCCCCCCCCCCCAATCTACACTTTTCAAAATCATGCGTTTCTTCCACCCAATTTTTGTTTCCCGGACAACGGCCGAGACTTACGCGCGCACCAACCTGTAGACCGATGCGTCTCCCTCACAGTCAAAAAGCTTCCAGCGCCCCTGATGTTGGCTATGATAGAAAGGTGTCAGAACACACAATCTATCACAGCCTGGGGATGGCCAAGTATGTGTGTGTGTGTGTGTGTGTGTGTGTGTGTGTGTGACTTACCTGGGGAGGAGATGCACTGTGGAAAGAAGGCAAGCCAGCAGACGCAGTGTGATGCTCTGGCCGGTCTTCTGCTGGGAAACCTTGGGTTCTGGAACTCATTGTCGCAGACCAAGGTTTCATGGAAGCAGCGCTCCTTACGGCGGCGGCTTCATTCCGCAGGACGAGGTGCCCTGCAGCACTGCAAAAATTGTTCAGGAATGGTCTGAGGGACATGACAAAAGTCTGAAGATATTGACTTGCTCTCAGTCTGAGTGAGCATCTGTGGGATGTGCTGGAAAGACGAGTTTGTTTCACTTCACAACTTACCGTTTACCACACAGAATGCTAGCTCAGTTTTTCTCTTTAATGTCTAAAATGAGTCCGAAAAAAAAAGCATTTTCCACCTAAACCAAGCTGTTTCCCGAGTTGTGGATCTGCAGAAGTCCTTACTTGTGAGTGAAACATCGCAAGAAAACAAGAAATTTGTCTTTTAAATTATATTTTTGGTCAAGACCTGTTATGATCCACTGAAGAAGCTCTCTGATAAACTCTTTCTGTAAAAAAAGTAAACTTGTCTCTTTAATTTCGCCTGTAATTCCACCTATCCGCCTATCATGGTTTTATTACGTATTAACAAATTCTTAGCTTTTCTAAAAAGCAAGTTTGTCATAAGACTCGAAGGCCTCACACCTACTCTTCACATTTTTATTTCAACATAACCTGTGAAGGTAAATGCGAAGAATGTATGGAAAAATGTTCTTTTCTTCCTGTCTCTTCAATCCATATGCATATATAGCCATCAGATTTTTTCTGATTATTGCTTTTGTAATTTGTGGGAGTGTGTCTGTGTAAAATGTGAAGGTCACTATTGTTTTATACACTACTGACCACATTTGATTCAAAATTCCAAACAAAAATTACACTTTTCCATTATTTTACAACTGCAACAATTAACACAATGATGTTAAGAGCAGAATGTGTGCATGTGTGACTGTTTCATCCATCAGAAACTGAATCAGGAGTGAAGCTGCTGGAAGACAGACCATAGAAAAGCTGCTTTACAAACACTACTGCTCTCACAACATATATGGAGGCGTTTCTTATTTTTACACACACACATTACAATAGTTCAGAAAAGAATAGACACCTGTGCATTTTACACACACACACACACGCACACTGCCGCAAACTGTACAAACAGTGAACAGAAAAAAGGGAAAAGTGGTCTCTTATTTTTTTTTCCATGGCTGTATTTCTGTCCACTATGCTGTTGTAACAATGCAAATTTCCCACTTATGGAACTGATGAAGGGGACTTTGACAACTTGGACTCAAATCTATAGACTTTCATATGGAGTTGGTCCCCATTTGCAGATGTAACAGCTTCCACTCATCTTGGAAGACTTTTGGAGTTTCTGTGGGAATTAGTGCCCCTTCACTCTGCACTTATGAGGTTCAGGCACTTTTGTTGGATGAGAAGGGCTGACTCGCAATCTCCATTCCAGTTCATCTCAAAGGTGCTGGATGGGGTTGAGGTCAGAGCTCTGTGTGGCCAGTCAAGTTCTTCCACACCGAACTCATCCAGCCATGTCTTTATGGAGCTTGCTTTGTGCACTGGGACACAGTCATGCTGGAATAGAAAAGGTTCTTCCTCAAACTTCGAAAGTTCGAAATGTCGTGGTCTGCTGTATTAAGATCGACCTTTCCCGAAAGTAAGGGGGAATTGCGCAAAACCACGGAAAACGGTCTCTCGTCCACTGATCAGATGACTCGTTCGTTTGAGTGACTCAGGGGAGTCGGTTCTGTGAAGTGAATGGACTCCGCCCCCTTCTCTGGCCGGAAGTTTGGATTTTGTTGTTACACTGGAAGAAAATGGCTGCTGTGAGTGTTTCTCATTGAAGGCACTGGAGGAGCGTTCTTCGGGCTCGTTTTGCGTTCTCGACCTGCGGGGATGCGCCTGACTGGGCAAGTCCGCTTTCATATCCTTCCAACTTGCCCCTCGAACCGGTGCAGCTTCTCCTGGCTGCAGTCTGAGGGAGCATTTAAGCACAGTTAGCCAGTTAGCTTAGCACAGCTCTGCTAGCCTGCCATTTGCAGGAGAGCGAGCAGTGAAGTTCTCTTGCTCTCTCTCTCTTTCTCTGAGAGGCTATATTCCCCTAAACATCAATGCACGCACTTTATTCAGGTCTGTGTATGCTGTAGACAACAGGCTAGTCTCTTGGTTTTCTGTTTTTCATCCTGTAATCCAGTTGATAAACTGCTCAGGGCTTAAAGCTAACTGGCTGGCTAGGTGCCCTCCAGAACCTCCAGTAAGTTTGTTTTTGTTTTATTCTCGTGTCATTTACGTCCTGTCCACTATTTTAATGGAAAACAATGAACTGAGCAGTCATTGGTCGTGGAGAGCACGTTTACAGAGCTAAATCCTTTCTGACCTCAGGGTTTGAATGGACTGTCAATGGACCTGACAGTGTTGGGGTAAGGACAGCATCACCTCCTGTCACACAGCAACTGGTGGTGAATCACAATGGTAAGCCTGAGTGCTGCTTCTCTTTTTTTTGGAAGTTAAGCTTTGTCTTGTGGCTTCTGTCACTCCAAAAGTGACATTTGCTTGCTGTGAAGGCACCCTTGTGAATGTTGAGTACAACACTGAAACCTTGGTCTCTTCTTTTGTAGCAACAAGTCCTAGAATATGCATTGGATCGGGCAGAGGTATGATCCATATTTGTTTCATAGTGTGATTTGTTGCACGTGTCATTTGCAAAGGTTATTTGTCTTTTTTCATTTGCTTTAAAATAATTTTGTCTGTGTCCAGTACATCGTTGAAAGTGCTCGACAGCGGCCGGCTAGAAGAAGGGTCTCTTCTAGTGGGAGGAAGTCTTTGTATCAGAAACTGTATGAATTGTACATTGAAGAGTGTGAAAAAGAGCCAGAATTAAAGGTAATGATCACAGTTCAAACCTATTTTCATGAAGCACCTGTGTTATGTCAACATTCATGTTCTCTAGTGTACTTTTTATACTATACTATACTATAGTGGTATTGGTATAGATTTTATTCTATTGTTCTTAATTTTTGCTGCTCTTACCTTTGTACTGTCCACTTTCTGGTGTGACAATGAAAATGACCCACTTGTGGGACTAATAAAGGTTTATCTCATCTTATATTTGTTTGGTTTTTGAATTGTTTCAGTTTTTTATTTACAGTCTTTGAAAATACTGTAGGGTGTGTGTAAAGGCATTTGAGAGCTCTTCACATTGCACAATACTAGTAATGCCTATTCTTTTCCCACAGAAACTTAGGAGAAATGTGAATCTTCTAGAGAAGCTGATGTCACAAGAGTCAGTCTCGTGCCTGGTGGTCAACCTGTACCCTGGGAATGAAGGATACTCATTGATGCTCAGAGGCAAAAATGGATCTGGTATGCAGGTTTTTGCTCATTTGCTGAACACTCACATCATCTGATATGTCTGATTTGTTTATTTCTGTTACTTACATGCTTTTATATGTTATAGCTGCAGGTATGACCGTTCATTTTATGTCCTTTGCCAGATTCAGAGACAATTCGGCTTCCATATGAAGAAGGAGAGTTACTGGACTACTTGGACGCTGAGGAGCTACCTCCTATCCTGGTGGACCTTCTTGAAAAATCACAAGTAAGCAACAATGTGTTGATGTACGCAGTTAAAGAGTCTCCCTCACACTCGAGGATCTTTGACTTTCTGACACCTCTTACTTTAGCTGGGGGTGTTCTGTTGTTAGTGCAGTGGTGGTCGCCAATTCTAGTAACCTCACACACATCAGCTTAGAGAGCATTTTGAAGTAGCTGATTAGGTGACTCAAGTGTTGGAATGACATGCTTAGGGAAAACACTAAGAGTGCACTCACATTAGACCTAGTTACCTTGTACCATGCCCAAGCACAATTGTCATCCCCTCCCTGCTCACCCATTGGCCTACACTCAAATCTTGCTGAAAGTTTCAAATCAGAGCCTGCTAACATTTTTGTGTTAAAGCATGGCACATAGATTTATCATTTTAGCAACGCAGCAATTTTAAGTGAATGTGCACAGAGACTGCTGACAGGGAGGAATGTGCAGCCTTACTAGCTTTGCCTTTTATTAATTCAAATGTCCCTGAAGTGATCCCTTTACTGCCTCTGGACAGTCAGTGAACTGTGCACGGAGTGATCACAGAAGATTCAAGATTCTTCATTTGTCATATGGATAGTTATACAAGTACAACATGCAGTGAAATGTATCCTGAACTGCTCCTTTTATGACTGTGCGAACGTTATAAAATAGCACAGTTTTAAATTAAACGCAAATCTGAAAATTTCTAAAACACAAATAAAAAAAATAAGTACAAGTAAATTTGAAAGAAGTATAAAAGTAAGTACAGTTTTAAATTTAGAAACAAAAATCAGAAAATTTCTAAAGCACAAATTTAATAAAAGTAAAACACTGTAAACAAGGAGCAACACAAGTTAGAGGTAAAATATGTAAGCAAGGTAAAAATGAAAGTCTGGCTTATTTCAAGGGAAAGTAAGCCATACTTTCCCTTAGTCCTGTTTCATGGAACAGGACCCAGAGTAATGTAAGAGAACAAGGTAAACAGCATGACCAGAGTAATGTAATAGAGTAAAGTAAACTGAGTGACCAGAGTAATGTAACAGAGTGACCAGAATAATGTTAACAGAGTGATGTAAGAGTGAACAGAGTAATGTAAACAGAGTGACCAGAATAATCTAAACCGAGTGACCAGAGTAATATAAACAGTAGTGTAGCAGCATGTGATGTAATAATAAATCATGAAGACAGATATGAAATATGACAATGAATGTTATGAAATATGACAATGAATATGAAATGAGGTGCTGTATCAGTCCCTTAAGGTAATGCTGCTGTATGAGTGGAGGGGGACATGTTCTGATACAAAGCGCAATTTGAGGGTTAATGTGCTTGGGGATTGTATGGATCACCTAGAGTGAGTACACCCTAAAACCTGTAGGTCAGCAGTACTCCAGCACTAGGACTGGGAACCCCGATTCTGGCCTGGGCCATCGGTGGCACTGCTGCATCAGCCTCTGACAGGGGCTTCAGAAAACACATTTAAGTTCAGATAAGATAAGAACCCTTTATTAGTTCCACAGGTGGGAAATTTGCATTGTTACGGCAGCAAGCGGACAGAACAAAATAAGGAAGTAAAAGCAGTATAACAAGTACACTATACAAATAAAACAAAAATGTAAATATAGATGTTTCTGTGTACACTGATTATTAGTACTTCTGATCTAAGTGATGCTCCTGTAGTAACAGTATGTACTGTGTCATTTAAAATCCCTTTTTTAGGTGAACATATTTCACTGTGGCTGTGTAATCGCAGAGGTCCGAGATTACCGACAGTTGGGAAATGCTAAAATGCCCTCCTACCAGAGCCGCCATGTACTGCTGAGACCCACTATGCAGGTGAGTCTCGGGACGGATGCTGTTGCTCCCGACTGCTGAACCAGAGTTAAGACCGAAAGACGCAAGCTGCAGCTAGGGTTACTGTACATGTGCTCTTTGTGAATATTGACCTTTTCCTTCCTTTACCACAGACTCTGATCTGTGATGTCCATGCCATGACAAACGATCACCACAAGTGGACCCAGGTAGGAGGACCTTGACACAGTTAACTCTGTTTGCTGATATTGCAAAGTTTCTTAAACCACTTGGCCTGTATGATAGAGGGAAAAATTTCCTCTGTTACAGTTTGACATTAAGGTTTCAATAAGATATCATTTGCTACCTACTCCATATAAGGAAATTAAACCATTTCGTTTGAATTGTTTTTGTAATGTCAGGAAAACCAATACACTCTAATTTGAGCCCAATGAGCCAAAACATTATGACCACTTGCAGATGAAACAAACCAGTGAGCAACAATGTCATGACCGCCCACAGATGACGCAAATGAAGTTCATTACAACTAGTTATATTGAATGGTAATCTCACTGCCAGTTCTTATAGTCAGTGTGTTGGGTTCAGAGAAATGGGCAGATCTACAGGACCAGATTATTATGGCCTGAGCACGGGTCTGAAGAAACACCGATGCATGCTGGATGCCTCAGCAGTTGTCTAATTCCAAATTTGCAATTATTTAACTTGCAGCATGTACCTTACTTACTTAAGATAAAAAAATTCTAAACATGTGGGCCTATTCAATTCTAACTTGTATTCCAAAGGCTGTATCTCTGTCAATTTTGTAAATATGGTCACCAAACTTTTTTGGCATGTTATAAGCTAAATTATACTTCCACAATTTTATTCAGGTGCCTAGGTGTTACAAAGATACCACCCTCTGAAAACGGCCGATCATTGTTGCGAATAAAGGAAATAGTTGTGTAATAATTAGAAACAATAATTTCTAAAACAAATCTAAAAAAGTGCAACAGCTTAAACAAGGAGCAACACAAGTTTGTGGTAAAATTTGTAAGCTAAATTTGAGGGTTTTTTTTTTTTTTTTTTTTTTTTGGAATCTGAAAGATTTCCCTCTCGAAAACAGCCTAGTGGTCGGTCATTAGAACAGTATTTAGTAATCTCTCATTATTCAGTTACGCATTGTAACAGAAGTGGTAGATCTCTTCACCAGGTCTGAGTGTTCTCGTGTTCCTGTGTGTAGGATGATAAGCTGCAGTTGGAGAGCCAGTTGATTCTGGCCACGGCAGAGCCTCTGTGTCTCGACCCGTCCGTTTCGGTTACCTGCACCGCCAACCAGCTACTCTACAACAAGCAGAAAATGAACACGCGCTCTATGAAACGGTGAGTGATTCACTCCTTTTAAATGGTTAACTGTCTGTGTGTGTGTGTGTGTGTGTGTGTGTGTGTGTGTGTGTGTGTGTGTGTGTGTGTGAGTTTTCTTTTTACTCTTTCTGAAATATTTTGTGACTTTCTCTATTACTGCAAGCAGAAAAAAAATGTTTCTGTAGAGGATGTGTAAATATTTCAACATAGTTTGAGCCGGGGTGCCCAAATTTACATACAAACGAATGTTCACCTCATATATGATGCAGTGTGATTATGTTCCCTGTGTATATACTTTAGCCTGTGTATGCGTGATCACGAGTGTATGTGTATGGTCAAATGGTTAAATATTTTAAATAAGTGTCACTCTCTCTGAGTGCTGTTCATACCAGTGAGAGGAGTGTGAGTGCACAATGGCTCAGTGTTTTTTTAAATGTGGTTTTATGACCCTCAGCAGAACCAATGGGAAAAAATGAAGCTTAATTTGAAGTCTTAATTTCAGGGCTTAGTTATGCTGTGTAGGCTGCCATCTGCTGATATTACAGAAGAATAAAAGCAGTTTGGTGCTGTGTGTATATTAATGCAAGAACAGGGTGCTTACTCAATAAAAAAAAAAAAAGTATTCAGGCCTTTTTGGGGTGTGCAATTTTGTAAGCTACTTAGGCTATTTATGTAACAATGTTACTGTGTTAAAACCATACTGACCCTGTTATTGTAGGCCTTCAAAGCATCTGAATGTTTGAGCCTGGTGTGTTGCAGTTACTTGACAGATGGGATGACAGATTCATGTGTAGAGTTCTCCGTTGAAGGATTTAGCAGCGTATTTTGGGCTCCTGTTTATGTTTTGCCATTCTCCTGTTTTCAGATGTTTTAAGAGGTACTCGAGAGCAGCACTGAACCGGCAGCAGGAACTGGCCCATCTCCCCACACCGCCCCAGCTCCGACTGCTAGACTACCTGCACAAAAGGAAAGAGAGGAAATCAGCACCTTTTGTAGACCTCAAGATCTCCAAGGCTGGCAACGTGAGACACTTTGCAACACTGAATCCTGACTGAATACACTGATGCAGCTTCATGAATATGAATCGTTGTGACATTTGCATAACCGAGCAGTTTGCCTAATGGTTTAGATGTTTTGATGTGTCTTGTCAGGTTTACATTTTCTTAACTGTGTGTAGGGAGTAGAGGGTGATATTTAACAAATCTGTGTCATTTGAACAGTGTGTGGACATGTGGAAACAGAATACTTGCCAACTCACGGCCCCAGCAGAGGTTGATGTAAGTTATTCTGATGCAGACATACCTGTTCCCATCCATATCGGTTCTGTCTTCTCTTTTTCACCCACTGGTTGTTGTTCAAGAATACAGTAAATCCACGCTTATCGCGGGGTTACGTTCCAAGAGCACCCACCCACCTGTAGTGAAAAACTGTGATGATGTGATGTGGGAAAAAAACAAATGCCTAAAACTGCCTATTTTTATAGTGTAAGCCCTAAATATGCCACCGAATATGCTCCCAAAACACATTAATTTCATTTTAAACCCAGCTTAATACATTACCCTTTAAGAAAAAAGGTAAACCTGTATCTGTACTGTACAGTTTACACTGAACTCCTGCAGTGCTAGAATGTAAAGTACCGATGTTACCCCTGTATAAACTGCACTGTAATTCATGCACAGGCGTTTTCTTTGGTATAAGCAGGTAAATACAGTAAAAATGGGCTTTAACAAAACGAAAAACACGAGAACAGTCAAGATGCTCCATGGGGGAAATTCTGGACTGCAGCTGCGTCAAAGGGCAGCAGTCAATCAGCAGCAAGGAGAAATAAATAACATTCTCGGATTGGCTGCGTTCAAACCTCCCACCTCTGAGTACAGTAATATTTCACCATCCCAAGACGCCTTTCTTTGTGTTTCTCTCCACAGTACAAAACATTTATAGTTATATTTTAAATGGAAATGTGGCTGACTTTCCGTAAATATTTAAGTTACAAAATTAGTTAACTATATTTTGCTTAATAATTTAATACAAAAATGCAATAAAATTATATAATGCCATGACAAAAGCTGTGATGTCGGGCCTCGTCCGCCACGCCCCCTTGTCTTCGTGCTGGTTGTTTATGTTTGGGTGGTGC
>JBBIGA010000035.1:10342392-10359411 GCA_037576975.1 Alestes dentex | reverse complement strand
AGAGTGCCATGACAAAAGTTGTGATGTCGGGCCTCGTCCGCCACTCCCCCTTTTCTTCGTGCTGGTTGTTTATGTTTGGGTGGTGCTTAGCAACCCAGCACGAGGACGAAGGGGCGTGGCGGACGAGGCCCGGACCTCACAAAAGAAAAAGGCGGAGAATATCTGCAGTTTCCGCTTTAGTGTGGGGGGTTTAGCAACAATTATTAGTTCAGTTCTCAGAAAAACTCAGCGTTGGACTGAAACTGCGTGTTAAAGTTGGGGGTTACTGTAATTACTATAAGTTGAGAAGCCTCTGTTAGGTGGTTAACAATAATATGTTGCTTATGTAGTATCTTAGTGGTGGGTGTGTTCTTTTGTTCTTAGAGTTGTTGGTTTTTGGATGCAGTCTGTCTTTTCCACTACACTTTTGATACTGAATACAGCAAAGCACATGCACACCATTTGAACAGACCCTGCGTTATGTGCATGCTTTGACTACAGGTCGAGAAGTATGCTGTGGTGGAAAAGTCCATCAAACTAGAGGATAATCAGGTTTGGCCTGCACAGGTAATGTCTCACCCTTCACTGTGTAAGGTCTGCATTTATGTCTGTCAAAAACTAACATTAGACTCAGGATGTGTACTGTATATTAACTGAACTTAAACCTGGTCACTACTGTGGCCTCCATCTCTTTACAGGATGTGAAAGATGACTATATTTTTGAGTGTGAAGTGGGGGGCCAGCCTCAGAAGACAAAGGTCAGCATCTTCCAGTCTATGGGAGACCCGCTGGTGTACGGGAAAATCTACAACGCCAAAGACTCTAAAGCAGACGACGATGTTACAGACCTGCACCTCATTCACCCTCCGTAAGAAGTGACCGATTTAGTGTTAGGACACCTCACTGTAGTCACATTATCGGATACAAATATTTATTGATTTTTGAGACTTTCACTTGTATAAAATTTTACTTGTTTCTTTTTTTTCTTCGCCTTCACCAGATTCCTACTTGGTTCAAAGGTAGATGCTGAACGGTGAGTTTGAGAGCAGAATTGTGTGTGTGTGTGTATGTACTACTTATATTCTGTTGCATCATTATTAAACAGCTTTGTGTAGTCACAAACAGTATTCAGTAAACCCCCGACTCTGCGGGGGTTACGTTCCAAGAACAACCGCGAATGGTGAAAAACTGCGAATTTGTGTTGTGGTAAAAAAAAAAAAAGCCTAAAAAGGCCTATTTATAGACCTTTAAAGACTTATAGTGTAAACCCTAAATATGCCACCAAATATGCTCCCAAAACACTTCATTTTATTTTGAACTCATTTTAAACATTTTAAAGCTTAATACTTTACCTTTAAAGAAAATGTAAAGGTAAACCCGTATCCGTACTGTACAGTTTACACTGAACAGCTGTCTCCCGCAGTGCTAGAATGTAAATACCGATGTTACCCCTGGACAGACTGTACTGTAATTCAGGCACGCGCTTTTTTTTTTTTTTTTTTTTTTTGGGATAAGCAGGTAAATACAGTAATAAATTCATTTAATTTACAGTAATAAAAATACAGGGCTTGAAGAACAAAACGAAAAACACGAGAACACTCAAGATACTCTACGCAAGATGCATCACAGGGCAGCAGCAAATCATCAGCAAGGAGAAATAAATAGCATTCTTGGATTGACTACTTTCAAACCTCCCGTCTCTGAGTACTGCGGTATTTCACCATCCCAACATCACCATCTTTGTGTTCTCTGGACAGTACCAACATTTTTTTTGCTGTTATAGTTTATATAGAAATGTAGCTGAATTTCCGTTAATATTTAAATTGGTAAATTCTATTTCTCTTAATAATTTTAAAATTATGTATTGCTGCGAATGACTGAAGCCGCAAGTGCTGAACTGGGGTTTACTATGTAAGCGAGGGTTTATTATTTATATTTTTTAGTAAAGTGACCAGGATAGCATGTACCATATTACATGGTAAGATTGTTTTCCCATGCAGTGTCTTTTTGCAGTACTGTGTATGCTGTGTATGTTGTTTGTGGCAGGTTTCTGGCTCAGTACAAGGAAGTTTATGAGACAGACGTGAAGTGTGAAGTGAAGATATTGCACAACTCCAGTAGTGTGGGAGCCCAGAGCCAGCTCTCACCTGCCAGGGAGATGGAGGTAAGACTGCGCAGGATGTGCTGTTCATCTATTAAGGATAGTGAAGTTTCCATTGGTTTTCTGTATGAATAGTGCTGAAAAACGTTTCCCATTTTTGTACTTAATTTAATTTGAGTTCTGTTTAGAATCAGTGTATTCTGGTTCTGTCACTCAGGACGGATTTTCAGCATTGGTCCAGTCCTCCGTGTTGGGGAAAGGTGTGAAGCACAAACCTCCCCCCATCAAACTGCCCTCTGGCTCTGGCTCCACCACCAGCTCCTCAGGTAAGGACTGGCTGAGGTAGAGCACGGGGGGGCAGAAAACTTGTTTAGTCACCAAGGTGCTCCTTGAAGAGGTGGGTCTTGAAGACAGAGAGGGACTCCTAAGATCTGATCTGAAGAGGGAGTTCGTTCCACCACTGGGGGGCCATGACTGAAAAGAGTCCTGGACGCAGGTCTCCCTCTTCTTTTGAGCAGCGGGGGCTCAAAACGAGCCGTGCTTGAAGCCCTGAGAGGTTGAGAAGTGACACGCTGTTTGATCAGTGCTGATATGTATAGGGGTCCATTCTTGGCCTTGAAAGCAAGGGTTAAGGACTTGAACTTAATGCGAGCGGCCACAGGGAGCCAGTGAACGTTTCTTGTTCTTCTCTACTGTGTGTTTTAGTAACTGTCCCTGTCCCTGCTTGGTTTTCCAGGTAATCCCTATAATACTCAAGCCCCCAGCGGCCATCTGAAGTGCCCAACCCCGCCGCCCAATAAGGGTCAATCTCTGTCACGGAAGCACTCCATTGAGTTAGGCCAGGTCGGCCTGCTTTCCCCCACTGCGCTCTCCCCCATGCAGAGTGAGTACATGTGCCATACTGCCACCATCTGGTTTCTTTCTGGCTAAAACGTAGCTTAAAAAGCTAAGGCTTTGAGCTCATGTCTAAGTTGGTACTTGGTACTGCAGAGTTTAGTTTTTATCCTGTAGCCTGCCCTTCTCACCTAGTTTAAACTCGAGGTTTTCGTTGTCATGTTACTGCTATTGTTTAGTCCATCGTATTTTATTTCCTGTCTTTTAACTGCACCTTAATTTCGTTGTTCCCTTGAAAAAGTGACAATGACTGTGTTTTACCCAATGAGTGTTTGTTTATTATATGGAGACTGCACCAAATGTGGCCTGTATAAATATGCCTCAGCTGAATTTGTGATGGACGTAAGCTTGTCTTCACGAATATACTTGTATGCGTTCATGATTGTCATCATTTGTTTATTCAGGATCAGGAACACCCAAGCCATCGACGCCCACCCCAACCAACACACCCTGTTCCACGCCACACCCTACAGATGTTCAGAATACTACACCTTCAGTGACGCCCACCCCCCAGGACCCGGCTGTGTCCCAGCAGCCAGCGCTTCTTGCCCCCTTCGCCCAGCAGCAAATGACTCTGCCAGTCATGACCATCCCCCTGCCTACCTCCAGCACCACCTCATCCCAGGTCATGACAAACCCTGCCGGGCTCAACTTCATCAACGTGGTGGGCTCCGTCTGGTATGACATGCTCCCTCTTTATGCTTTACAGTCAGGGGACTGATTGGTCTCTCATTGTTTTCTTAAAATCTCATTATGCAGTTAAATTCTCTATAAACAGACAGCTCGTAGACTATTTCAGACTGATTGATCTGTGTGATTGTGTATGTGGGTGTGATTGTGTGTGTGCTGCACACAGCAGTCCCCAGACTCTAATGACTGGCTCTAACCCCATGCTGGGCTGTAGTCCTGGTACACTGGCGCCTGGGATAAACCTGAGTGGAATTTTGCCTCCAGGAGGCCTAATGTCTGGCAGCCTGCCTGCCATGCAGCCTGCGGCTCCTGCAGGTATTCCCTTTTTCATTCTTACTGGGGGGGGAGAGATGTACATTTCACCTAAAAAGGACCACTTGGTTTTTCACTTACATTCTGTGCTGTTTTATTCCTCCAGGTGGTCCTTTTGGTCTGAATAACACCCAAGGTTTGCGGCCACTCAATCTGCTACAGGTGAGGGTGGAGGTGTATTAAATTGTAGAGTGCTGGGATTTAGATTCTTGGTGAATTCATCTACTGTTTTCTTCCTCCATCACTTATATCCCTCTTTTATCTGTCTCTTTCTGACTCAGATCCCTGCGGCACCACTCATCTTTAACTCTTTGCAGCAGCAGCAGCTCTCACAGTTCTCTCCACAGCAGCAGAACAGTCAATCTGCCACATCCAGCCCACAACAGCAGGGGGAGTCGGTGAGTTGACCTGAATCATTTTACTGGCGTAAAGTGCAACGAATATTGATTGAGAGGCTACTCAGCAGCTCACCGCCACTATGAGTAGGGTTCACACCCTCTCAGTTAATATTTGTGGTTCTTTTTCCTCCTCTTCTGCTCTGAACGGTTACATAATATTTTCTCAGTGGTCTAGCAGTCTTACAGTTAGAACGTGATCCTTTTTAGAGGTATTGCAGCCTGAATGTGTTTACGACATGTTACTTGTCATGTTATGTAGTGTTTTGCAGAGCAGTATTTCATCACTCAGCCTCATCAGTTAGTCAGAATGTACGATTTTGTGTCTTTTTTCGTGTTAGGCAGTGTCTCTTACTACAATACCCAGTATGCTATGCACAAATATGTCAACTATTGGAAACCCTGCTCCCACTGCAATAAAGAAAACCAGACTTTAAGTGAAAAAACAGCCTGCCCTCAAGAATCTGCTGCAAACAATTTGTAGTTTTTCAATGTGTGCCCACCTTCTTTTTTTAGTATAAATCAACAGAAGGGAGCT
Organism: Alestes dentex; assembly: GCA_037576975.1. NCBI lineage: Eukaryota > Metazoa > Chordata > Actinopteri > Characiformes > Alestidae > Alestes > Alestes dentex. Next base: position 10,354,502 of record JBBIGA010000035.1, on the reverse strand, counting down.
TTAAAGTCAGAACATCTGGACTTTTGTGGCACTATTGTTGGAAGCAGTGATATGTTTATTGGCCAATAGGTTTTTTTTGGTCCGACATACTTTGTACTGCCCTTGTAAAGATTAAAACACTTGTAATTGTGTGGTCTGAGAAAACATGCATGGATAACTGATCAGTATCAGTAACTTATCAAGAGTTTCCTTTGCACAGACTGAACAGGGACTGACTGCAGAGCAGGGCCTCGCTGCACAACAGACCGCCGTCATCAACCTTGCTGGGGTGGGGGGATTCATGTCTCCGCAGACAGGTGTGTATACACAACAACCCATCCTCACACATCCTCTCACATCGAATGTTCCATTTTCTCCCTCTTGCCTTATTGATCGCTGTAATCTACACATATCTACACTTAATTGTCTCTCTAACAGGTACTAACACAACAGTAGATGTACTAATAGTGTGCTGATAGCTATCATAGTGTATTCCACTGACCCGTCAAGAAGAAATGAATCACAGATTGTTTCCATATTGATTCTGTGGGTGTGATGTTTAATTTACATGAGATGGATGCCACTACCCCTTTTCTCTGCTACATTCTACCTTTTGTTTTCCTTCTTCACCTGTCCTCCTTTATCGTTCCCTCTCTTTCTGTCTCTGTTTCTCTCTCCTCCTCGTCCTCCTCCTCCTCCTCCTCCTCCCTCACCCCTCGTCCTGTTCCGGTGCTGGCCTCGGCCCGTACTGGTTTGGTAGTGCTGTCCCAGCTGGGTTGTGGTCTGGAGGGCTCTGGGTCCAGCCTGCCGTCCCCGAGGCTCCAGCAGCAGCACCAGCCACAGATCCAAGTAATGCAGCAACTTTGACCTCATCCACCCATAGACATCTGAATATCAGACTGCCGGTTCAAACTGAGGCTTACTCAAAGCCTCACTGTACTGTCTGCCCTCGTGCTGAATAGAAAACCTGCCTCCAGTGTGTCAGCTTACATAAATTGTGTACAGATGATTGGTAAAAATCCATACGATGTAGAGGTTAAATACACCTGCAGGTTCAACATGACTGAATGAACTAAATGCCTAGTGGTACTATAGCCAGAATAGCTTGGTGTTACACTGATTTTGATAGTTGATAAGTTTTAATGTCTTAAGGAAGGTGAAGCCTTACCAAAAAAAAAAAAGGGGGGGGCACGAGTCTTATATGTAAGATGTCTATGTGTCCACTGTACAAATTGATCGCCTTATGCCACACAGCTGCAGCATCTGCTACTGTCACTCACAAAGATAGCTTTAATAACATTTCCATGGCTTCCCTCTTGTTTTTGTATCTCATAGATGCTCTGTGACCTCTGCAGGGGATTTTCTTATCATTTTTGAGTTTCCTTTTTTTTGCCTGTCTGAGCCTATTTTCTGGGAGTCATTGAATAATACATTCAAGTAGAGCTTGTGGCACCCTGGGTTCTGCTGATAAAGCAGGAGAGTTTTTTTGGAGGGAGGGGGCATTCCCAAAATTATAAGCATGAGACCTCAAATAAACATCATGAATGAATTTCCTAGACCTTTTTTGTGGGTGTGTAGTTGGGGGGTGGGCTTGTTTGTTACAGGCACAGTTTCTCTATGCTTCCATATAAAAAATCTGTTTGGATTTCTTATATTGAACTCCTTTCCTGGATGCAAATGCTCTAACGGCTTAAGCTGTGATCAGAGTTAAAGTTGCTGACTTACTGACACTTGTTGCACTTAAAAACAGCATGGCAGGGCAGTGCTTGTGTGTGTGCTTTTATTATTTTTGTTTTATGATGATTATTTTATATATATATATATGTGTGTGTGTGTGTGTGTGTGTGTGTGTGTGTGTGTGTGTGTATTATTATTATTATTTTTTCCTAATTCAAGATAACTAAACACTGATTTGATTGTGCTGCTGTTGTGCCACTGGTGCTGCTTGACTGTTTCATCGTCCTGTGTCCCCTGTTTCTGTCCTGTCACCATCCCTCCAGTCTTCATCCTCTGCTCCCTGCCTTCCCTCTGCCACATCCAGCTTCTGCTCACTCACCAGCCACGTTCATTCATGTGTCATTTGTGCAAATACAGCGGCCTGAACAGCTCTCTTCCCTCACAGTCACTGTGCTTCGGCAAAACTGCTACATGTTGAGCACTAACGCTAATAATGGGATGGATGTAAACAGTCAGAAACTGAATAATAGAAAATATTGTAAACACATAGTAGGACATAGCTGGACTTCTAGGTGCCCCAGAACCACAGCATGTTTCAGTGCAGTTTTTAACATGCCCACTTCTCTTTAGGGGAACCATGAACATTTATTTTAAAAAAGTTTCTTCAATTATTTTATTAGCTCAGTGAAGTCTGTTGACATGGGTTACAGAACCTGCACAGAAATCATTTAGATCTAACCGACTAAACTACAGCGCTTTGCCTGCAGCCCTTTTTTAAAGCTGGAAAGAGCTGTTTGAAAGCTAAAACGTTACAGTACTTAACAGAATATTTAACATTTGAAGACCATGTTTGTTAAAACTGGGTTTCTGTAGCAACTACTGTTACTCTGGACTCTTGTTGTAACTTGGCAAGATCAGGGTTAAAAATAAGAGCAAAGTAATGTGATAAACCTGAAGTATAAGTCAGACTAATCAGTTACACACAAAGCTGTTGGCTGGGTGATGGTGTCCTAGAAGGTAGGATACTTGCCTCTGGACCAAGAGGTCATGGGTTCGAATCCTACCTTCAGTACACCACCACTGAGTTCCTGATCAAGACCCTTAACCCAAGTTGCTCCAGGAGACTGCCCCTATAGGTAGTGAATGGAAGTCACTTTGGATAAAAGCGTCTGATAAATGCCATACATGTAAATATAAATATTTAGATTCTTCAAAACTGTGTTTGCCTATCTAGCTCATTTGAATACTATTGAAAATTCAGCATTCTCGATAGTACTAAATCTGTTCTGCAAGTGGTCATTTGTGTAACAGGTGGCGAGGCTGGTTTAATGGGCATGTTTTAAAACTGTATTGAAATGAGGAGCTCAATTCTAGACTTTCTAAAAAAAAAAAAGAAAGAAAAAAAGTTGATTGAGATGTCAGACTGTGAGGGGGAGACTTTGTAGACTGTAGCAACATCAGCACAAATTTAATCTCTCTCTCTTTTCTGGATGCAGTTGCAATTCTTGCAACATCAAATGCAGCAGCAGCAGCAAATGGCTATGGCGGCGGGGGCGGGAGCTCCGGCAACGCTGCCACGGCAACATTCCGCCAACCAACCAAGAAGTAAGAGGAAGCGCAGCACGCCCCAGCCCCTCTCCAAGTCGTGACCACCGGCTTCATCCGCTCACCCAGGACACGTCCGACACCAGGAAGACACTGTGCTTGGTCAGCATTTTTCCTGACTGACTGTGACGACCACACACGCTATTTTCCTTTTTTTTCCCCTCTGAGTTTGTAGCTGAGGACACAGTATATCCACTCGACTTCAGGCCAAATGAGTGTGTACTTTTGAACAAGGATTTTTAGAGCTCGGGACATTTATTTAAGATCATATTTTTTTAAAAGAAAGATATGAAATGACAATTCCTTTAGAGCATTCTGAGGAATGCTCTCATTTTCTCCTAACAGCCCTTTCTGTGGGAGCCTGCAGGCCCAAGAATGAAGCATCCTGAAGACAGTTAATTATAAAGGAAGTGCTACAGATGTGCCTAAATCTCCTGCTGGTGAACGAATGGTTTGTGAAAGAAACTTTCTACAGGCTGGATGGTAGAGCGACGGGCCTTACTCTCCCAGCATGCAATTACATGTGCTGTTTTTATGCAGCACATTTTAAAACGGCATTTCGTTGTACTGAAGGGGCAGTCTATGTATATTCTTATTGGGGGGGGGGATTCAGGATCAGGTGTGTGAAAGACATTTCTGGACACTGAGGCAGAAGTTTTGTAAATGGTCTTTGTCAGCAGTTTTATTGTGATTAAAAAAGAAAATATATATTGACAGTGAAAAATACAACTTTTAGATAAAATCTGTCTTTTTGTGTTCATTTGGATGCCTTGGCACTCTCTATGACTTTGTCTATGAGTTTGCCGATCTCTGTGTGCCGTGTCACAGCACGCGCTATGCAGTCCTGAAGCTTCTCTGCTGATAAAGAGCTGCCTCCTGAAAGTAAACCACACAACATGCAACAGAATCAAAATTTAAGTCAATACTCAACCTATGTGTGTCATCAGTACAGTGTTCCCCCGCGAGTCTCAGAATTTTTTCTCAGAACGGAACTGTTTGTGGAAACCCGCACAAATTCATGGAAACCCTAAATATCAACCGCATTTTTTTTTCCACAGCAATATTTAATTTTTCATGCATTTTAGTGCAAACTTAAGAAAAACAATTTAATAATTTTGTAACAAATTAATTCAGTTACATTTCCATTCCATGTTGAGAGAAAAGGCAACCGTATTTTAAAACACGTCTTAGGATGGTGAAATACAGCTGTACTCGGAGGCGGGAGGTTTGAAAGTAGCCAATCCAAGAACGTTATTTCTCCTTGCTGCTGATTGGCTGCTGCCCTGTGACACAGCTGCAGTTCAGAATTCCTGCATCAGAACAGTTTCCCGCCTGGAGCATCTCGGGTTTATCTTTACATTTTCTTTAAGGGTGATGTATTAAGTGTTCTGGGAGCATATTTAGGGTTTACACTATCAATTTATAGGCATTTTTTTACCACATCACAAATTCGCTGTTTTTCATAATTCGCAGGTGCTCTTGGAACGTAACCCCGCGAATGTCGGGCGTCAACTGTACTGTGGTATAAAACCTCATTACCCCACACAGCCTCAATGGGCAACTCACCTGGTTTGTGGAAAGCACATAGCTGGTGGTCCTCATCTGTGACGGCAGTTATTAACGCTGTGGACAGGCTTTCCTCCTCTGCTGTAGGGTCCACGATGATCACCGTACTACACAGAGAGAATTTCAGAGCCAGCTCAGATTTATTTTCTGAAACTCCTGATTATTTAAGGTCCGTCTATAAGGTATAGAGGATGATTTGGAATACGTTTTTCCAATGGAAAGTCTATTTGCTATCTCTAGTGCATGCTTACCATAATTAAGTGAATATTTCCTTAGAAAAGAACAGAAAACTGCACCTTAGATAGAAGCCATTTCACTGGGAAGGTAATGGTAAAAGCTCAAAATCTGTAGAATTTGGTCAGTGTTTGCCTTCACCCTCCCAGTGTTGAGTCTTGTAATCTTAGGGGAATCTGCTGCTAGCAGGTGTAACTGGACAGGACTAAATTTGGGAAAAATAAGAAATGGGACTAGTTTTCCCAAAGGGAAGAATTTGTAGTATTGTGTTGAAGCAGGTAACCTCCTTTTACTGTGTTCCTCCAGAGATCAAAAACTGATCCACAACACCTTTGGTGTGACGTTCTTCATCATTCAGTAATTAACAAGTGGTTCCATTATAGGTGAGTTTGGAGTCAACGGCTGGTGTGTTCTTTTTTGTCAGTGTAGGAACACGTCAATCAACGTCCATGGAATCTAAAAGGGACAATCTAGAGGCGGATGAAGGGAATTCTGTTTCCGTACACTACATTCTCACAATCCAGTTAGTGTGGATATATAACTGCAGGGTTTCCCCTCCCTCCTCTGTACATTTTAGTGTTTTTCTTGCTCCCAACACACCTGACCCACCCCTCGGCGATTTAACAAGTTTGCTTGTTTGCAGCGTGTGTTAGAAGGGAAAACATCACGAGACATTTGGGCTCCAGGACCAGGGCTGGGAACCACATACCACTCTTTTCCAAAAGTTATGGTAAACACAGTAAACAAAAGGCCCATCGTGTGCATTTCAAGAGAGTAAGAACAGAGCCTTCCTGAGGAGCATCTCCTAAAGTTTTTAGCATTTAATTCTCTCCTCTGGTTGAATATTGAATATTTGAGTATTGATACCGGAATCTAGTGTCAGTCGAAGCTCTCCAGTGCAACCTGGTACAGTTTCAGAGACCAGATCAAGCCTAAATGGGCTTTTTTTATTAATATGTTGAATATTGAAACTGGAGTTTTTCCTCATATTGTTAGTCGCTTTGGATAAAAGCATCTGCCAAGTGATTGTAATGTAATTTCATTAAGACAAAGAAAATCCAAAACAATACATCCAAATGAACAAGTCTTACTCGTCAAATACTGCAAAAGACGAGGCGACAGGGTGCTTGTTGATCCGTAGATGCTTCTTGTGCTGCATGTCAACCTCTACTGAATCTGTCTCTTTGTTAATTGTGACTTTGGGAAGTTGGGCTGTAAGGCAGGTGAGATAAGAAGATAAGGGGTTACGTAGCGTAAAAGAGATGCAATGGAGGCATCCAAGAGCTAAACCATAAACGGGCCTCACTGTTCTTTAATGCTGCCAGCAAGGTTATCACACACGCATCCAGTAAATTTCCATCATAGTCCAAACACATGATATCACAGTACAGGACCCAGCACAGCTGAAACACACAGACACGGAATATTAAGTCTCTGTGTTCAAGAATTAAAAATATTTAGAAAATGATGTGTCATGATAATGTCTCACCTTGGACTTCTCAATGCACAAGTCTTCTTTCTTTATTATCGTAGAGCTGTAATCAACAAATGGGCCATTTATCTTTAAAAATCAATGCTTTCAAATGACAATCTGTTACAAGTCTCAAATACCGAATACAGTCACCCGCCACTTTAACACTGAACAGCCGTCGCGGTTTGAGTCCATTGCAGATTTTTTCTGAGAACTGAGCTAATAATTGTCGGCTGAAACCCCCGCACTAACGCGGAAACTGCAGATTTCCTCTGCATTTTTTTTTACTTTTGTGACGTCCTAAATTACTAGGACCAATTAGAAAAAGATCATTTTCTAAGTTTGTAACAAATATTAATGTATATTCAGCCACATTTTCATATTAAAAAAAAGCCACTATAAAATGTTTGGGTACTCTGGGGAAAAACACAAAGAAAGACATCTTTGGATGGTGAGATACGCTGTATTCAGAGACGGGAGGTTTGAAAGTAGCCAATCCGAGAACGTTATTTATTTCTCCTTGCTGCTGATTGGCTGCTGCCCTTTGACGCAGCTGCAGTCCAGAATTTCCCCCGTGGAGCGTCTCGAGTGTTCTCGTGTTTTTGGTTTTGTTCTTCTTAAAGCCCTGTATTCTTATTACTGTTAATTAAATGAATTTATTACTGTGTTTACTTGCTTATACCAAAGAAAACACGCTGCATGAATTACAGTACAGTCTACACAGGGGTAACATCTGTATTTACATTCTAGCACTGCGGGAGACAGCAGTTTTTCACTATACGCGGGTGCTCTTGGAACGTAACCCCCGAGATAAACGGGGGTTTACTGTACACAGCCATAACAAACACACTGTCAAGATTTACTGAGTTACTTCATGCAGAGCATGAACAGACACTACTATTCCCACACGAGAACCCAACTTTTACACATGCAGGGACATGTGATATCCTACACGAACACTACATTTATTGTACCTCGAACCATCAGTTGCTGGCTAAACGAGCTCGGCCCCGCAGGCAGAGGTCATGCCGAGAAAGCCGCCTACATTACAATGTACATTTCAACACATCCTCAAACCTTACAGCGTCAGGTTTCACTCCCCCAAAAAAAGGCTTCAGCTCTCAGGTAAAACTGGATGGATCTCAAAAAGTCCCTAATCCACGCGTACCGCACTGTGTGCGCAAAGGGAGTCGCACTGCCTGAGGCTAATTCCCAAATCCATAATGCACTGTTTGGGTGCAGAAGCCATTATTTCATGATCTACACAGTGTACCACACAGAGAGCGCCAGTAAGACTGACAGTGGCCAAATCTCAATCTAAGCTGCAAAAGAGGCCACGGCATCAGACAGTAAACTGTGTGACCTCAGAAATCTTTTTTTGTATTACTAGATTAATTCCACTTTTTTGGCCAAAGTACAACTACGACTTTGTCAAATAAAACCATCATAAACAGGTCACTAAAATATTGAGTCAGGAACAGAATTATTATTATTACTAGTGACAGTAGTAGGAGTAGTAGCGTCTCTAAGTACTAGACTATTAAATTGGTGCCAATATTATCGTCTGATAAATCAGTAAATCGATAAATGATGAGTAAAAAGAGACTGAATATGGATCCTTTAGCCAGGTTATGAGTTTTCGTTCCATAGTTTGTCCACCCTGAGGACACTGCAGCTCCACTGCCACTCCCATGATGATGACCGTGTTCATAATCAACCAATGACTGTCACATGAAATATATTTCTTAAACAATATAAAAAGAGAACTTTATTTATCCCGAGGGAAAAATTTTTGTCGTAAACGAATTTCCCTCGGGATAAACAATATAAAATATTCCCCATCACCTCTGCCCTGAGACTAAATAAGCCAGACAACGTTCACGTCAGCTGTGCCTGGTTTTGCTGCAGTCTCAGTCCAACATTAAAATTCACATCAGGGTAGAAGAGCAGTGTGGGCTGTTCGCAAACTCGACTGTATCTTTATTTATGAAACCAGGGGGAACATGTAAATAAATGGTAATGAAAAATCTCTAATCTGGCCAAAGTTATCTAGCGTCTCCTTCAAACAATCCGCAATTCCTCGCTGCAGACAGAGTGTACTATTAGCTCCATTTAACAGCAGCATTTGTTCATTTAACTCTCATTTTTCTCAAGGATCATTTATTTGTGCTTTTTTAATAGCTCCTCTTTGATGTTCAATATGCCAGGCTCTCTCTCTCTCTCACACAAGTCCATTTATAGTTTTAAAATTCACATTTTTGTATTTTTGTATTTTTTTAAATCTTATCTTTAGAATATCTTATTTTCACTTTAATATATTTTGTTACACTTTTGTTCAAAGTATGTATGATAAATTCTCAAATAAGTACACAAATGTTCGGTAAAATCTTTGTGATTTTTAAAGTTTCCAACATCAAAACTGTCATACTCTACTACGTACATGTCAGTGATGTTTGTCATTTTTAGACCGTTCCTAACTCCAAAACTCCAAACAGCTGAAACAGTCCAGACTCCTACAGTCCGCCTCTCAGTTCCAGTGATTGACAAGTGATAGTGAAGAAGTGTGTGGTGCACGGTCCTCCAAATCTGCGATTAGGACCCAGAGGTTTCTTAGAAAGCCTAGAGCTTTCACCTTTTGTAGTAGTAGTTTAAGTTTAATGCTATCTCCACAATGGCTACGGCAAACAGGTATATTAAACATTATAAATTATATGAAAACGAGACATAAATAAAGAAATAAACCGTAAATAAATATTTAAAAAAAAAAAATACTAATCTAAATAAGATTCTTTAAATCAATATTTGATAAAAATTCCAAAACTTTCTGTGGTGCTACCTTATTAAAGAAATGTTCCAAACCACTTTGGCAGTAAAATCGTTGCCTTGCGTCACTCAGAGCAGAACAAGCAAAATTTGATTCACTGACAAGGCCATACTACAAAACTGACATGACAGGGGTTCTACACCTTTTAGTAAAAAAACAAGTGTAATCTTTTGAAATGGAAAGAGGAACACAAAGTAACCCACCCGTCCGCGACCTCGGCAATGAACTGGCTGGCGGCCTGCGCCTGCTCTCCTGGAGGCCCAGGCCTGAATCTGGACGAGCACAGTGGAGGAAGGTCTACATTTGGAACTGAGGTGCAAATAGGCAAGTCAGACTACAGTCAGAATCACAGCTGGGCATCTTTGGTCATGAAGGACTCACACGTACCAATATATCCTTTATCAGGAGCGTCGGTCGAGGGCGCCGCTAATTCCTGTTTTAAAACACGCAGTCAGTATTTGTTACCATGACCTGAGGAATATGAAGTTTTTGAGAAGTAAAGGATACAACGTACTGCTTTGATGCCACAGATGACCGTTGTGTTTCCGATTTTCACCAGCGCCGAGCCGTCAGCTGTGCCTATGGAACCTGCAGCAGAGGGAAACTCAGATGGGGAGGTATCTGATGCCCTCTGGAATTCTACTGCGTCTCCTACTTTTTAGCAGCAGGAGTGTCCACGTTTATAAAAACTCTAGATCTACCCTAAAATCGAATTCCAATCACACATTCACATCGACATGTCTTAAAAAGCACGTTATTACCGATGTTTAACGTTGTGGGTCTGAACTCTCCAAGTTCCCTGCCGTCCGGCCGGCAGTTTTCTTTCTGTGTGGGGGAAAAAAAAAAACATAAAAAATTACTACACTGCATGTCCAAAAGTAGTAAGACACCACTTTTAATGAATTCAGTGCACCCTTTGCAGACTCAGGTCTTCAACTGTGGATGCAAAGTTTATAAAATCGCCACAGAAAAGAATTATCAGCAAAATGGGACACTCTGGAGCAGCTGCACTGGGACCCTGATGCTTGGCACTGTAGAGGGTATTAAAGACCCCAGCTTTGTTCCATAATGCAGTGATTCCCAACCCTGGTCCTGGAGAACTCCCTGTTCGGTACATTTTTGTTGTTTTCTGTGCTCCAACACACCTGATCCAACTAACCACACCATTAATAACCCCTTCCCGAGCTGAAGAGGGTCAGTTAGAGCAGTGACAACTCTGAAATGTGCCCTCCAGGCCCAGGGTTGGGAACCCATACTTTGTAGAAATAGAACACAGCCTCAAATGCACTCTATGTCCAAAAGTTTGTGGTCACCTGCTCATTCACTGTTTCTTCTTAAATGAAGGGTATTAATTAGGAGTTTGTCCCCCTTTGCCTCTACTGTTCTGGGAAGGCTTTAGACACATTACATTCCTGTGAGGATTTGATTGCATCAGAGGCACTGGTGAGGTCAGGTAATGATACTGATAAATAGTTCTGGATCACAAACATCCTGGTTCCACTCTTTATAACCCCTGAAGCCAACTTTAGTCCTGGACATATTGATAGGCTCATTCTCCTTAATGTTACATTCTTTTCTGTGGAAATTATACAGTGTTATTGTGTGTGTGTGTGTGTGTGTGTGTGTGTGTGTGTGAACTGTAATGTACATGTCGCTTCATTTAATTTAATTTAATGTAATGTGAATTAGCTTGTGTCTGGATACTTTTGTCCATACAATGTGCCTCTGGTATGAGTTTGGAGTATTTTTTCTGATCCAGCATCAATACCTGACCTCACTAAATCTTATACGGCTGAAGGCAATCGAATCCTCACGACCAATGTTCTAATGTTTGATCTGATTTCAAAAGAAACGCTGGACGATCAGGTGTCCTTTACTCCTGGAAGGTCAGACCGTCTCTCACACCACGAGAAGTTCAGAAGATCATCTCACCAGGAAGCTCCTGTGGTACTCCAGAGGTTCTGCAGTCCTGGAGAAAAACATGGAAAAGTCATTCAGACCTTTAGAAGCTCATCAAGCAGATCGACAGCAGAACAGCTGGACTGGCAGCTCAGTCAGACTGGGCTCTCTCTCCGGAGAGAGGTTTTCACCATTCAGAAACAGACCAAGACCAAAACACGAGTCTGGAGAGAGGTTAGACACGAAGATCTGATGAACTTACTTGAAACCCGCCGCCATGATGCAGAGAGACCACGTGGATGCGGAGGAGGAGGAGGAGGAGGGAGAAGAGCGGTGTGGAGCTCCTCCAGGCCAGCAGGGGCGCGGTGGAGATGTTCTGGAGCTCCGTGGTGTGATGATGTGGTGCTGTGGAGGGTTCAGTTCCGCAGAGGTGTTTCTCAGTGATCTGGAGGAACTTCAGGCAGCTTGCGGGCTCTTCCTCTCGTTAAACACTCAGTCTTCTCCTCCTCCTGGATGAGGGGACTGTGAGGGTCTGCCTGGCTGAGAGAGGAGCAGGAGCAGGAGCAGGTGGAGGAGAAGGAGAAGGAGAAGGAGAAGGAGCAGGAGCAGGATGGTGGAGTTGTGTCTCTGTCACTGTCTCCAGGCTGCTGCAGCTCTGGCTCTGCTCCTCTTGCTGCTGGTGAGTTGATCATTTCTCCTGTGTGTCTGAGTGAGTGTCTGAATGAGTGTGTGTGTCAGTCTGTGTGTGTGAGTGTCTGTGTGTGTGAGTGTCTGTGTTTGTGAGTGTCTGTGTGTGTGAGTGTCTGTGTGTGTGAGTGTCTGTGTGTGTGAGTGTCTGTGTGTGTGAGTGTCTGT
>JBBIGA010000035.1:10313054-10324874 GCA_037576975.1 Alestes dentex | reverse complement strand
ATATATATATATATATATATATATATATACATATAAAATGCTTCTGACGCCCCTGATACATGCACTCACACACACACACACACACATGACTCCTCATGGAAGCCCAATATTACTTGTACTTACCATCAAGTACCTGCTTTGGCTTAATTCAGGTTCAAATCAGAATTGTGCTGTAATTTTTCTAATACCTTTGCAGATGCTGCTTTATTTATTGTATTTATTATTGATCTATTTATTTTGTATTTATTGACCATCTGTCTGAGGAGTAAAGGAAAATTTCCGGTGCTTTTTTTTTGATGCCGTTGGGTGGTTGCCATGGTTACGTTGTCACGTGACGTCCAGTTAGCCTCCTCGGCCCTGCCTCAATTAACAGCACCTGTCTCAGGTGGTGATTGGTTTAATGGCGCTCTCTTAGTGGCTGAGCTGCTGGTCTTAATGACCTCCTGCGAATATAAAGAGAAACAGGCAGGCCGTGTTTGGGTAATGTGCTAACGTTTCCGAGTTTCTTGCGCGCGCAGAAGATACTCAGGTTTGTTTACGTTTCCGTCTGTTATCTGCTGCTTAGAGGAGAGACCTGAAGTTAAGCTGCTGTAGCTCTTGCCTGCTAGGTGCAGCCCCAGATACAGTTGTGGTGTTTAGGAGGCAAATGTATTCGGCACTTATCCTTATTTTTATTTGACTGTGACCAGCTTTATTTTTATAGGTTGAGCTTGATATTAGTAGTGAGAGGCTCCTAAACTACCAGCTGATTGAATTTGGAAGATGAGCTACGGTGCTCTTGCTCCGCTTTCCAACCGCAACAGCCAAGAGAACATCTCTGCTCAGGGAAGGATGGATGGTCCTCGGGTGAAGGCTGGGCAAAGAGTTGTGTTGGGTGTTTTAACTGAAAATGATCACAACATAACTTCAAGCCAGGTGAGGTTATGGTTTCTTTCTCCATGCCAAGCACTTGGCCGTGATCTCCGGAATGAAATGTATAAGTGCTTTAACTCTCTTAAAGGGTGTTCCGACTAAACGTGGATCAGCACTGTATAATGTGCCTGGCCATGGTTTCAGCGCTTCCTACCAGTCCAGTTCAACACTGGTGGCTGAATCAGTGCAAGCACCCAAAGTTACTGGCGAACAATCAGCTGCTTCACTTCTTCCTTCAGATCTTCAAGTCTTGAGTGCTGTCAATGACTTTAGCTCAGGTCAGCTGGGATCTCTGCAATGCTTGAGTGAACTTTTGAATGTGGTGTTTCCAAATCATGACAGCTGTGTCTGCAGGATCATGTTTGGATGCTTCAATGCAGTCCCTGCCAGAGGAGGAAACTGCTTGTTTTGATGATGTCTTGTGTGTGCCTGAATATGCTGAGGACATCCATAAACATCTTCGAGAGAGTGAGTTCAGTGTTTGGGTTTTGGGGTTAGGTTCCTTTTTTTTGGTGTTGACTCACCTGGTTTTTTTTTTTTTTTTTTTTTTTTTTTTTCCAGCTGAGATACAGGCCAAAACCTGATTATATGAGAAAGCAGCCAGACATCACCAACAGCATGAGGGTCATCTTGGTTGATTGGCTGGTGGAGGTTGCTGAAGAATACAAGCTCGGCTCGGAGACCATCCATCTGGCAGTGAACTACTTGGATCGCTTTCTCTCCTGCATGTCTGTCCTCCGCGGGAAGCTGCAACTTGTGGGGACCGCTGCCGTACTTGTGGCTGCGTAAGTTTGTGTGGTGGTTGGCGGTGGGGGGGTGTCAGAGGGTGAATATCCTTTTTATAGGGTGAAATATTAAGTCTTCCTGTTTCTCAGGAAATACGAGGAGGTCTACCCACCAGAGGTGGATGAGTTTGTCTACATCACAGATGGAACTTACACCAAGAAACAGCTGCTGCGAATGGAGCACCTGATCCTCCGAGTGCTGTCCTTCGACATGACTGTGCCCACAAGTCACCAGTTTTTAATGCTGTACCTGTTGGTGGAGGGTGTCTGTGCCAAAACGGCGAGCCTTGCCTTGGTAAGCCGCCTTCTATGGTTTCCTGTTGTGGCATTCACTGTGCTAACCCTGGGTTTTTGACTTCCCTCCCTTCCATCTCCTAGTATCTTTCAGAGCTGAGCTTGCTTGAGACGGACCCCTTTCTGCATTTTCTTCCCTCAAAGATTGCAGCTGCAGCCTACTGCTTGGCCAACTACACCCTCAACAAGACCCTATGGGTAAAATCCAAGTTCAGTTTATCCTTTTAGACTGTAGGGTAGGCTTTTAAAGGAAGTGTACATTCCAATTGTAGTTGATTGCTAACAGTTTGCATGATTTTTGCAGTGAAGCCTCATCTATGGCTTGGCTTTGTTGGCTCTCTAGTAGCTTTTATTTATAGTGGTTGGTTGTCTTTATAGCTTAAATGGCCCCTCTATTGGTTGATGGCCTGTCTTTTTTGCCTTTCTTGCCAGCCTGATGCCCTCTGTGCCCTCACTGGCTACACTCTGGCAGAGATTGCACCATGTCTAACTGTGATTTATAAGCTCCACCTCAGTGTGGAAAGTCGCCCCCAACAGGCCATCTTGGAGAAATACAAGAGCACAAAGTGAGTGTTGGTCTGTGCAGTTTTTTTTAAATAAGTGGGTGTATTGATGGGGTTTTATAAACAAATGGTAGTTTCATAACCCTGCTTCTGTACACATGTATGCACATGTCACTAATGGTGAACAGGGTTCTAATATAACTTGGTCTCCCTCAGGTACTGCAGTGTGTCCCTGATCAAGCCAGTGGCGAGACTCACACTACACTGATGTCTGGAGGATCCCTGTATGAGGGGTGATGACTGAACTGTAGCGCTTATGTCATTGTAAATACAGGATAACTTTGTGATTTTTAACTTTTAATGTGATTTTTATCATAGTACTTTTTTATGGAACATCTTCAATAAAATGATAACTTGTTTCTCATGGCTTTTTAAGCAATGACCCAAGTCTTGAGGCTGGATACCTGTCTTCTTAAATGGCATTGGATATGAAATTTTGTACTTGTTGCCACCCTAGGTCCTCTTCCTCTGCTGTCTCAGTCTTGCAGAATCATGGACCTACCACTCTGTACACTGTCAATAAATGAAACAAGTTGCTATATCTGCATTCATTTTATTTGAGTAGGCCTCTATCAAGGTAACTTGGGTCAGCAAGGATGAGTCAATTCCAGTTGGTTCTCTGATTCTAGGTCTTGGGAGGCATGGTTGACTCAATCTGACTTGTGCCTGGAGTTTATTGGGAATTGGGTACACCATGGACAAAAGTGTTGGGATGCCTGACTGTTACACCAAGGACTTGAATGACTGCATTCAATAACTTCAGTATGGCATTGCCCTCCCCTCCCCCACACACTTTTCCAGGTTCAAAAGGTCTGGCTGACAATCTCTGTTCCAGTTCATCCCAAAGGTGCTGGGTGGTGTTGGAATCAGGGCTCTGTGTGGCCAGTCAAGTTCTTCCACACTGAACTCCTCCAGCCATGTCTTTTATGGAGCTTGCTGTGTGCACTGGGACACAGTCATGCTGGAATAGAAAAGGTTCTTCCTCAAGCTAGGTCCAAGAAGTTGGTCTGCTGAAGCATTAAGTGTGCCTCTTGCTGCACCTGAATTTAATAAGGGGTGTGATGTTTTTGTTCCTGTAGTGTAGCTTAACCCTATTAGTCAATTTGGCTGATCAGATGGTCCCACTAAGGTCAAAGCCCCAGTGTTTGGTTTCTAATGATTCTGGTCAGTGTCAAGGGGGGGCCATTCGAAGGTATTGCCCCCTACACACTCTAGTGTCGCTCATATGAATATAGCTCACGATCGATAGTGCACCCCCATAGTCAGTTAGATGCCAGCTCGGTAGATCCGCTCTGCCGCCGGCCCGGATTCTGGTTCCGAAGAGAGTCGACACTTGTGTTCGAACCAGTCTTGGTTGAATGACTCGCTCGTGCCCTCTAGAGTCCTGTTTTGTGCTCGTGCGTGCTGCTCAGACCTTCATTAGTGTTCAGAGAGTGGGAGCGCGAGGGTGGATGGCTGATGACAGCAACTCAGTTCATTATCCAGTAAGTTATCTTATGTTAGTTTTAGTACCTAAATACCTTCGAAATCTGTCCTACATTGTTTTCTTCAGCTTGGGTTTAATTTAGTTTAGGTTTCCAGTTTTCCTGAATGTTTACTGGCACGTGTGTCATGAGTCTCAGGGCTGAATAAGGAGAAAGTGTTTAAAATAAACACTGTGGCACAGTTTAACCTTTTCAGTAAAGGGCAAAAGATTGAAAGCGCTCCTGAATTTGAAACTCTTGTCACTGTGAAACTCTACGCGTCTTTCAGGTAGAACCGGCTGTCATGACGCGCTTATTCCATAAATAGCTGTGCACTGCAGCAGACCCGGCACTTTTCAAACACCTTGTCATGTTTAGCGTCCACAATCCATTTCCACAAATAACTTTACTGGTTCACTCTGTACAAAAATGTTTAACTGAAAGTAAAGTTAAAAATAGCTGCCAAAACTTTTAAAAGTTATTCAAATAGAGTAGGAGAATGCAAGATACACTATATGGACAAAAGTATTGGGACATACCTCTTAATTCTTGAATTCAGGTCCCTTGCTTCCAGTGAAGGGCAAAATTAATGCTACAACCGACCAAGACATTTTGGGCAGCGCCATGCTTCCAACTTTGTGGACCCAGTTTGGGGAAGAACCTTTTCTATTCCAGCATGACTGTGCCCCAGTGAACAAAGCAAGCTCCATAAAGACATGGCTGGAGGAGTTCAGTGTGGCCCACACAGAGCCTTGACCTCAACCCCATCCAGCACCTTTGAAATGAACTGGAACAGAGATTGTGATCCAGACCTTCTCACCAACATCAGTGCCTGACCTCTTAAATGCTCTACAGAACGAATGGGCACAAAATTGAAGCTGTCACAGCTGCAAAGGGTGACCAAGTCTATGGATTTGCATGCAATATCATTAAAGTCCCTGTCAGTGTAAAGGTCAGGCATCCCAGTACTTTTGTCCATATAGTGTACATTATTTTAGATGTAACTGATGTTCAGTGACCAGGATAGTTACAATTCCTGTTTTTACAGTGTGGGAGGGTGGCTTTCTGTGTGCATTTCCTCATGCTTGACGTTTGCAGTCACATTCACTTTCTGAACACCACATGTTCTAGGTCGCATTCCTTGAAAACGCTGAGGTCTTAAGGCAGTCATGGAGGCTCCTGATCCTGTCGAGCTGCAGATCATAAAGAACCACTACGAGAAAGCATTTGAGTGCCTTGAGGCGGGCCTGCTGGAGGACGAAGCGGGGAATAAAGCCCGATCTGTGGTGATGTACCGTCTGGGCCGACGCCACCTCCTCCAGGGCCTTGAGGTGGCCACCAGTGGGGAGAAGTTTGTGGGAGCCAACTGGGACTGTGCTCGGCAGATGCAGCTGAAGATGAACGAGACCCTGAGCACCATCACCACTCGGCTGGCAGTGCTGGAGACCACTTCGAGTCAGGGGGCATCAGGGGCCCAAACGCTCTACCCGAGCCTTCCGGTGTTGCAGGAGCCGAGTGGACCCGCCAGACCAGCAAGACTCGACCGAAGACCCTGTGTGAACAGCAGGCTTTCCCCTACAGCTTCCGGGGGTGTTCCTCATCCGCCAACCTCTCCAGTCACAGCCTCTGATGTACCCATCGAGCTGCCGCCAGCTTACACTCCTCAACCTACAGACGGCCACCTCTCTCTCTCTCACAGTAAAGCGAAGGGCTGGCCCTCACTGCCGAGACTGCAGCAGGCTGCCCGCCATCAGAGCTTTAACCAAAGCGGAGAGGATCTGTTGTTCCTGCCCCAAGGGGTGCAGATATTCTTCGTAACGGCCGATGGCCATGTCAGCGCCCCTTCATATCCAGGGTACCTTCGCATCATCCTGAACAGCAGCCAGCATAATGACAGAGACAGTGTCAGGCAACCTCCTGCTTACCTACAGGTGAGAGACACGAAGACATAGACCAGTGTTTCGTAACTGTAGTCCTACAATATCACCACACTTTTTTCATTATAATCATAATCGTATTTGTCGACGACAAGCTTTCAGAAAGTGGTGGCGATGAAAAGGCAGCAACAAAAAGTGGTGTCTGAGTAAATTACATAATTTGACACTATTTTGTTAATCAACATATTGCCCTGCCTTAACAGATTGGTCTGGTCTGTGGTGTTATTCAGCATGGTATCTTTCTTTGGAGTGGATACCGTTTGAGTTTATCTATCCCATAGCTAAACTCATTGCCCTCTAAAGGTCTGCAGAAAGGCACAGAATGAGAAAATAAGAATAAGAAAATCTTACTTAAAATCTTACTTAAAAATGACTTTTTCCCTAAATACCTAAAAGGCCCTGTCATGTCTTTCTTGTTGTTCAATTTGAAAAGCATGAAAAGAAGTTTCTAGAGAGGCGGAGGAGAGAGAGGAAGAGCACAAACAAAATTCCTTCTAAACACTTGTCAGTGCACCCCTCGCTTTTGTTTTCATGTACCTGTTTAACTTTTGTCTTTTGAGGGCCTTTTCTGCCTCTGGCAGTGTTAGGCCTGATTTTCAAGATGTAATTTTGAGTGTTCAGTGTTGAATTTTGAATTTTGAATGTTATTGTTTAAGTAAAAAGATACAAACAGAAGGTTTAAACGTATTAAAATTTGCTTCTTCTGTTCACTGAAGGTAACATGTACAGTGATGGAAAGAAGTTATTTGATCCCATGCTGAGTATGTATGTTTGCCCTCTGACAAAGAAATGGCCAGTCTATAATTGTAACAGTAAGTTTATTGTAGCTGTGAGAGACAGAATAACAACAAAACCCCCCCTCAAAAACCCAGTGCACAAAAGTCAGAGACTGATGTGCGTTGTTATGTGTGAAATAAGTATATGATCCCCTATCAACCAGTAAGATTTCAGGCTCCCAGGTGTCTTCACTGTATGCAGGTAACGAGCTGAGATTAGGAGAACCCTCTGTAAGGGAGTGTTCTTAATCCCAGCTTGTTACAGTACCTGTATAAAAGACACCTGTCCACAGAGCAATCACTCAATCAGATTCCGAACTAGCCACCATGGCCAAGACCACAGAGCTGTCCAAGGATGTCAGGGACAAGACTGTGGACCTACACAAAGCTGGACTGGGCTACAAGACTATCGCCAAGCAGCTATAGGGGGAACTTGTCAATGATCTCAGGGCAGCTGGGACCACAGTCGCCAAGAAAGCAATTGGTAACACACTACGCCATGAAGGACTGAAATCTTGCTGTGCCCGCAAGGTCCCCCTGCTCAAGCCAGCACATGTACAGGCCCGTCTGCAGTTTGCCAATGAACATCTGAATGATCCAGAGGAGAACTGGGTGAAAGTGCTGTGGTCAGATGAGACCAAAATCGAGCTCTTGGGCATTAAATCAACTCGCCGTGTTTGGAGGAGGAAGAATGCTGCCTATGACCCCAAGGACACCATCCCCACCGACAAACATGGAAGTGGACACATTATGCTTTGGGGATGCTTTTCTGCTAAGGGGCCAGGACACCTTCACCGCATCGAAGGGACGATGGATGGGACCACGTACCGTTAAATCTAGGGTGAGCACCTCCTTTCCTCAGCCAGAACACTGAAGATGGGCTGTGGATGGTCTTCCAGCATGGCCTAGCCAGTCTCCAGACCTCAGTCCTATAGAGAATCTGTGGAGGGAGCTGAAGGTTCGAGTTGCCAAACATCAGCCTCAAAACCTTACTGACTTAGAGAAGATTTGCAAAGAGGACTGGGACAAAATCCCTCCTGAGATGTGTGCAAACCTGGCGGCCAACCACAAGAAACGTCTGACCTCTGTGATTGCCAACAAGGGTTTTGCCACCAAGTACTAAGTCATCTTTGGCGAAGGGATTAAATACTTATACTTTCACACATGACAATACATATCAGTCTCTGACTTTTGTGCACTGAGTTTTGAGGGTTTTTTTGTTGTTATTCTGTCTCTCACAGCTACAGTTAACCTACCATTACAATTATAGACTGGTCATTTTTTTTGTCAGAGGGCAAATGTACAAACTCAGCATGGGATCAAATACTTCTTACCCTTACTGCAATTGTAGTAGCATGATGTAGCAAACACTGTAGCTCAGATTGATGTACACTGAAGAAGTAATGCACTGAATGGTTTGTATTCGAATGTGTACATCATCTGCACATGAACAGATTATTACTTTAACACCTTATGGCTTTCACTTTGGCTCTGATTGTGTTGATGTAATATAGAATTGAATCAACTATTTTTGTGACACTTTGAATTCACATGTTAAAAAGCTGCTCTTGTGTTCTGTTGTTTTTCCTGATGCCCTGTTGTTCCGTGCATCAAAGGCAGTCGTGTTGAGTTTTTCCATGACCTTTTCCTCTCTTCTGTCTTTCACCATTAAACAGGCTGTTTTTGTCACCAGATATGTTTGTATATATGGAAACGGCCTCTGTTCTGATTGGCTAATCTGAAAAGAAGTCTGAGCTAGAAACACTTTTTTAACTTCAGCATGGACTGGTGGGGCTAAAGAATGGAGAAAAATTCGCTTTCTATGACATGAGCCCGGTGATGGCGAGCAGATTGATGGTGTTTCAGGGCTGCACTGGGCTCCAGACGCTGCTCGCTGTTCTGTACTGGCTGGTTGATGGATCATCTCGTGTCCCTCAAAGTGACTCTAGCAGACAGCACTGCTCGGCTGGCACATTTCCCTTTTACAGGCCAGCTGTCCACTGTCACTGCAACACGCACACATACACACACACAAGCGTACCAAAAGGCAGACATCTTTCTCTCTCTCTTTGTGAGTACCTCTTTATCTCTCTCCCTCTCTTTCACTCTCCTCATCTCTCTCTCTCTTTCTCTCTCTCCTTCTCCCTCTCTCACACACACACATACACACACACACACACACACACAAGCATCCCAAAAGGCGCACATCTTTCTCTCTCTGAGTGCCTCTTTATCTCTCTCCCTCTCTTTTTCCCTCGTCATCTCTCTCTGTGTCTCTTTCTTTCTCTCCCCCTTCTCTCTCTCTCTCTCTCTCTCTCTCTCTCTCTCTCTCTCTCATACACACACACACACACACACACACACACACATATTGAGAAATGGGTGTACACAAGCAAAAAGTGTGTGTGTCCCAGCACCCCCTTTGTCCCACTTTAGTCCCCTGGGACAAAGCCTGGCTGCTGAATGCTCACCCTGCCCTGCAGAAATGTGCTTTTTAAGTTCAGCGTGTTTGTGTTGACACTGCACAGACACTGTAGAGCTCTTTTTTAGCTTAAAGAGTGACTGCTTTGATTTTCAGTAAACACATTATTTAGGACACTTCAGTGAACCTGGTGTTGAATGTAAATGATGTAAAAGTATGTGAAGCATGTGGCCCATGACTGCTATGCGTTTGCAGGTGTGCGACTGGCACTACCCGCTGTTTCCAGACTCGCCGGTCCTGCTCAGCAACACGGGCGTGTTCACATTCCCCGATACCACGGCAACAGTGCCGGGGTCCTACGTTGGTGTGGTGCTGTCCTCAGAACTGCCCGCAGCTGACAGAGCTCTTTTCCAGGAGCACCTCTCAGTTCTCACACAACTCAGAGTACAGGTAACACACACCAGCGCATCCTCTAGATCACGCAGGCAACGCATAAACTTCCAGGGAAAATCTGATAAACATGTGAGCAATAGCAACCGCCATCATGTCCTCTATTGTTACCTTTATAGTGATTGTGAAGCCATTTCCTTTATGTGCCTGGCTGTGTGTGTGTGTGTGTGTGTGTGTGTTTTGGGAGGGGGGGGTGCTGGTCAGTTTTGTGTTCTGCTGATTAGCAACTCTTGGGTCAGGGTGGTGATGGTGGCTGGGTAAAACAGAGAGAGAGAGAGAGAGAGAGAGAGAGAGAGAGGCACGTTTTATGAGTTTGCCTCTTTAGTTTTGTCCTGGAACAAAAACTAGGTGTGCAAACTGCATGCCTCAACAATCACACACTTGCTGATCATTCTAAAATGCACACTAGATGGAATAAAACATTGTCAATGTACTGCTAAAAAATAATTTAGTACCAAAAGCCTCATTTGGTTTGTAACAATAGCAGAACTCTTTTTAATTGCTACATAGGCATTTCAAAAGGTTCTTTGAAGAACCATATACTGATCAGACACAGCATTAAAACCACTGACAGATGTAGAAGAACCATTTAACCATGAAAAGAAACAGGTAAACATTCAAACAAGTTTTGATGTGTCATGGTTCTTTTGAAGAACCTCTTATGAAGGGTGTTTATAAAAAGTAAGAGCACACATTAAAAATCATGAAATTACTCCCCTTGTATTGCCAAATCAGCGCTGACCCATCAAGGCATGGACTCCACAAGAAGGTGTGCTCTGGTTTCTGGCACCAGGATGTTGGCAGCAGATCCTATAACTTGCGAGATGGGGTCTTTGTGGATCAGACATCCAGCTCATCATGTCTGCTTGATTGGTTTGAGTTCTGGGCAATTTGTAGGCCAGGTCATGTTCCACTACCGTGCAAACAAATTTTGCAGTGTGGAATGAATTAGTGAATACCACTGCCATGAAGGGTGCACTTCGTGTGCCACAACGTTTGGGTAGGTGTTACACTTCAGATTAACATCCACATGAGTTTATAGACCCAAGGTTTCCCAGTAGAACACTGCCTTCGCCGATTGCCTTCTTTCCATAGTTCGTACTGGTGCCAACTCTTCCCCAGGTAAGTGATGCACACATGCCCGTGATTACCCCTACATTTTACTGTATTTTTAGTACTAAAATTACACAAATGTATTACTGTATTTACCTGTTTATACCTAAGAAAACGACAGCGCATTCCAAAGAAAATGCCTGTGCATGAATTACAGTACAGTCTATATGGGCTTACCTTTATATTTTCGTTAAGGGTAATGTATTAAACTGAGTTTAAAATGAAATTAAAGTGTTTTGGGAGCATTATAAAAATAGACATTTTTAGGCTTTTTTTTTTTTTTTTACCAAAACACAACAATTTTTTTACCACAACACAACTATACGCAGGTGCTCTTGGAAAGTAACCCCCACGAAAAGCGAGGGATTACTGTAGATTGTGTCCATAACTTCTTAAGAAGGTCTGTTTGAAAATACTTAACAACACACCCTGGTGTATGTGTATCAGGTAGGTTTTTTCGTGTAGGTCAAGTAGGTTTTTATTGTCATTTCGTCCATATACACACAGTTCCAACGTTCCTCCAGCATCATGGTGTAACACAAGAACAGAACCGAACCACAAGTGCCGACAGGACAAAAGAGTGTGCAAGAAAAGCACAAGCACAAAAACATAATTAGACTAGACAAGACAAAATTTAGTGCAGCATTTAGTTGACCTAAATTACTAATACGTTGCTCATCCTAATAGGTGTACTCTGTATAAGCGTCCATTACTTGTTAAATTCAATGAAATGCAAGCCTTGGCTAAACATCTATATTGTGGGTCAGAAAGTTGTTTAAATTTGAAAACTGCCCAAACCATCTAACCTAAACATAGATTTTAACTCTATGGCTTGCACATCTTCCCAGCCAGAGCAGTAAAAGGAGAAAACACTGTTTAATAAGAGAATATAAGATAAACCTTTATTATTCCCAGCAAAAATGAAGAAAACAATAGAAAAGAATAAAATACTATACCAACAATACAGTATGAAATATACACTATACAATCTAGAAATATAAATATGGACATCTGTATTGTAAAATATATACATATATGTATATGTAAACTAAGTGTAGACTTAGGCAAGTTGTATTAATGTACACAATGAGTAATGTACACAATG
>JBBIGA010000035.1:10247433-10276717 GCA_037576975.1 Alestes dentex | reverse complement strand
TCCAGCCATGTCTTTATGGAGCTCGCTTTGTGTACTGGGACACAGTCATGCTGGAATAGAAAAGGTTCTTCCTCAAAGTGGGTCCACAATGTTGGAAGCATGGTGCTGTCCAGAATGTCTTGGTCTACTGAAGGATTAAGATTGTCCTTCACTAAAAGGAAAGGGACATCGGAATTCAATAATTAACAGGCATGTCCCTATACTTTTGCTCATATAGTGTGGGTCAAATGGAGAGGATGGGGGTCTGATACTCCCCTAGTTCACGGAGAGGGTGGGGGTCTGATACCCCCCGGTTCAGGGAGAGGGTGGGGGCCGGATACTCCCCTGGTTCACGGAGAGGGTGGGGGTCTGATATCCCCCGGTTCACGGAGAGGGTGGGGGTCTGATATCCCCCGGTTCACTGAGAGGGTGGGGGTCTGATACCCCGTTTCAGGGAGAGGGTGGGGGCCGGAGACCCCCGGATTACGGATAGAGAGGGGGTCTGATAAAGCTCGACTTGACTTAAAAGTCAGTGAATCGTTAGATCCGACTCTCGGTTGATTGAATCGGCTCTCTGAACTGAATCGAGCTCCGTCACTACCTGCTACTCCTTATCCGCGCGCACACCTCCCACCACGCTCGCGCGCGCGTCACTGCCAACGCAAGCAGCCTGTCTGCCCATTGGCCGCCCACGTGCGCGCGCGCGCCTCTCCGTTCGGTTCATTCATTGCTCTGGCTGTTGGAGCCTCAGTTCGCTGCCACTTTTCTAACTGCCTCTCGGAATAAGCACTGTGTCCTCAGCATGCTGCAATACGAAGGTAGGAAACTGAGGACTCTGTCTACATTACATCACATTACATTTCATTATATTACCTTACATTTAATTACATCACATTACATTTCATAATATTACCTTACATTCATTTGACAGAAGCTTTTATCCAAGCACTCCAGTTTCAGAACCAGAGGAGAGTTCTGAGTGCTAAAATCTTTATGTATGAGTAGGGAAAGAAGGTAGGTAGAGCATCAGGAGAGGAGATGCTCTCTGAACAGACGAGTCTTCAGGAGGTTTTTGAAGCTACTAATTCATAATGTACATTGTTATTCCTTTTATTTAATACATTTATTTCTAAACTGACATAGCAAACGTGTAAGAAGGAATGAATGAAACGCAGTGTGTTTTATAGCCAGTTGGAAGTGACGCCTCGAATGAGACCAGACAACCTGCACAGAAATACATTGTGTCTGTAGAATTAACTGGATATATATTCTAATGACAGTTTCTTTAGCATCACTGTAACAGTGCCGTCTTCTGTGTTCTCCGGTGTTTTTAATAGCAGACCTCTGAAACCAGTGTAAACACTGCCTGTATGTGTTCTGTGCCTGTGTCTTCTGACTGTGGAGGAATGAACGTCTGGTCACACCGTGTAGGCTGGTCTCTTCTCCTGGTCATACACGTCTTCTTTACCCAGTTCATTTAATTCCATGTACACAGTCTCTGTGCAGTTTCTCTGGTCTCATTGGAAGTGTCACTTCCAAATGGCTTTAAAATGTAGAGGCACCCTGCATTTCATTCATGCTTCTCCATTCATTCCTTCACAGATGTTTGCTTGGTCAGTTTAGAAATGCTGGGAATAATAATGTAAATAATGAATTACTTGGACATTGGACTGAAGGTAATAGTTTTTTTGTGCATATTTTTTATCTTGCCTGCTTCAGGTCTTTGTTGTTTCTCATCAGAGTGCCTTTTTAGATCTTTTAGTTCTCTATGGACTTTGCACTAGACTACTAGTGTACAAGACCAACTGACGATAAAGCAGTACAGTGATCGGAAAGTGTGTGTGAATCCGTGTTTGGAATTATTAGGGAGTCTGAAATTTGAAGGTGCTTTTGGGTGGTGTCCTGCTTTGCGTGTGAGGTGGGCTGTGTGTGGTATGAAGTATGGGGGAGTTGGTTCATAGACTGCTGTGTTGTCTATGCTTGTCCTATTTATGTCAGTAGGGAATGGCAGGCGTGGATTGTTAGCACACTTGAGTGTGAGAGGGAGCTGTAGCTGTGTGGGCGATGCCTCCTTCCCTCCTACACTTCATACATATGGACGGTTTCTTGAAGCTAGGTTCTAGCAGAAGATCCACACTGATGTAGTGGCTTAGTACTGGGCTTCATAACTGCAATGTTATAAAAAATGTCATTGTGTAATAGTGACGAGAGGACATTTTCAGCGGAGGTGTACTGGATATTTAATGTATAATTAGAATGAAAACTTCTCATGTTTTGGATTGTTTTCTCTATTGCTCCTAGTGAACGGGACTCCAGCCAGCCAGCTGTCCACACCCCACTCTATGAAGTCACCCAGCCCCTCCCCTACTAGTCCAGGCAGCCTCAAGAAACGCAAGGTAAGACCTTCAGATGCAGAGCACCACACAAAACATACTCAGATATATGTGTCTTAGTGGGCCTTGGTCCCAGTTCATGCTTTTCTCGCCAGTCCTGGTTTTTGTAGCCTCATTTCCCCATCCCAGACTTCAGTAACACGCTCCTTCTGTGTTCTCCAGGAAAAGGACAAGGCAAGCACTGAAAGCACAGCATAGCCCTCCCCTACCCCCACACACTTGTTCTGAGGGGAGCTAGCAGTGAGGAAGACCCACTGAATAATCCCGCAATCCTTAGCATGTGGGATCGGTACGACTCTCGTGGACAAGCTCTCTCACTCACTCGGCCACCAGAGCCATGTGTGAAAACCCAGCATGGAAAATGACCTCTGCCTTTAGTAGTTTTTTTAAGGATGACATGAACATGCAGACTGTGTTGTAGTGATGCTCTGGTCAGGGTTTTTTACGACCCACACCCGCCCAACTGGTCCTGACAGCCGACCTGCCCTGCCTAACCCCAAAAATATTCGCTATCCATGACCTAAACTCGACCCGGCCAGCAATGTTTTTTAAGTTATCTGTAACTGAAACGCTGAAAAGCTGAAACACTGCTTTGTCACTATTTCACCTGCCTCGCCTGCACCTGTGAAATTTTCACACACACTGACCTGAAGCCACCCCACCTACGGGTTGCACCGTGCATCACTACTGTGCGGATAGTGTTAGAGCTTAAAACGGACGAGCATGCAACTCCGCAGGAGTTTTATCAGCCACGCTTTCTCCTCTGGTTTTAGAGGCTGTGTATGTGTGTATATGTGTGCTATGCTAATGATGTGTGTGACCACATCAAAGTGTTCCTAATCCTGCTGCTTCTGTTGATGCGGAAGCAAGGGTTCCATATACAAATAAGTCTTGTCACCAGCTCTTTAATTGGTGTGAGCCGGAAGCCCCTCAATGATTACTCCTTGCCATCTTTCTGTCTGTCTGTCTGTCTGTATGTCTCTCTCTCTCTCTCTCTCTCTCTCTCACTCTCTCTCACTCTCCTTTTTCTATTACCACAACAACAGAGCTGAAACTCTGCAGCCACTTTGTGTGTAGATTTCCCACTAAGAGCTCGAGCCCGGTTTCCTCTGACGGTTTTCTCTTGGCTGTGTAGTTGAGTGTGGTGGTGTAGAGCTTGCCAGTTGGGTCGCGTGCTAGTATTGAACTAGGATGGATTAATTGGAGGCCGCCTGCTCCAGGCACAGTACTGGGCGCCTGGGTTTCACGTGCTGCAGCTTTATGGTGTCCAGAACCCGGTCTTCGCTTGAACCGCTCATGTGAAATGTCATTCTGAATAGTTTTTGGATGTACACTCGTAAAAAATAAAGCAGCCTTAAAGCTCTTTTTTCACTGAGCCAATGCCTTAGAAAGAGCAGCTTAGTAGGTCAATTTTTAAAAGAACCAACCTTGAATGGTTTTTATGGTGGGTTTTCTGTGGAACTGGTCCATGGAACCACTTTGGCACCTTTATTGTTGAGTGTTATTTTGGAGGACATTTCATATGTAGTGTTAATGGTGAGAATCTGTGAATGAGCACCCCTCTCCCTCCCCCTCCCCCACTGTAGTTTGTTACTGAAATATTTCAGATTCTCCACACGTTTCCCCTCGATTTCTGTGATCGCTGGAAGAGCGCTCGGAGCAGAATGATCTTGCTGCGCTTTGATCGGGGAGGATTGCTTTGCTCTTCTTGCTGCCTGCCACCTCTCTCCAGAGGAGAATTTGGGGCAGACTGATGCTCCATGCGAGCAGAAATCATGATGTCTTCACAACCATCTGTCAAATAAGTGGGTCACACCATGGAAAAAAGCCACCCTTTTTCTGTGAATGGGGGAAAAGGGAGGCAGAAAACACTTGAAAAAAAATGGCACTACAGCACTGAATGTTCCTGTTTTCTTCTTTGTCTTTGTCTTTTAAGAAAAAGAGACATTACCTACCTCAGGATGACATGAGGTTCCCAAAATACTGCATAGTCTGTCAGGTTTTTTTCTTCACTTTTTGCTGTTTGGCGAGTCTGTGCTTTTTAATTTGTGCAACTAGTGAAATGGTAGTAGCGAAATGTGCTGCTCTCTCCATAAAACATCTAATGACTGTTTTATGCCTGCATATTTTGTGTCTTCCGAAGTCTCAGTGGCTTTGTAGCCTTTGTATGTGTGTGCGATGTTTATGTTAAAGTTCTAGTTATTTCTGCTTCTCGGGCCAATTTTCAATTTATCTTGAGCACGGAATGTTTCAGACTCAACTCGTTCTCCTTTATGCACGGGTAATCACTCTTCCAGCACAGATGTAGCCAGGGTGGGCATCGCTTTTATGGCTGTACATAGCATGACCTACTTCTCAACATTACACAAGAACCGCAGCTTAAGACTCTATACTGTGTGCGCGCTTGTGTTTCCTTAGCTTCTGTGTCCTTAGGGCACCTTCCTTCCCTCATATCCTTCTCTATAAACCCCTCTGCTCTATTCACCTAGAATATGAGGCAGAAATTTTCTTCTCCATTAATGCAAGCGAGATTTTTTGCAAATCCATGCACATTCAGTGCACATGATCTGTTTATAATGTCCGGATCTGTGTCGGCCTGGCAAGCGCCCCCACTCACAGTGATGCCCCGTCATGAACAAGGCTAAACAGCTTAGTAGAGTAGATGCTGCCTGCTCCCATTTTACCCTAAATGAGAGAAAAAGAGTCTTCCTGTAGAGACAGACAGAAAACGAGACGGATAAAATATTTGAGTTTTTGCTGCATTTCGGGCAGGTCTCGTTTGAATTTGTGATCAGACGTAGTGATGCCACTTCCTATGCCATGAGTCAGCCACTCAGTATCTTTTTTACATCCTGTAACTCAGACCATGGCCCGCATTTGAAAACCACCCTCTGTTGAGTTGCATGCTCTTTTCATTCTCACATCTGTTTTCATCTGGGTGTTCATAAATGTGTTTGTTTGCTTGTTATTCATTTCTTAGTTCTTTCACTAAAAACACAATTTGTTCGTTTTTAAATTAAATATTTGTGTGTCTGTTTTTTATGTACGCATTTGTCTTCCATCTGTATCATGTAATATGTAAATAGGTTTGCATGTATGTATTTATGGCTTTGTGAGTCAATCACCATCATGAGCAACATCACACTGCATGGCATGTATGGAAGATAAGATGTCCTCTCTCTCTCTCTCTCTGTTCTCTCTCTCTGTCTCTCTCTCTGTTCTCTCTCTCTCTGTTTCTCTTTCTGTCTCTCTCTCTCTGTTATTCTCTCTGTCTGTCTCTCTCTCTTTCTCTGTCTGTTCTCTCTCTCTCTGTTTCTCTCTCTCTCTCTTCACATTGTGATGTCTCCATTTGCTTATTTCTCCCCTTTGTCCTTCACTCACATTTTAGTATTTCATGTCATTTTTATGAATTTTGTTTATGTTTTATCTCACGTTTTTATTAGTGCTGATATTTTTAATGTGTGCTCTGTTCGACCACATCTTGCATTCATGACCCTTTAAGAGACAGAATCCCGGTCCTCTTCATAGTCCTGCCATTCGATCGCCTACCTAAAATGGTCTGTTCACTTGTATTTTGATTTTGTTTAGTGAAAATGAGTGTAATGTGAATATCTGAACTTGTTGGAGATATTAAAATGATATATGGCTATTGATACATTTCTTTACATTTCTGTACTTTTGTTTAAGGTATTTCTAAACTGGGCTAGTTTCTCCATCTCCACTTACCGAACTCTAATCTGGGTCACTGTGGTGCTTGTGCTGCTTGTACTGCTTGTACTGCTCTTCACGTTCTTCTCTCCGAGTGCACAGGGAAACTATTTGAATGTTACTGCCGCTACCACAGATCTTACGGTTTATCCTCCAGACAGACTCCTGCCACAATGCCAGTAGTCAGAATATTTGATCATACAGCTACTATTATGTAGAGTCGGATTACTGTATCAGAGAGATTTTGAGATGCCAGATGCCTTATTTGTTCAGATAATCCCACGGACGTTCATTTCTTTCCCGTGAAAGAGCTAAACTCCACAATCAACAATGGGATTATTAGGATACTGCATGACTTTAAATCAGCTCTTAAGCAAATGCCAAGGCTCTGGCTGTAATTTTTGTGAGATATTGTGGTATGTTGCAAGCAGTACACTGATTATACACAGGGTTAAAAACAAAAGTGAGATTTCTTACTGGTTCAAAATAAATCCTCTCTTAAGAGATTTTGCCCTTTCCACTGTTGTGTCCTTGGATGTCCTAAAAGAGAACTGAAGCGGCAGTGATGCATTTTGTCCTTTATTTTCAGACAATGTAGGGACCTTTCCCTCCCCTGATCTGTATTGTTTAACGCTGCTTGAACTGCCGCCGTTTCATTATTTCGGAGTCGATACGAACCACACCGTTAACTCGAATGTAAGCGAACAGAAGTGTGACGCTGGAACAGCATCGGACCCGCCTCACAATCGGCCTGAGGAGGCGCAGGAAATCGTCGTATTTGGACAACGGAGAAGTGGCCTCGCATTCGAGCAGGAAACAGGAAATTGCTTTGTATGGGCTTTGCCTTATGCTGCGCCGTGTCTCGCTCAGGAAAAATATCACTAGTGCTGCTGCTCACTCCGAGAGGCCAGCAGTTTCCATGGCAACAGAGTTGTGTTGCCATCACTACGGCCTGGGATGTGAATGAAATGAAAGCGAGTGCAATATGAAGAGTGACGGACACGCGGTCTCACACGGTCACTCGTGTTCGCTTGTTCCGCCCTGTGCGGGTTTTCAGTGCCTCGATTCTCCCACGCGGCGATAAAGCAGCACAATAGCAAATAGCACCAAACCCGGTCTTGCTTGTGCGGAACCTTCTGGAAACACCCTGCCTTTTTGCCGTCGGCTCCAGAGTCAGATTCACATGTCTGCCCAGCCATCCCACACGTGTGCTCATCTGTCAGGGCCCAACCAGGTCACTATGGTCCAATTCCAGCCCCGTGGCTCTCCCAGCGGCCAGACCAGCCCGGTGCAGAACATCTAGCTCTAATTACTCTCAGCCATGACCCGGAGCGGTCCTGCTGCCTCAAGCAGATGAACCAGAGGAAAAAAACAATTTGCAACTCTCTCTCTCTCTCTCTCTCTCTCTCTCTCTCTCTCTCTCTCTCTCTCTCTCTCTCTCTCTCTCTCTCTCTCTCTCTAACTCTCTCTTTCTGACTGCTGTCATGGTAACCAGCCCTGAGCGGGCGGAGGGGCTGTGCCTTAGTCTTAGTGTTGCATCAAGGATTTAAAGGTGAGAATAGCCGTGGTGCTGGAGGTGTGTGTGGTGTATCTGTGAAAGGTTGACCCAGGACACCGCAGGCTCAGGGCAGATACAGTAAACTGAAAAGAGCTTCACACATCAAACCCATTTACTGCATCACCACCACCACCACCACCACCACCATCATCATCATCATCATCGTCATCATCGTCACAGCTGTCATTTCTCCCTGTCTGGCACCGGTTGGCGAAGTGATTTGTGAGTGAACCTTTGGCTGGTCTGTTTCTCTCAGGGCTCTGAACAGAGCGGCTCCTCCGTCTCGCTGGCCTCCACCAAGGTGTGCAGCCTGGACGAAGGCGAAGGGCCCGTCAACGATGGTAAGAAGCAAGACGTTAGCACCTGACACTGATTAACATTGCAGACTTCCAACCTGAGGGAAAAGGTGCCTGCAGATTATGCATTAAAACCCTTCAGAATACGCTGAGGTTAAAAAAAACACCAAAAGAAGAAGCTATGACCCTAAAGGGTTCTTTGGGTTTTTCCAGAAGAGGTTTTTTTTTTTATTCATAGTCTAAAAATGGCTGCTGTATATTGTTTCACAGCCTCTGCTTTGCAAGGTGACAACCATTGTAGTTTTCAGGTCCTTGTAAACTGTAATCTTTGGTCTGCCATGAAGTGTAGTCGTAGAATAAGACATATTGCTACTTCTCCATGTGAGAAGGGCTGAGGAATGTAAATCTATTTTTCTCACTTTCTCTCGTGATCAGCTGAGCCTGTGGAGGAGAGCACCACTCCTGCAGTCCCAGCCACCATCTCTGACCGCTACAGGGTGGGCCGCATGATCGGTGATGGCAACTTTGCGGTCGTGCACGAGTGTGTGGAGCACTCCACGGGCAGAGCCTACGCCCTCAAGATCATCAACAAGGGCAAATGTCGGGGGAAGGTGAGTAGGACGAAGTGGAAACATTTCTGGGTGTCATTTCATTTTACAGGGTTTCTTCAGTAAAGTTCAGATCATGACCATTTTAGATTACACTGTTACTCAGACCGTATCACAAAGTTTCTTCAGAAACTCAAACGTCAGCTCTTTCTTCTGTGTGTATCCTCCTCCAGGAGCAAATGATCCAGAATGAGGTGGCTATCCTGCGGAGAGTCAAGCATCCCAACATTGTCTTGCTGATTGAGGAGATGGACACCTACAGTGAGCTCTACCTGGTCATGGAGCTGGTCAAGGTGTGCAGCACAACCACTTTCTCCTCATTTTTGGAGCTGGCATGGCTTAATTCTGCAAGCACTAGTTGCCTTTGTTTCAGACCCAGAGTCCTAGAGGATGTTGGTTTAGCCTTTTGATGATCTTTCTAGCTCAAAAGCTCAGTCAACTCAGCATTTAGTTACTACTTCTAGGTGGATTTTAAGTCACCAAACTGTCTTGAATATATGTTCATTGTTAAGTCCTGGTCCGAAATCAAAGCTCAGGGATGGAAAGAAGTACACAGATATCTTGGAGGAACTTTAGTGTTTGACGTCTCATTCGGCGGCTGCTGTGTACAGTACTGGTGGCTGGGTCCAGCTGAGCTCTATATTAAGCTCCTGCTCCACTTAGCTGCCTCTGAGAGGCAGTCTTGGCTCTTGCCACACCAGCAAATCAGGCCACTGTAAACTTTCTGTTCGCTTCATTTTATCATCAGCACAATTTCCCGAACGCTGCTGTGAGATGGAAGCTAATGACCTTCACACACATGTGTTTACTGTCGTCTGTGTCTGTTACTGAAGGGAGAGGATTCTGCGTTAACAAGGATGTGTCATGACTTCCTGTAGACGGTTTTAGATTGAAGTGTTGTGTTTTGTCCACAGGGGGGGGACCTCTTCGATGCTATTACCTCTGCAACCCGATACACAGAGAGGGATGCCAGCGGCATGCTCTATAACCTGGCCAACGCCATTAAATATCTACACAGCCTTAATATTGTCCACAGAGACATCAAGCCAGAGAACCTTTTGGTAAGAGTGCTATTCTTCATTCCTTTACTTGTACACTGTTTGAGCGTCAGTTCAGATGTCTGCATGATTAGTGTCTCGTCTATGCACTGATTCAAGGTTCAAGGTTACTTTATTGTCATCAGCAGCTGTGAACACGCACATAATGTGATGAGATGTTTCTCCCTGAACCTCGGTGCAACATATAGCAACATTCAACACATTCAACAATTGTACCGGTGATGTAATGTAATAGTACAGTGTGGACACTATGTAAACCTTGCAGAATGACTAGTTTTGCCCAGTAAGTGTGATTATTGCACAGGAGGCAGTTACAACATTGAACAAAGTGCAAGGAACAACAGAAACAGTACAATAAAAAGCACTATGACAGTAGTGAATCTGAGACAGTACAGTAAGTAGACCTTACTGAAGTGTAATATAAAAGTGGGAAGTGTGTGTACACTTACAGGATGGATAATACGTTTACGTTTAAGTTTACGGCATTGAGGAGACGCTCTTGTCCAGAGCGACGTACATAAGATTACACAATAAATGCGTTTCACAGGATTACAGTGTGAGGATGTAAATCTTCTAGAATTAAAATATTGAACCATATATACATACATAGACACCACACTGAGTCAGTGTAAAATTATAACTAGTCACAGGATGTAAGGGTTCCTGTGTGGGCAGTAAACAGAGCTATAGTAAAGTTCAGGTGTTAACTGAAAGTCCAGAGTGTAAAATGAGAAGTAAATACAGTATAAAATCCAATTTAAGTTGTTTCATAGCTGCTCATGTTCACAGAATGTCAGCAAAAGTCCTTTTCCCTTGTTAAAGGTGGAGGTTATCCACTACGCCTTCCTGTTCAGCCTGTTGCGCTACCAAGTTTTTGTGTCTAACAGCAACTACGTGACAAACGTAGGGCTAAAAAAATGAACCGTTTTATATTAAAAGCATGCAGTTTTCAAATGGCATGTCAGATTTAATTATCATATATTTTTTGTAACAATTTTTTCAGACCTAATGGCATTCAGACACAATGTTCACTCGATCACATGACTACACCAGATCTAACACCTGCATGTGAAACAAATATCAAAATTCCAGTATTTTGACATGAACTTAAAATAAACTTGTGCTTCGTCTGAATGAGATTTTTTGCCGGTGTGTTTTGTAAAGCTGGCCCAACCTTGTAAAAGTGTGTGTGGGGGCGAAGCCTGGCCGGGTTCACTCCATTACAACATCAGGATATGAACTGTATTCTATTTTATGATCAATTACGTGATTTCATAGCTGTATGAGAACTGCCTCATACAGGCTATTAGCAGCTATGCCTCTCTCTCTGTGTGTGTGTGTGTGTGTGTGTGTGTGTGTGTGTGTGTGTGTGTTGTTTGATCTCTGAAGCCTCCCTGCAGAGTTTGTGGGCTGGAAAGAAAAAGACAGACAGACAGGGAGGAAGGGAGAGAGAGAAGTGAGGGCACTTTTTGACTCACTCGCTCCCTGCTTGCCTGCCTCTTTCTCCCTGAGCCTGGATGTGTGATATCACTCTTACAGAGGAGGAAGTGAGACATGACTCAGACACTGACAGCTACCATACTGTACCCTGCTCAGAGGCTAAATCACTTCAGTCACACGTCACTACAGCACGGCATCAGTGTGTGGACTGTGTGTACCCTGCTCACAGCACCCGTCTGCCTCAGAGGATGATTAAGAAAGAGGCCGTTAGTTAAGCATGCTCTTGATGGAACATTATTCACAAAACGCCTCTATGCAGCCCCATTAAGCCCAAATGAGCAACGCTAATACATTCCCTCATTAACCACGGCTGAAACTGGTGAACCAGTGTATCAGCACATGTAAAGCATGAACCACTTCAAGCCCTTTTGCATAGATGGTGAAGAATATTTTAAAGTCCTTGTCCAGTACCAATCACATTTAGACATACAGGGGGCCCTCGAGTTACAACATCTCAACATATGAGAGAGTTTTCCTTTCCTTTTACTGTGGCTTGGTTGTGTTTTTATGATTTTACTGTGTTAGGATCGGTAAGTGACTCAGACTAGGGTGTGTTCCAACTTACACCAAAATTTGGGTTACATCACCGTCAAAGGAACGGAGCACAACCCGAGGACCCCCTGTACCTGTTTGTATGTTTGTCTTCAAAGGCACTGTCATATTAACATTCAAATGCTTAAATGTATTTTGAAAACAAATATAGTGACCGTGATGCCTTGTCACAGTTTAACAAAATATTTAAATATTTTTCTGCTTATCTTATTCTAATATCTGTGAAATATATTGGACCGTCCGGTTTTTGGGTGGTACAGTCATGTCCTACACGGCTGCAGTCACACCGGTTCTTTTCCAGCCTTTCTCTCCTTCCTCTGCCAGTCAAACTTAATCAGCCCCTCAGTGCTCAGTTGCATGGGCAACCATCCAGTGGAGCTTAGCTGATGCAGGCTTTCCCTGCACATATTCTTCCCTTGTGCGAGCCGAAGATAATCACTTGTGTGGCTGGAATCCTTTTCAAAGAGGCAACACTACCTTCTGACACTCAATATGAAGCCCTTTTGAAATGCCATTACCTCAGATATTATGTAACCGAGCAGAATAGAGGAAGCTGGCCAGAGTAGGAGTGGGACGTGTTTGTGCCAGTAGAGTATCTTTCCCTTTTAGCATCCGTGAAATTCAGCCTTGTGTCAGGTTTATTCACCATCTCACCAGTCATTGAACGCTTTTGAAAGGATGTAGTCATGAGATCTAAGCGCTAATTCACAGATTTGTCTGTTTTTTTCCCCTCAGGTATACGAGCACCAGGACGGAAGCAAGTCTCTCAAGCTCGGAGACTTCGGCTTGGCGACGGTAGTGGACGGACCGCTGTACACTGTCTGTGGAACACCCACATATGTAGCACCTGAAATCATCGCAGAAACTGGGTGAGAACTGCTTACTTGAAATGCATATATGATTTTCAGCAATAGTCAAGT
The DNA here is from genome assembly GCA_037576975.1 of Alestes dentex. Taxonomy (NCBI): domain Eukaryota; kingdom Metazoa; phylum Chordata; class Actinopteri; order Characiformes; family Alestidae; genus Alestes; species Alestes dentex. The sequence continues at coordinate 10,264,145 of JBBIGA010000035.1, read as the reverse complement.
AGTGCTTTATCTTCAAAAGTCAAGCTTCTTTATTTGTCACATGCATAGTTACACGAGTACAACATGCAGTGAAATGTATCCTGCACCGACTGTGCAAACATCACAAATATAAGTACAATTTCAAACACAAATCTGAACATTTCTAACATACAAATAATAATAAAAAAGATTAGTATAAGTAAAATAGAAATAAGTCTAAAAGTAAGTACAATTTTAAATGTAAAAGCACAAATCTGAAATTTTCTAAAACCTAAAATAAAAATTAAAACAGCTGAAACAAGGAGTAACACAAGTTAAAGGTAAAAGTATGCAAGCTAAATTAGGGTTTTTTAAGTTATAAGTGTAGCAGCAGTCTGGCAGATTTACATACGTACAGTGCGCAAGTGGGATGTTAAAGTGCATTGTGCCATGTTAGCACATGTTGTACTTTATATTAAACATGCACTTTTCTGTACTTTACACTAAACTCTTCTCCGTATCTCGCTGTAGTTATGGCCTTAAGGTGGACATCTGGGCAGCCGGAGTCATCACGTACATCCTGCTGTGTGGCTTCCCACCATTTCGTGGGTAAGTTTATCCAATGTTGCTAATATTATTCCTAATATTTGTTGTTCCTCTCTGCATGATCTGATCTGTATATACGTGGTGGCAAAGGACATTCTGATTGCTGTTTAAAAGAAAAGCAGTGAATTCCATATACAATCATGCAAGATAGAGATAAGAGATAAGATAAGATAAAATAAACCTTTATTAGTTCCACAAGTGGGAAATTTGCAGAAAGTGGACAGAACAAAGTTAAGAGCAGCAAAAATTAAGAAAACAATAGAATAAAATGCTGTAAGAGCAGTACAGTATAAAATGTACACTATACAATCTAGAAATATAAAAAAATACCTAAGCATTTGTTGGATACAGCAGGACGTAGGACAGAGTTTGACTGCATGCAGTAGTTTTAGATCCAGATTGTTTGTCAGTTAATTTGTGGGCCCCCTGTATCACTATTTATGGAAACACAGGGATCATGTGATTATATGACGTGTTCAGTGTGCTAGCCTGTTTAGGGAGGGTTGTATACATTATTTATGTGAAACAGCAGGGCCAGAAGGGCCCCATGTGGTTACAGGAGGAACTACACTTAGGAAAACTAGATTGAAGTTCTTATATTTGCTCATGTACCAGTTCTTGTTTTTTATTTGTTCTTTTTTTTCACGTAATTTTACTACACTTTCTCTTTTCCACAGAAGCGCAGAGGACCAGGAGGCTCTGTTTGATCAGATTCTGCTTGGTCAGCTAGAATTTCCTCTCCCATACTGGGACAATGTGTCAGACTCAGCGAAGGTGGGTAAAAATGACTTACCTTAAAGTTAGAACGACCGCTGCAGTCTGGGTGTCTTTTTGAATGAGGCACAATATAGAACACAGGACACTTACATGTATCTTAAAGGAACAGTAAAAAAAAACCCCAGACTGAAATATATCATTTCCTTTGTTCTGATTCCCTGTATTGTGCCCTAATTATCCTGTAAAAATAAATTCTGACCATATTTTGAGCCATAAACCAACACAAACATTGTACGTGGACCTCAGGGGAAAAATGAAGTACAAGAAAAAAAATCTAGGAGACAGTTCCATATAGGACTTCTTATAAGTTCGATAATAGAGATGAGATAAGATAAGATAAAATAAATCTTTATTAGTTTCACAAGTGGGAAATTTGCTTTGTCATGGCAGAAAGTGGACAGAACAAAGTTAAGAGCAGCAAAAATTAAGAAAACAATAGAATAGAATGAAATACTATACCGACAGTACAGTATGAAATGTACATTACACAATCTAAAAATATAAACATGGACATCTGTATTGTAAAATATATTCATCTATGTATATGTAAACTATATGTAAACTAAATGTAGACTTACATTTAGTGGATATGGTGAAGTGTAAATGCTTTTGGGGGTTGGAAAGGCGACTCCCAAAGTCATTTGCGTCACCCCTAACACTTGGTGTTTCTGGCCTGTGTGTGCAGGAGCTGATCACGTCCATGCTACAGGTGGAAGTGGATCAGAGATACACAGCTCTGCAGGTGCTGGAACATCCCTGGGTCACTGTGAGTACTCGAAATCGTACACTCTTTACAGTTGGTACCTTCTCGTAACTAGATTACAGCTGTGGATCAATAAGTGGCACTTTAACTGCACACTAAAAATAAATGTATAGTGGGTTAATGGGAGTTTATATCACAGAAATGCTGGCTCTATAGAAAATATCCAAAAACGATGTCCTAAAATGCACTGACCTGCCATTTAATTGGATCATAAATTAGTTGTACTAGTGGAATATTCAATATCTTCAGATTGCATAACATAAGACTGAGTCATTGTGCAAAAAAAAAAAAAAAAAATCTTTATATGGAATCTGATGTAATGAAGTGTTCCGCACTGCGCTATCTCTCCCCGCAGAATGACGGCCTATCAGAGAATGAGCACCAGCTGTCAGTGGCAGGAAAGATCAAGAAGCACTTTAACACTGGCCCCAAGCCCGGCTGCACCACGCCAGGAGTGAATATCATCACGGTAAGCTGTGATCTGCGGTCAGATCCCTTCGCTCAGTTGATTGCTTACAAAACTATAGGACTGGCTGTCCTCCAGTCACTCCTGGCTCTATCGGCGCTTGGATTAGACAGTATATTACTGAATAATAAGGAAGAACAGACCAGTAGATCTAGATCAGGGGTGTGGAACTCCAGTCCTGGAGGGCTGTGGTCCAGAAACACCTGGTTCGCTTCGCCAGTTAATTGTCAGGTTTAGTGAATGTGTTTGAGGAGGAGAACCATCAAACTGTGCTGGCCCTCCAGGACCTGATCTAGATGATGGGACAGGGATTCACAGATTCAGAGTAGAGTTATCCCCAGTTTTAGTGTTTTCCCTGCTACCTTACACATCAAAACAATTACTAATTTGTTGAATCAGGTGTGCTGTAACAGGGAAAACACCCAAAAGGGTCATTCCAGGACCTGTATAATGTAATTATTTTGGGGTAGCTGTTGGCCCAGTGCTTAGGGCGTAGCCCCTGCAATCAGAAGGTTGTGAATCCCAACACTGCTAGTGGCACCACTGAGGTACCCTTGAGCAAGGTACCGTCCCACACACTGCTCCCCGAGTGCTGTGTTCCTGGCTGCCCGCTGCTTCACTTGGTGAATGGGTTAAATGGGTTAAATACAGAGAAATAATTTCACACTGTTCACACTGTGTGCTGTGTTCATACGTGACTATAAGGGGCCACTTAACTATGTTCGATATCTGGAAAGCAGCTCACAATAGAAATGAGCCTTTACATTTTATGTTATCCTTGACTGTTTGTTTTTTTTTAAAAAACAATCTTTGGATTAAAGCAAGAAATGGTTCGGAATGAATCATGAATATAATTAATATAAACTCAGTGATTTTAATAAGTGGTTCTTAATCCTGCTCCTGGTGACCCACAACACTGTGCAGTTTTGAGTAGGCCCTGATTCCGCACACCTGTTCCAGCTCGTCCGCTGCTAATCTAGCTGTTAATGAGGTGTGTAGATGCACTAATTAGTTGCAGGCGGTGCTGTGGGTCACAGGATAAAGAAACAATGATGTAAAATAATAGCTTTCCCTTATGATCAGTCTCAGTTAAATTTCACAGGAGGTTTATGGGCTTTACACTGAGTTGCAGTGTTTTCTCTCTCTTCAGCTCGACCATGACTTTTGCATCCAGAGATCAGGGTCGTTGGACTTCTACCAGCATCCGGGCATGTACTGGATAAGGTAAAGCCATGTCTCCCTGATGACTGACCAGTCAGTTACGCTCCCAGACAGCCACTAACACTAGATCCACTGTGTTTACTCGGTTCCACTTCATTTAACCTTCAGCTCTGCCACCTCAGTTCCCCCTGTGTGTTCTTGCTTATCTGTGTCATTCATCTGCACTTTAGGTTGCATACCCTACAAAACTCAATGTACTTAACCGACCCCTTAATTTGACTTTAAAATTAGACTTAAGGCATGAACGTGAAACCCCTTAATGTTAAATTCAAGGTGTTAATTCACGAGGTTCTATTATTTAAGGGGCAAATTTGAAAAAGGTAAAATTCGGTAGTTTTACTCCTTAATCAGCCTTAATCTGTGCAATTTTCCCATTAATTTTCTTTAATTTCATGCATGGGAAATTAAGGTAAAAATTAAGGTAATTTTAAGGGGTAAAATTAAGGCGTTTGGTCTCGTAGTTATAAGTGTAACTGATGTGAGTTTCAGTTACTGGAAAAAAGCTAAAAAAAAAAAAAAAAAAAGCAAACTCCCGACACCACACATCTTAGCTGATCGACTATACTCTTGAAAGTAAAGGTGCAAAACAGTGCCATAGAAGAACCATCTAGGTTGCCTACAGAACCTTTCAGAGGATCGTTATTTAAGAACGTTTTGTTTGAGTGTGAAGAGTTTCATGCATCTCCACTCGGGATTGACTGTGTGAAGATTCTTTGAAAGGTTCTTCACACTCACATTTCTAATTGACAAACGTGGCTGTTTGATGGCATTGGTTGAAGTATCTTATTTGGACCTGTGTGTACTCGTGGGGATAAAGTTTTTACTCCCAGAGTACCCAGAATTTCAGTTATTATTGACAGGTTTACAAAGTTTCCCTAAATCAATAAAAAGTCAACAAAATGTTCATTAAACGACTTGGCTCAAGTTTTCCAATAACTTCATCATACCATGCTGACCCTTTTTCACTTCTCCAGACCACCGCTGCTGATAAGACGAGGCAGATTTTCGGACGAAGATGCCACCAGAATGTGAGCGCGGCGCCACGGATTACCCAGCCATCCTGTAGCCTCCCCTCCCCGCTCCCGGCCCCCAGCCTCTGCTCTGTTCTCCAGCTGTTCCCCTCTCGCTCCCGGCCGCTGCCCTGCACTCTCCCCAGCCCCGGCCACCTCCACGCCTGAGTCTGAAGACTTTTCTGCCCACTCCGCTCAGACTGTCCGCTCCCTCAGCTCCTCCTGCCGGAGCTGGAGGGAAAAGGACGTAGATGGAGAGAAGAAGGGTTTATGAGGATTCAGAATGCGGCAGAGTGGAAGGACAGGACTGAAACTGTTCCGCGATTGAAGCACGAAGGTGTAGGTGTCGGTTCCCACCGGCAAAACGTGAACACGGCTTGTCAGGACTGGGGGGTATTTTTGAATGATTTCATTTCATTGTAATTTTTTTTGCAGTTATCCTATTTATTTATACACGTTGTAATACATTTATTATTATTATATTATTCATTAGTTAACTATTCGGGGCTCCTCTACTTTGACTTTTTCATCTCTGGGTCCAGTCCAGCCAGTTCTTGCGGATGGAGCAGCTAATTGGCAGTTAGTTGATTATCGATTAGCTAGTCGTTTTCAATTAGTGCTTGCTTGAAGCAGCTGCAGTCCACATCTACATTTGTGTAGAGGCATCTGGTCTGACAGCGCAGTCCACAAAACTGAGAACCTCTAATGTCGACAGTGTGACGAATCCCTTCGATCCCCCTTGCAATAACGCTCCCTCATTGTTTTAGTGGTAGGCTCCCTTCTCTCAGCACTTTGCTCTCCTTCCCACTCAAACTGCAGCTGAAGGTGCTATCTGGCGCAGAGAGCATACTCATGCATAAGATGGGGACCGTTTTTTTTGTAATCAGTGTAAATAATATGATTTCAATTATTTTGATATTGACGATATATTTCTTTAACTTAACAAGAGAACATAGCAATCACATACGTCATTGTTCAGCTGCACGCAAGTGTATCGAACATAAGCACAAAGGCAGCGACGCCACAATTTCTGTGTCTAGAAGAATTCGGTGTGTGCCAGGTTTACGTGCGGTGTATGGAGAGTCCTCTGTACAGTGGATTGTTACAGGCTGAAGTTGATTAGAGACCTCACAGATGAAGTACAGCGGGGACTAACGCACAACCATATTTCAGTTAACCAACAAAATCGGCCGATGTCAAGCTTCCACAGAATTAGCATTATCGGTAAAAAAACTCACAGATGAAGCAGGGCTGCATGAGTACAATGCATCCAAACCTAATCTTATAATGAAGGGAACAAGGTATACACAATTTTAAGAAAAAGAAGAGCTAATTAACTAAAAAAAAGTGCTAAGAAACCCAGGGAAGCTCTGTCTTGTGTTACTTTATATCACTGAAGACTTGACATTACTTAAGTTTCTGCTGTTTAAGTTTAAGAAATTTGACAGCTAAATCTACTGGAGCCTTTTGGAACGACGTAATCTGTAATCAGGGTTTCTGAGCTATTAGAACAGGCACCAGTAGCAAAGTGCTCATGTCAGCCGGGCCCTAGCTGGGACACGTTACTGGGTACTCTCATTGTGAGGTAGAGGATTGTTCACAATGCAGTACCACCATAACATTACCGTTTATTCTAGTATCTACATATTAAAACACTAAATAATGGTTTCTTTTTCAACCTCAGAGACTTTGAGAAGTGGAAGGTCATGACTGGATGAGTGCTATGTACTACTGATGAATGGTACGGTGACTCAAACAAAGACAGACGAGCAACAGTCTTGGATCAGATCAGTGAATGTATGAAATGCGTATGTTTATCTGCAAATATATAACCTGCATTTGCTCCACAACCAACAGTGACAAAGCTTTAAGGATTCACCCTAACTGCTTCTGCTCATTCAACATACTGAAAAACAGAACTACCAAACCAAGTTTTGTGTACTTCCACTGGCATTGCTAGACCGGTTTCACTTGTATTTACATAATTTGCACCAGTATTATCTGCCATGATTGATATTACTTGGCATTTATGGATATCAACTTTATTGTGCGCCCGGTTAGGGCCAACTGTCACACCGAAGCAAATAAAGTCTTGTAAAATAACGATGAAAATGTGTGGTCTTGCTAGGACAACCAGCTACTTTATGTTACCGTCATTTAGAGCCATATTACCTAACAAAATGACCGATTCCTACTGAGGGTGGCGCAGTGGAAAGAGCTGTCACCGCATGGCAAGAAGTTCAATTCCCGAGCTGGAGTGGCCGAGGGTCCCTTTCGTGTAGAGTTTGCATGTCTGTGTGGGTTTCTGCCAGGTACTCCAGATTCCTCACACATTTCAAAGACATGCAGATCAGGTCAGCTGGAGATGCTTAATTTCAAGGTTCAAGGTTACTTTATTGTCATCAGCAGCTGTGTACACGTACAAAGTGAGCTGAGACAACGTTTCACCATGGACCACGGAGCAACATATAGCAACATACCACATTCAACAAAGTGCAGGTCACAACAGAGGACAACTGACAGACAGTAAATAGACAGCGAATGTGTACATTGTGTAAACCCTCTGGGGTGATGAGTATTGCACTATAGGTATGATCACTGCACAGGAGGCAGTTACAGCACTGAACACAGTTCCAGGGACGACAGAACACTACAATAAATAAACTATAAATAGACAATGTATTCCCAAACAAGGAAGGCTTTTACTGTTTTTACTAATGCTGGGCAACGATTACATTTTTAAATCGCGATTATCGCATGGTATTGTTGTGCGCAAAATTAAATAATTAATTCAAAAGTAGTCCGTTGTTTTTAAAGTACTGCTTTTATTTTTACTGCTATAATACTGCTAAGTACTGCTATATGAACAAAAGTGCAATATCATTTGATTTGCAAACACTTTAAACTTATAAGGAGTTTTTTTAACAGCAGTGTTCCCTTTAACAGTCACAGTTCAAATATTTCTGTAAATCTTCACTTAAACATTAATGTAATCAAATCAAATATAAAACCAAAGCTATTTGCCACTTCAGGGCATTCACGTCTTATCTATCCAGAAAAACAAGTTCCCCTTAGAGTTCAGAGCATGGGGGTGGAACCATAATAGCAGCTGCAAAGGGGGAGCAACTCCATATGAAAGTCTACAGTCTTATGCAAAAGTTTGGCCACCCCTTGATAAATAACAGATTTTGGTGATTTTGTAATTGAAAAGATGTAAACACAGTCTCTCTAGGAAATGGAAAAAATACACAATATTTTCAGCAAACATTGATGCATAGTTACTTTTTACGCCATGAATTGAAAAAAAAAAAAAAAGAATAAAAACATTATCATGGCACTGTGCAAAAGTTCGGGCACCCTAAGAGTTCCAAAGTCTCAGATTCGTTTTACAAGGTTTCAGACCTTAATCAGGTTGCATGGCAACAGCTGTCATTAGTAAATGTCAGCTGGTGCCAATTTCAAAGCTTTACAGATACTCTGACACTTCAAACCTTGTGCCCACACTTGTGGACACTCAACAACCATGGGTTCCTCTAAGCAGCTGTGTAAGATTCTGAAAATTCAAGTTATTGTTGCCCAAAACGCAGGAGAATGCTACAAGAAGATAGCAAAGCGTTGTCAGCTTGCAGATTCCACAGTGAGAAATGTAATTAAGAGATGGCAGCTCAGGGGAACTGTGGAGGTCAAGATGAGATCTGGAAGACCAAGAAAACTCTCGAAGAGAACTGCTCGTATGCTCGTCAGAAAGACAAATCAAAATTCCCATTTGACTGCAAAAAACTTTCAGGAAGATTTAGCAGGATCTAAAGAGTGGTGGTGCACCGTTCCACTGTGCAGCGATACTTGCACAGACAAGACCTTCATGGAAGAGCCAGCAGAAGAAAACCTTACCTGCGTCCCTATCATAAAATCCAACGTCAGAGGTATGCAACAGAACATCTACAGAAGCCTGACGTGTTTTGGAAGCAAGTGCTGTGGACTGATGAAGTTTAAATAGAACTCTTTGGCCACAATCAGCAAAGGCATGTTTGAAGAAAAAAAGGAGCAGCATTTCATGAAAAGAACACTTTGCCAACTATTAAGCATGGGGCTGGATCTATCATGCTTTGGGGTTGTGTTGGAGCCAGTGGCATAGGAAACACTGCACGGGTGGAAGGAAGAATGGATTCCACTAAATACCAGCAAAGTCGGGTAGCAAACATCACAACATCTGTAAAAAAGCTGAAGCTGAAAAGAGGATGGCTTCTACAACAGGACAATGATCCTAAACATACCTCGAAATCCACCATGGACTACTTCAAGAGATGCAAGCTGAAGGTTTTGGAATTGCCATCACAGTCCCCTGATTTAAACATCATTGAAAATATGTGGGTAGATCTTAAAAGAGCTGTGCATGCAAGACAACCAAAGAATATTACAGAACTAGAAGCTATTTGCAAGGAAGAATGGGAGAAAATCCCAAGAACTAAAAGATTTTTAGCGGGCTATAAAAAGCGTTCACAAGCTGTGATCTCTGCCAGAGGTGTTAGTACTGATTATGTAGGGTGCCAAAACTTTTGCAGAGTGCCACAATAATGTTTTTATTTTTTATCGTTGTTCAGTTTATGACATAAAAGGTAACAATGCATAAATGTTTGCTGAAAATATTGTGCATTTTTTTCCATTCCTAGAGAAACTGTGTTTACATCTTCTCAATTAAAAAATGACCAATATGTTGTCGAGGGGTGGCCAAACTTATATGTCTACGCGTGGAGCTGCGTGCTGCGCGCACTCACGAGCACAAAAAAGCAATGAACTTTAAAAATAAAATGGTTTTATAAAACGCGTTCACACGCGATAAAATAATAGTCGGCGTTAAGTGAATAATGCGTTAATGCAATAACGCCCAGCCCTAGTTTTTACATAAGCTTTCTGAGTCTCATGTATGCCAGCAATTTTTGTAATATTTGTCATGAACTTTTAAAAGTAGTGCGAATAAAAGCCACTGACAGGTGAAGTGAATAACACTGATTATCTGGTTATGGTGGTACCTGTGCAGGAGTCGGACATAGTCGGCAGCAAGTGAACAGTCAGTCCTCTAAGTTAGTGTTTTGGAAGCAAGAAAAATGGTCAAGCGTAAAGTTCTAAGCAAATCTGACTAGGGTTGGGTTACGATGGTTACACGACTGGGTCAGAGCATCTCCAAAAAATGGCCGGCCTTGTGGAGTGATTCCACCATGCAGTGTTTAGTACCAAAAGTGGTCCAAAGCAGGAGACCACCACTGAAAATGCCTACAATGAGTATGTAATCATCAGAACTACAACATGGAGCAATGGAAGTAGACGGCCTGGTCTGATGAATCGTGTAGATGTCCAGGTGCGTGTGCGTCCCTCACCCGGGCAGAGATTGCACCAGAATGCACCACTGGAAGAGAGCAAGACAGCAGAGGCAGTGTGATGCTCCTTAGGACCTGGCATTCATGTGGACTTTGACATGCATCAATCCTAAACATTGTTGTAGACCAAGGACACCCCTTCATGGCAACAGTCAGTTGCCTCTTTCAGCAGGATAATGAGCCCTGACGCACTGCAAAAACTGTTTAGGAACGTTTTGAGGAAACACATTTCTTCATATTGGCTTGGTTTCCAAATTCCAAAAATCTATCCTCTAAATCAGAGGACCACCGCCAACGGGTCATTTGGTACCGGGCAGCAAGGAAAGACAGATTAAAAAATATTTGATTGATTATCAGTCTGAAAGATCTTTTATTTTGAAAAAACACTCGTCTTGGTCATGTGAAACAGTGCATCAGAAATTTAGACCACAAGCTAGAAAAATTAGTAAAAAACAAACGCACTCTGTTTTTAGTTGTATCTGTCCCGGTCCGTGAAAATATTGTTTTACATGAAACTGGTCCGTGGCGCAAAAAACGGTTGGGAGCCGCTGGTTTAGAGGATCAGTGGGATGTGCTGGACAAACTGGTAGAATGTGAGGAGGCTCCACTTCTCAGCTTGCAGGATTTCAAGGATCTGCTAATAATGTCTTGACAGAAACCACGGGACTCCTTCAGAGGTGGCGTGAAAGCAGGGGCGCAGATAGCATTTTTAAATTGGCGGTGGCAGGGGGCGGGGCTTGGCGGGCGGGACTTTGCGGGGCGGGCCCCAATGAGGCAGCTCCTAGGTCTTGCTTTTTAGTTTTTGGGACAGTTTTACAACATTTTTTCATGTGATCGAGCAGCGAGAAAGAAGAGAATGAGGAAAAAAAAAAAATTCAAGGTGTCCAGTTGTAAATTCTTCTTGATTTGAGCCACAAACAGGAAGACACCTGAACGGGATGTTTTGGTTGGTTTTATTGTAAATACGACAAAAAGGAAACAATTTTATTTTACAGTTATTGATCTTTATATATTGGCATGAATTAATATTTCAACATTTGAAGAGACACCTCCTTTGAGTTTCTGGCTTATTCAAGTTGCAGCAAATGCATGAAACAGCAGAAAGGGTTTGGGGTGGTGGGTCGGAGGGGGTCAAGTTCATCAGTTAAGATTATTATTCTAAATAAAATGTCCTTCATTGACTTTTTCACCAATAACTGTACCTCTCCTCTCTACAAACAATACACAAAGAATAAATTAAACATATGCCATGATCAAATCCACCACGTAAAATGAAAGAACCAAAAATATTTTGCAAATGTACAAAGTAAATCAAATGTACAGTACTAACCACTCACCTATTCACAGACAGATGTGCCATTTCACCCTGTCCCAGTCATGTGCACGTCCATGGCCAGTGACAAAAATCAACAGAACTCTTTGCATAATTTATTCACTTCATTCTTTTTTTTTTTTTTGTAACTGTGACTTGTGTGATTTACATCTTTGCAAGAAAACGAGGATACATTAGATTTCAGTATCGTACTGTAGATCCAAAAATATTTTTTTTTTAATCTTTTAGGAAGATGAGGGGGATAAAAGAGAAATGGCTTCATATTTAAGTGTATAATGTACTCTAAATAGCTTAATACTTGTATAAACCAAGCTTCCCCCTCCTCAACAGCTATACGATTTACATTTCTCTCCTGGCTACAAAGTTATGATATTGCTTAACTGTGGTTGTGGTTGTACAACATAATCATCACACATGAATTTTAATATTGATCAAATACAACAAACATCGATGCACAACTCATACAATGGGGGGGGGGGGCCTAAATGTGGCTGTCGATCCAAAAATAAAATCAATACACTAATAAATTACGGCATGTTATTGGTGCAAAGTGCCATTACAAAAAACTTCAACAGTAATTTTTTTTCATCATAAATAATCAGCAAATGTGTGAGAGTGAGAGAGGGTTACTTGTTCTTGAACTTTTTTTTTGTTTGTTTGTTTTTAATTCTTTACTCCCTTAAGTTCCCCTTACATGCCTGTCTGTCCTAGCCGTCACATTATGTACATGTATGACAAAACAGTTACCAAATATACAAAGAGGAAAACGGAGCTCGTCTTCTGATAGGACGTTACCGCCACACGTGCCAGCTGCTCTCACCTCACATCACGGTCAGCGTCGTATGCGTCGTCAGGTCTTTATTAATACACATTATTTTACATATAGCAGGTCATTAAATTAAAGGTGACGGGACCATCCATGGGGGGGGGGGGGGTTGGGGTTACAGGGGCGTAAGATATCCCCCCTCATAGTAAGGACCTGCCTGGCTGCAGTGAGGACAAACTTCTTATATACAAAGACTACGTTCAGCCCAGGCTCCCTACCCCACAAACTAAAACGATAGTAAAAGCATTCTTCGTTTTGCACTATTTGGCGGTTCGTCTGAAAGCAGTCTTTGAAGGTAACTGCGGTATGAGACTCGCTTTCTTCGGTCTATGGTGGTGCTTGTGTGGGTCTGTGGTCATGTTTATGTTATGTTCACAGTCTGCAAACAAGAGGCGACCTATCATCGTACGTGAGAGGGGGAGCAAAAACAATCCTAAGGATCTAGGTTACAACAGAGATAAGTCTTATGTTCATCTTTTTCACTCAGTCTGGTGGTCCTTTCTATTCCAGATCTTCAACGCGCTCTGCGTTTCCACAAACCTCCCGCGTGGACAGGCCGAGCACAAGTCAAGACGAGTTCCCCCGGCTGAACTGTGGCCAGCAGGCTGCCGACTAGGCGTCCTCATTTCTCACGCTCTCTGTGTCCAACCCTAATATCTGTTCTGGTGCTCGTAGTGCCAGCGGTTGAAATCTATGTTGAATGCCACAATGCTCCCCGATGCCATTCCAGTGATAAGGGTTCTGAAGATAACAAGGAGAATCCAGTCAATAAACCATTCTGACACAAAAACACTGACACAAAAAAATTATTAAAAGATAATTCTGGTGGTTCATGACTCATGAATTTTCTTATTTATTTATTTTTCCCTTTAAAGTCCATTTCTACATTTGTTTGTTTTGTTGTACCACAAACAGGCAGAATTTGTTTTTCCATGACCACCTTGTCCCCATTTCTCTTTATCCTCTTGTCCCTGTTGCTGATATAATTAAATGACGTCTGCTCTGATTGGTGGATCATCTCACAAGCACTGAAAAAGCAGTTCAGGCTCAAATTGCACAGAACAAACTGGACTAAAATGACATTTTGCCAAAAAACCCTTTACTTGCTACTTCAGAATGTCTAAATTCTTTGGAAGCTCTCCAACAATGCAGCTTTTCTCAAGCGGGTCTTTTCAAAGTAGCACCAAGAGGGGACTTTTTTTGCTTTGTCCTCACGTGTTGTCGTTCTGACATGAGGATTTCCACCGAACATTCAAAAAAAGAACTTTTACATCAGCTAACCTGGTGCCTGATGAGAGCCAAGGGGGGGGGGCACCCAGAGAAAACAAGACCAGGTGTCCTCTCTTGGACCCCCAGCCATGGACAGATGTGACATCAAAGTAGACTTATTTTAACCAATAATAACACAGTGGTTCCCAATCCTGGTACTGGAGGCGCCATATCCCAGACTGCCAACACTCTTGATCCAAGTAATCACATGATTAACAACCTTCGTTTGAGTTGAAGTGGGTGTGTAAGAGCAGGGCGATTATTAAAGAGTGCAGGACCAAAGTTTGGAACATAGTCATTCATTCATTCATTTTATGTAACTGCTTAATCTAGGGTTGCAGAGTCTATTCTGGGGTCTACAGGCGTGAGGCATGGACTCACCCTGTGGGGGGGCACCAGCCCACCACAGGGTGCGCGCGCACACGCACACACACACACACACACACACACACACACACACACACACACACATAGTAATTTGAACTTATAATGTCTAACTTTCATCGTGATCGTCTGTAAGAGATGTGATCATCGGGGGGATTGTGCCATTTCTCACCTCTGGTCGTGAGACAGGTCCATGGCTCTGATGCCTGCATCACAGCCTGGGTAGATGTAGAGCTGTTTAAAATCACAGGCCTGCCACACCTCCACCACGCCGTTATCTCCTCCCGTCACCAGGTTCTGCCCGTCGCTACTCAAAAGAATTGCCTAAAAGAGGCACAGAGTTACTTTACTGTACTTTTTACCAACACAGCCATTTATGTGCACAGGTGACACAGTATAATCGACTGCTTTGCAGTGTGTGTCGAGTGCTCGGTCTTACTCGAGTAGAGTCGTTGACCTCCATCTGAGCCAGCAGTTTGCCATTGATGCTGAAGTTGCAGAAGCGCCCCCTCTCGTAGTAGATGATGCAGTGGCCTTCGCTGGACACGGAGATCAGCCGTGGCCGCACACAGTTCTCCGGCCCCTCCAGAGCTCTCAGCAGGTCCCCTGTGATGGTGTGCACCAAACACGGCCCCTCTATCACATTTACGACACACACACACACACACACACACAACACAAAGACAGTAAGAAAGTGCTTCCCAAAAATTATCACAAAAAACAAGCAAAAGTGGTAAATAGAGGCTTTAGGAAAAAAAGGACAATGAATAAGAACAGACTACAGAATCAGTAATATTCAGAAATCATGAAGATAATGCAGACAATAAAAAAGAAAAAACATTTTTTTTTCAGTGGAGAGTGTGACTCAAACTGACCTTTGGCCCCACTGATGACAAGTCCCAGCTCAGCACACACAGACACACACACCACCTCATGGTCGTGACCAGTCAGAACCGCCCGGGGGGCTGGATAATCGCCTACAGCACCACAGAAACAGGACAAACATTCAGACTCAGAGCTTTATGTGTCACTAAACCAGAAGGACCACACTGGCCTTACCTTGTTAAAGGTAAAATAAAAATGAAAATCTAATTGATTTACTATATTAAAGCTCATGATTTTGCTTCACAGGCACCTAACTTTGTGCTTCAGAGTTAAAAAACACAAATTATTTAAAAGCATGGTGGGCTGCAGAACCGCTGAATATGATGAAATTTAGTCGTTTTGGTCCTATGTCTCTTACACATGTTTCTTTAGTTTTCAAGATATCTCAGTCACAAACCAAGCCTGAGATAAACACCTCAGATTCCACTGTGCTCCTTCAGTGCTGTATATTATATGAGGAGGCAGCAGAGGTCACTGTAAGATGTTTGAAAGCTTCCTAAATACAACCACAACTTGTTTTAAACACCTATAGCTGGACCCCCAAAAAGTTACACATATATAATTTTAAAAGATATAATAAATGATAACAGTTTGCTATTATGTCTACTACATGAGTTGGTTAGCCTGTGTGTATATGTGTGTGTGTATATATGAGGGCGGGCGTGTGTGTGTATGTGTGTGTTTGTGTGTGCGTGCGTATGTGTGTGTATGAGTGTGTGTGAGTATGTGCATGTATGTGTGTGTATGTGTGTATGTGTGTATGTGTGTGTGTATGTGTGTATGTGTGTATGTGTGTATGTGTGTATGTGTGTATGTGTGTATGTGTGTGTATGTGTGTGTATGTGTGTGTATGTGTGTGTATGTGTGTGTATGTGTGTGTATGTGTGTGTATGTGTGTATGTGTATGTGTATGTGTATGTGTGTGTATGTGTATGTGTATGTGTATGTGTATGTGTGTGTGTATGTGTGTATGTGTGTATGTGTGTATGTGTGTATGTGTGTGTGTGTGTGTGGTGTAAGAGAGAGGATGCTACGCAGGTCGTCAGACAGTGTGACTCAGTTCCAGCATGAGGGCTCTCTTCAGGCTGTCTGTGTCCTGTCATTCACACACAGCTATAGGTTAGAGCACATCACATTAAACCAGACTGACAACCAGACCTCTCCACAGCACCCCAACCACAAAACTACACAAACACCACATCCTCTCAACATTCTGCTTTCTCATGTTTAGTTTTTGTTATTGTTTTTGCCATTTTTTTTTTTTTTTTTACATGACATGACTAAACTTTGGTTCAATTTTCATGATGTGTGTAAGACCTCAGCCTTCGTTAGAATGCAGCACAGTGCCGAAAAAAACAAGAATCTCTTCCTTTAGCCTAATGATTTTCAGAATTTCTGCACGAACAGATGAAATCAAAAGCATTCAGAGTGGTTTCATATGATCTGTGTCATTCTGGAGAAACTTCAGTGTTGTTTGTGACAGAAATGATAGTAATCAAATCAGAAGAGTTTAATGCCTGTACAATATTCAGTAACACAAAATCTTAAATGCCTGACATTATCAAGATTATAATATATAAATTGTGTGTGTGTGTATATATATATATATAGGGGTGTCAAATTAACACACAATAATTTCGATCAATTAATAACAGAAAAGAACAAGTTAAATAATTATGCTTTTTAATGGGATGCCGTGGTAACTCTTTAACCCAACAAGGAATTTTTGTGTAATCGGAGTCAGGGGTGTTGGAATGGAGGTAATATGTTTTGTAATAAGGTAATGATGGACTGTTGTTTTTTTTTACTTAGTTAAGTGGTTCTTGCCATAATGTGGAG
>JBBIGA010000035.1:10226666-10239219 GCA_037576975.1 Alestes dentex | reverse complement strand
AAAATTATGTAATATAATCATACACACAATTTCTTCAAACAATTTCCTGTCCTGGTATGTACATGCAGTGTAAAAAGCCAGAGTGAGCATGCAGTATAAACACACTGAGTTGAGGATAAGTGTAGAAGTTGAAGTGTAACACAAGAGCGCTCACTATTCTGTGCAGCCAGAGTAGAATGGAGGCAGCGGTGGAGTAGAGGGAGGTGTAGTGATGTGGAGGGGTTCCATCCTCCTCCCACGTCTCGTAATGTTCCGCATAAAAGGCAGCACGCTTCGGATTTAGGGCTCCGATTGGCTTAAAGAAAGAAAAAGCCAAAAGGTTGGACAGCAAATAAGTTGGATGTTGTCTCAGTATCAAAAGAAAGTAGGCTGGCCTGACTGTACCTTTGACAGGTCCCTGAAGTTGCCAGGTAAAGTGAGGTCCAGTTCCTCAGACTCGTAGTTGGTGAGGACCCAGGGGAAGACCGGGTACTGGTTCAGATCGTTATACGTTCTCCCTGAATATACAGAATGTGTGA
Source organism: Alestes dentex (assembly GCA_037576975.1). Classification (NCBI taxonomy): domain Eukaryota; kingdom Metazoa; phylum Chordata; class Actinopteri; order Characiformes; family Alestidae; genus Alestes; species Alestes dentex. Next base: position 10,238,701 of record JBBIGA010000035.1, on the reverse strand, counting down.
AAGGCATTATCCTCTACAACAACACAGGCCTGATATGCTAACATTGATGTAAAGATTTAGCAATGTTTTGATTTTCCTGTACTGACTCACGACTGATCAGAAAACTCAGTAGCAGTGGCAATGACCGAGTAGAATAATGTTTTAATATCGCTGTATCTTTTCTGGGATTAAAAACATATTCACACTCAGTACGCCTTATAAGATGCTGAGCCACCCCAGACTCAAAATTCTCAAACAAGCCCCTGATGTGGATAGACTTCACATGATCACTGTTCAGCCACAACATTAAAACCACGCACAGATGAAGAGGATAAACCTGATGATCTGGAAAATATTAGGCAGCAAGGGAACAATGAGTTCTTGAGGTTGGTGGGTTAGAAGGAAGACAATCCTTCTAACACACCAATGTGATCTGTCAATGGACAAACTGAGACGTCTAGAAGACTGGGACAGACTTCTAGGCCACTTCTAGGCACTTTCCCACTAGGCCACTAGGTAGCAGTCTAGTGGGTAAAAAACTGGCCGGTGAACCTGATGACCACAAAGTTGCAGGTTCGAAACCCCCCACTGTTTCCGTGAGCAAGACACTTGACCCTCAGTGTCTCCAGGGGGACTGTCTCTGTAACTAATGACTGTAAGACTGTCCCTGTAACTAATGACTGTAAGACTGTCCCTGTAACTAATGACTGGAAGACTGTCCCTGTAACTAATGACTGGAAGACCGTCCCTGTAACTGATGACTGTAAGACTGTCCCTGTAACTAATGACTGGAAGACTGTAACTAATGTTGTCTAAGACCACTCTTAGACCACATTACATCTAAGCATTACTAATATTTTTCAGTAGGTATCACCTACTGTAGCCATATGAAAACGCGACCGTAGAGATTTCGTCCATTTCATGCATTCCTTGTGTTCTACACTCTCACCTGCGATGGTGTTGAGAAACATGAGGTACTCAAAGTTGGAAATCTCTCGCCTCTGCCAGCGCTGGGTCATGTTGGAGGACTTAAAGAGCTGGCGAGGTGTGGCCAGAGAGATTCGTCTGTGAGGAGAACAGATACCTCTGTATATAGTACATTTGCAAAGTACTGTAGATGGGAAATCTAAAAAAAAACACCTATATTTTCACCCCAAATAATATTTGACTGAGAAACCTGAAAATCAGTGCTTAGACTTTGAGACATATGAATTCTGGACTACATCCTACCTTGCTTGAGGAAGGCCATAGCTGGTGCCCACCCCAACTCGAGGTAAACTGTACACCACCTTTTTGACTGTAGCCTGGTCCGGGAAGTTAAACATGACTGACGCTGTTGGAAAAGATGAAAGGTTAGTAAAATAATTACTGTAGTATAAGTTGTACAGCAAGGCACAGATGTGTTATGCTGCTGTACCTAATTAACTGCACTTCAATTTATTTTATAGAATATTAAAATACAAAAGCAGGATAGCTTATTAAAAGATGTTTACTTCTGTTAGCCATGAAGACCTCCAGGCCAGTGTTCTGCAGCAGGTAACGCCTGGCGAACACGGCTCTGATCTCACTGAACATCCACTTCCCATGGAGACCCTCAGAATAAGCCAACACCTGAGCACAAAACACACGACAGACTGAGGATTATAACAGTAACAGGCTTTACATGAATAGATTATGGCCAAAAGCCCCCAAATCTGTCTCACAACCCATTGTTAACAAACCTGGCCCATACAATCAAGTGTGTGCATTTGTTATCAATAAAAATGGAAAACATATATGTTCCACTTAGATGGACAACACATGCACACTCAATGCATTTTATGCAACTGTGTAGTGATTTAAAAATCTGAATCCTGAAACATTTGAATCTTTCCCTTGTTAGTTTGTACAATATTCAGACAAATTCCACTTTGACATATGTGTAATTTTTCAAGATACAGAGAAAATGTATAGTATTTGAACTGCAATATGAAGAATCCCCAAAAGCTTGCAGTGTAATAAAACAGCGGTTGTCACCTGAAGCCACAAGATGTTTGTTGAAAAAAAGGTACATTTTGGCCCATTTATATTTTTTCCCCCAAAAAAACTCATCTTTTTTAATAAGGTAAAATGGCACTGTGACAAAAGCATTGTTTAACCCAGCAAACGATGTATCAGACGACCTTGTAATTGGATTATTAGCTCATGCTGATAAGCGCTGGTATCTGAAGCAGACCCTTCACTCACCTCAAACGGACTAAAGGTGGCTAGAGGTTTTGGATGTTTGCAAACATTCCCATTCTTTTAAATACAAAATTGCAACAGGTATTTACGATCAGCGATGACATGTTCCTCCATGCATTTAATAGATGATGTGTGTTACAACCTGGCACTTTACTAGGAGCCGCACCAGAGGCTACATTTTTAATTGTTCTTCTTAATTTTTATTATTATCGTCTTTATTCCGTTCACCCGTTTTTTGGCCCGCTACTCCTCCCAGGGCTTTCGAGGTAGAGACACCATTCCAACTCTGACACGTCAGGCCCGATCTGGAATAGCGTGCTTGTTCACAGCTTTTTGCTACGTCTTGTCGTTCGTTTGTTATTCACGTTTTTCCAGCGAAAACTATGGCCAAAAGTATTGGCGCCCTGAAATCCTCAACTTTCAGACAGTCCTGTCCGAAACCCACCAAACTTCATATGAGACCTCAGGCCAACTTCCCCGACACACAAACACCGTTGGTGATGACCTGCACCCCCCCCCCCCCCATTCATTTCCGTTCATTTTTAACCCCATCAAAATGAATGCAGCTTCAGAAGAAGAAACTTTCAGGCTCCATATAGTGACCAAACTTTATGAAACTTCATATGAGACCTCAGGCCATTCCCCAAAGATGCACCCGCTTAAACAGAACAATATGGCCAAAATTATTGGGACAGAGCTGTCATACAAAACCATGCGGACAAAAGTATTGGGACAAACCCACACACACACACACACACACACACACACACACAAACACACTAATGCTATGCTAAAGCTAATTCTAATACTATGCTAATGTTAATATTAACGCTAACGCTGAGGCTAATGCTAACGCTAATGCTGTGTTCTGCATTTGAGCGAGCACACTTTGCATTTTCTCTGCGGAAATGCAGTCTAGTTTCCTTTTTGACATTTCACTTCGCATTTTTTCACTGAATTCGACAAATATAGTATTTTCGCATTTTATTCTGACAGTCTTACTGTATAACTATTTGTATGTGAACGATAAAGTAAAGTAAAGTAAAGTAAAGTAAGGTGGCCCCTTATGCTCACGTGTGAACACACCACAGCACACAGTGTGAAATTCTTTCTCTGCATTTAACCCATTCATCAAGTGAAGCAGGGGGCTACCACCAATGAGGGGCCTCTGGGGAGCAGTGTGTGTGGGGATGGTACCTTACTCAAGGGTACCTCAGTGGTGCCACTGGCAGTCCTGGGATTCGAACCCATGACCTCACAGTGGCAACTCCCTAACCACCAGACCACCAGCTGACCCAAAAACCTTAATCTGTGGAGGCGAGGCACCCACCTTTGGGTCATTCTTCTTGAAGGCAGGATCATCTTCATCCACTTCAAAATAAATTTCGGTGGTGGTGATGGAGAGCGTTCCCCTGGCAACAATCACCGGAGCCACCAGCTGGGCTGGCGTGCTGAGAACCACAGGACCTGAGAGAGACCAGGCCATTCATCATCATCATGATGTTACAAATGTCCTTCCCAGCAGTAATCAGACTGAGATCAGGCCATGTAGATTTGGGCAGACTACACGGTCAGTAAAATGTTTTTATTTTATTAATCAAACACTTTTGTTAATTATACCACGAATTTAAGAAACCAAAAAGTTCATTAATTTGATCAAAAAAAGCCAAGTATGTTATACTTGTTCAGTCAGTTGCTGAATAGAGATGATGAGTCGGGCTGCTATGCAGCCGATAATTAGTTCATTTAGTAAATCAGATTTTTTGAAGGGCGAGTTTCTCATCTGCAGCGGCTTTGGAGCTGTGGAGGAAGCATCTCTACATTCTAGTACAGATTTAAGAGCAATTTCCATTCAAGCGTCTCGCTTCATGTTTTTGTTAGGAAATCCATGAATTTTAGGAGCAAACTTGCCTCTGGAGGTAAATACTCGGGGACGGAAAGAGGCTAGAAATAAAGTACATTTACAAACATTAACACACAAAAAAACAACATACATGTCATGCATCACTCAACACTGGTTTACTTTTAAACTGGTGGGTCCCAGTTCCAGTCCTGGGGACCCCATGATCTGAACATCTGTGTTTTCCCTCATCTAGCACTTTTGATTCTGTTTATTAACCAGTTCTAAAGCTTCTTGAATGCTGGGCTGGTAGGGAAATCATTCATGTGCAGCTGCACTGATGCTCTACTCTAAAGGGTGATGAGACAAAAACACTCTACTAGTATACCAGTACAGTACTATAATACTGATCTAGAAACAGTCTAATCACCAGTATGTTTTAAGTAGGTGAGATACCTGCAAGATTGTCAAGTTCCTTCTCCTGCAGCAGACTGACTGCATCATCATCTCCCTCCAGCATCAGCTCGGTCTCTGGGTTCTGGCTGACCACCGACTGGCTCCTGAATGTCTTCTTCGACTTCTTGTTCTCCTCTTCCTCCGGAGCTGAGAAGATTTTTTTTACTGTAATTGTTTCTAGTTCATGTAAATCTTAGAGAAGTTTGTTTTAGTGATGTATTACATAACCCCCCCCGATTTAAGGCAGATCAGTCGCGGTTTCAGTCCATCACAGATTTTCAAACCTCCCGCCTCTGAGTACAGCTGAATGTGACGTCCGGGCCTCGTGTGCCACGCCCCCTCGTCCTCGTCCTGGTTGTTTATGTTTGGAGTGGTGCTGAGCAGTGGAGGTTCATTCCGTGCAGGTGTCTGATTGCCTTGGTAACCACCGCCCAAATATAAACAACCAGCACGAGGACGAGGGGGCGTGGCACACGAGGCCCGGATGTCACAGTCAGCTGTACTCAGAGATGGGAGGTTTGAAAGTAGCCAATCCGAGAATGTTATTTATTTCTCCTTGCTGCTGATTGGCTGCTGCCCTGTGACGCTGCAGTCCAGAATTTCCCCCGTGGAGCGCCTCAAGTGTTCTTGTGCTTTTTGTTTTGTTCTTCTTAAAGCCCTGTATTTTTATTACTGTAAATTAAATGAATTTATTACTGTGTTCACCTGCGTATACCAAAGAAAACGACAGCGCATACCAAAGAAACGCGCATGCATGAATTACAGTACAGTCTATACAGGGGTAACATCAGTATTTATATTCTAGCACTGCAGGAGTTCAGTGTAAAGTGTACAGTACAGATACGGGTTTACCTTTACATTTTCTTTCAGGGTAATGTATTAAGCTGAGTTTTAAATGAAATTAAAGTGTTTTGGGGGCATATTTAGTGTTTACACTATAACAATTTTTTGGCATTTTTTTACCACATCACATTGCAGTTTTTCACTATACACGGATGCTCTTGGAACGAAAGCCCCGCGGTATCAAGGTTATCCTATTCACTGGTGTCGTTTTTTTGGTATCTGAGGTTAAACAGCCTTCTTTCAACAATCTCAGATGTGCATCCAAAAATAAAAATCAATAGTAATTCACTTTAAATGTAGGTATTTTGGTCTAATAGCTCTTCAATTTCTTAGCTATGCTTTGTTTAGTCATGATAGACTATCATTTTCTTATTTTTCTTGTTTAGATTGGATTCAACAGGAAAAATTCCTTATCTTCATGTCTGTGATGTAAGAGAGTACATTCAGAACTGCTGTCCAGAAAGCATGGATTTGCAGGCAGTCCCATTGGCAGTGAATGAATTTGCCCTTCGCTCCACATTTAACACAAACATCTGGGGTGTTGGGATCACATTTGTTCAACAGTGTTATTCTGTAACATTTAGTGAGAGTTTTATGCAATGGGAAAGAAAATGGTATATTGTAAGGACGGTTTACACAGTTTCACTGTATGTGAAACTGTGTAAACTGTGTAAAGGCTTATGAGAACAGCTAAATAAAGTCACTAACCATAATCCTCCAGAGATTTGAGTGACACATCTGAGTGGGTGGAGCCAAAAGCATTGCGTACAAATCTCCGCCTTCTGCGCAGGTCGTCCTCCCAGTAGTCCAAACGCCAGAAATCATGCAGCTGGCTATGAAGGGGCAGAAGAACACATTTTAAAATCACGAAAATCAGCTTCGATACTCTCAGTTTACAAAAACAACGAATGCACAGGACGCTTATATCCACACTGATAAACATCATGAGGCCCAAACTTGCAGCCATTATTGTCCAGTTTTTCTTAGTGACACAATGACCGAGAAAAACGTTTTGCTATATTTAAAAAAATGCTAAACTACATTAACATCTGTGCAAAGAGATGTTGCCTAATTGAACTTTCTGTTATTTTCTCTAATGTCTTTTGTCTTCTGTGGTGTACCAGCGGCGCACTGGTCAGACTGAGCTGGGCTACGAGGGGCGGGGGGTGTGAGGTAGGTTTCTTTTGTGGGTTGTGTGTGTTTTAACTCATGGTTAAGTATAATGTGCAATTGTAAGACCAATATTAAGTCTTTCATTAAAAGCAATTTAAAAAAAAAATAAATAAATGATGAAGGGCCCCATTCTTTTGCAGCAAATCAACAGTTATATCACAGAAGCACCTCCTCAAACAGAGATCTGTCAGTGGCAAGTCGCCTCTGAAAACTACTTCAATGGCCGTTAGCCTGTACCTCTGCGACATCGTGCCCCACGCTCCGTGTTTATTGGTCAGGATGTTCAGGATCTTCTGTTTCAGTTGGTTGGCGGTCACATGGTCTCTGTGCTTGGCGGCACTGATCAGGTGATCACACATCTTCTCCTCTTCTCTCCGATCTGCTGCATACTGAGCGCAGTTTGACTGAGAGGGTTCAGAGCCGAGAAGAGAGGGACGAGATCAGAGTCAACAAAAACCGCTCAAAATCCTGGCACACACCGTGCCGATCATTCGACTGACCTCGTCAGCTCTTCTGGACCCTACTAAGCATAATTAATCACCACACAGTGAAAATACCTTAAATACGCACACTTGAAGCTTTTAAGACATTCCAACAATACATTCTTTACTTTATACATTGCGGATTTACAGTTTAACAGAATAGCTTCTGCTGTAACGTGTGTGTCAGCAGAAGTCTTTGTGGTGTGTTTTCACAATAGAAGGTGGTCATCAGTCGTACATAGTTGGTACTGGTTCTTTTACAGTGCTTGGTGTATTCAAAGACTTAGGCGTTGAAGATACTGCTTGTAGCTCCACAGAACCAAGCTAGGAATCTCTATCCAAAGTGCAGAGTCAAATATTTTGTGCTTGTAAGAAGAAGAGGGAATATTTTACTATAATACAAACTGAATAAAAAAAATGCAACTCATCACATAACGTAATAAATTCCATAATTACATAAGTACTGTAATGTCAAAGTGGTCACTCTATGTTTTTATCTGTCACTTAGACATGTTTTTTTTACTTGTATGTCTCTGAATTTTCATGTTATTATCAAATAATGATGCAGATAAATACGAAAGAGCAAGAGAAAAACATGTGGACTGACCTCAAACTCGGCATGTTTGTGGACATCCTCAGCTCTCTGTCTGTTGAGGATGAATTCTGCCTCGTTGGCCACTCGAACAATGTGGTCCTTCATGGCGTGGCACAACAGCCTGAAACACACACTGCAGTCAGACAGCAGAAACAATACCGCACATGCTCCAGAGAGACCTTAATCTCATTTGTCTATCTATCTATCTATCTATCTATCTATCTATCTATCTATCTATCCGTCTGTCTATCTATCTATCTGTCTATTGTCTATCCATCTATCTTTCTATCTATGTATCTATCTGTGTATCTATCTGTTTATTTATCTATCTGTCCATGTCTGTCTGTCTGTCTGACTGTCCTAATTACCCAGTGGCATCTCCCTCTTCTAAACGTGAACAGTAGCTATGAAGAATGTACACACTTCTGTACAGTAAGTGTGTTTAAGTGTTTGTGTAGAGCACCGAAGTCGCATAACCTGTGTTCTTACCTGCCCTCATTAATCAGCTCAATGAAGGCCAGCCCTGCATTCTTCTGAATGGAGTTTTGCCACTCCTGAGACAAAACAACAAAAAACAGCATTTATGTCTGTACCTCACTGTTAAAAGGGAATTCTACTGATTTTCCTTAAGTTACACTGTTAAGTAATTCAGAGCAATTTGATGTGAAACAAATTTTTTCAATTCTTAAAAAGACGTTTTTTTCAATTCTTAAAAAACTTGTCCCAACACTTAAGAACCATGGGCTCTTCTAAGCTAGCTGCATTGCTTAGTCTGTAATGTAATTACAGCAGAGATCAACCTGAGGTCTGGAAGACCAAGAAAGCCTTCAATAAAACCCCATCCATAAAACCCTACAGAAAGATTTTGCTGCACTGTTCGGCTGTGCAGTGTATTCTTGTCATTTTCTTTAAAATAATGACATTGTTTAGCTATACAGAGCAATTTTTTGGCAAAATAAAACAGATAGTTCAGTAGAGCAGATAGGAACCTAATGTCTGTCTCTAAAAGCTCACAAAAGATGTATAGTTTCCTTATTAACATGTGAATTGTGCAGAAACTTTTTCCTCTTTGAAAGAAAAGCAAAAACTCACAACAGTGATAGTCTGGCTTAAATGTGCACTGGCTTTGTTTATGCGTCATGTACCAGAAAGACAATACATTTGTAGCTTTGATGGAGCTGCAGTAAGACCTTGGTAATGCGCTGGAAGACAGCAGACATATCGACACTCTGTCCTCAGCGGCTGCGTGCCGGGTTCGTATTAGAGAGAGAGAAGGGGTGGGTTTATTGGTGGGGTGTGGGGTGGGGGGGGGGTGTGGAGCAGGATGCACTCAGCCTGAGCTGCTGATGGGTCTGGAAGGATGCATCAGGGGAAGCTCCAGTTACCGCCCTTTTCCTGCAGATCAATATTTTAGGTTCGGTTTCCTCCCCAGAGGCCTTAATGGAGGGCCAGAGTAGAGCCAGTGTAACACTATCTGAGCTGATGGGGGAAAAGGGCAGAAAGGATGCTGGGAAAAGGAGCGGGACAGGGAACTCAGGGTGAGGTGAATCGAAGCTCAGAACCTCTAGTCAGAACCAAGAAGAAGGACCAGAGGTAGATAACCAGGAGACATGGAAAGTGAAGGCTTATCATTGTTGGCCTGTTTTAAATCTTATATTCTGTCCCATTAACACTCAAGTTTTCCTGTTAAGGTTTGATTTCAGCAAAGAAGTTGTGGATGACATGTTTAACTTAAAGGACACCTTTAAACAGACTGGGGGGCACAACAAGGAGGGAGATCAGTTTAAGGTAAGCAAACATAATGTCCTTTTTTCTTTTGAAGAAACATGAACGTAACTGTAATAACTGGATCATTAGCTTTGCGTGTTCACTGACAAAGCATTTTTTAAATTTCAGCCTATTTTCTATTTGGTAATGCAGTTTTAGTGCAGTGTTGGTTAAGAGCTGCAGTGGTAGCCACTGGGACAGGCTGCTTTGAGGGTCTGCTATAAGAGTCTTTAATAGTTTAAATATTAGCAAATCTAACAGAATCGGAGAGATGGTGAAGTGCTGTTGTCGAGGAACTGTGCTCTGCTGAAGCTGAACACGCTGTTTGAAACCAGAGAATTTCACTATATTCATCTTCACGGGGCAAATGTCTTCTTACAAAACAAATCACATATGATACATATACACAGCCCTGGAAAAAAAAAGAGACCACCACAATTTATTTTTAAATCAGCATCTCTATGAGTGACAACCATTCCATGTCAGTGTCTGTTAAATTCCTACACAAGCACCTCATTCTACTTTATGAGGTACTGATTAGTGATCACCGGAATCACATCTTATTTAATAAGGAAAAGTATAAAAACACTGCTGTAATCAACTCTCTCCTCTTGCAATGAGACCAGTTGGAAGGTAAAACACTACTAGAAGTTCGTCAAAGGTCATTATTGCCATTTTGTTTAAGAGTGAATGAGAGATTTGTTTTCTTTGAATTATTCAAGTTCTGTAAGTTTTGTCCTTTCTTTAAAATTATGCTTTAAAGAACAATATTTTTATTTGGCAATGAGGAGAAATGTTGTCAGCAGTTCTTAAAAACAGTGGCAAAGCTGTTCAGTTCAATACTATAATACTATACTATTAACACTATAAAAGATAAAACCTGAGAAACTGAACATTTCTGTAGTGGTCTCTTGTTTTTTTCCAGAATTGTAAATATTACATGAACAAAAACACTGAGTAAAACCAAATGCTTCCTTTTGTAGAGGACTGTGTATGCACACAAAACCTTGTATATGAGTGCATGTGCTTATATACTCATGTGTACACACACACACACACACACACACACACACACACACACACACACACGTGGTGTATATGTAAACACTTACAAATGCAGACATACTGGTGCTGACAAAACAAAGTATTGTATCTCTAAAAAAACATTCTTAACCCATATTCACATTAAATTAAATGGATTTATTATAATAAACAGGAAAATAAATAAAATAAAATAATATTGATCGATCTGTTCTGGTACATGTCTATGTGATATGAAGCTGGATGAACGCCGGTGGCGGTCTTACCTGAGAACACAGCAGCATCACGAGCTCCACGACTGACGTGCTGGACTTCATGCACACCAAACCTGCAGCAGAACAGGAGCCAGAGACCGAATTTAAATCACTCTCTCGCTCACACACACACACACACACACTTAACGTACACATAAATGCACATGCTTAGACACACAGATCTGGGTGAGCTCCAGGTCATTAACATGCAATACTGCCTTTATTACACTTATTTAGAATCACAATATTGTGTCCCAGCAGTGACAACAATCATTTCAGACAAACATTTCAGACAAACATATCAGACAAACATTTCAGACAAACATTTCAGACAAACATTTCAGACAAGACCGTGAAAACAAGACACAGCAGCCGAGAAAGACTCTCTGACAAATGGACAGATACGAAAGACAGAGAACACGAGAGTGAGAGAGATGAGGAGAGAAAGAAGAAAAGGAGAAGAAGGAAAAAGGAAAGGGACAAAAGGACAGAGGAGGGACAGAGGAGTGAGACGGACAGACATATTGTGACAAAAGACAAGAAGCAGGTGGAACCTCTTCAGTTCTCTAAGCCTTCAAGTTAGAATAATAAGTATTCAAGTTAGAACTGGCCTTCACCTGAACCTTTCATTAGGGCTGCAATTACACGCTGACAAAGTCAGTCAGTCATTCACGGTACTGATTAAGTAAGATTATTGAAAAACACAATTAATTTAAGACCATTATTACACAGATCAACCACAACAGCAACCGCTGACGAGTGAAGTAACGCAGATTATCCCATTACAGTGGTCCCCGCTGAAGGGTGGGATACATTAGGCAGTTCCTGAAGCTGAAGTGTTGGATTCAGGAAAAATGGGCAAATGTAAGAATCTGGGCGACTTTGACAAGGGTCAGGTTGTGATGGCTAGACGACTGGGCAGGAGCATCTCCAGAACGGCAGGTTTTACGGGGTGTTCCCAGTATGCAGCAGTTAGTGCTACCAAAAGTGGCCCAAGGAGGGATAACCTGTAAACTGGTGACAGGGTCGTGGGTGTCCATGGATCATCCATGCACATGGGGAGCGAGGCCAGTTCCTTTGATACAGTCCCTCAGAAGAGCTACTGCAGCACACCTTGATGAATTCATGCTGGCTATTATAGAAAGCTAAAATAGAAAGCCTGCTGTGTACGCTGGGGTGGCGCGGATGCAGACTGGTCAGAGAGCCTAAGGACGCACTACAGGAAAAGGGGAAGCTGGTGGAGGCCGTGTGAAGCTCTGAACAATGTTCTGCTGGAAAACCTTGGGTCCAGGCATCCGTGTGTTATGTTTTTAATATTCTGGCTTTTATATATATATATATATATATATATATATATATATATATATCTATCGTAACACACA
>JBBIGA010000035.1:10213266-10226566 GCA_037576975.1 Alestes dentex | reverse complement strand
CTTTTATATATATATATATATATAGATATATATATATATATATATATATTTATTGTAATACACATGGTATAATATATAGTATACACACACATACTCTCAAAAGGTGGGCACCCAAACTTAAATAAAGTAGAAGATGAACTGACGTCCAAAAGTGAAACATAGATAAAATTAGAAAGTAAAAAAAAAAACAACAGCAGCAGATCAGTTCATTTTCTACTCAATGAATTATTCAGAGGAACAACATTTTTGCAAATGACATATTAATCATTTGTTTGAAACACTGGGCTGTACAGTGCTCTGTAACATTCACATTATATACGGGCGTTCTGACTGCAGTGCTCCGCAGGAAAGGCCGGGTCGATAAACCTTCTCTTGTTTCCGTGCACCATAAAAAAAAACAAACTGCTTGTCATGCAGACAGTTTTGAATGATGCAGCATTGATGGGCAACATGATAAGAACTGCTGAAGGCATCATTTTTGCAGTAGTCAATTAACAGTTGGCCAAATAATCGCTAATCTTAGATCATCGTCTTCAGTTGGACGTTTTATAGCCTAAAATTCAGCACTTCATTTCAGGGCTTGGTTTGGGGATTTCTATGGCTGGCTTGAATAGCATTTACAGGCCTTGAATATTCACTGGTATTTCTGAATGAGCCCTCAAATACTCCTTTTAAACAATCTTAAAAAATGAGATTTATTTTCATTGCTGCAGATCAAAATATATCCAGTAGGGGGCAACAAAGTATTAATAATCAGTTGAAGCCTAGCTGCTCTTTTAATCAAGATATGATATTTCATTATATTATGTTCCATGAGGTTTTTGTATCATGGAAGCAGCAGTGAGAGTGACTCTTGACTTAGGTTCTGAACACAATGAGAACCACAGGACTAGCAGGATTCGGAACTCAAAACAAACAGGTCTGAAGCCAAACGTGACTCCATGGTTTAGGATCACACTCACCCTCCACTAGAAATTCACAGAAGCATCACTATACTTACAAATTTCAGAAGATTCATCAAACTTCTCTTCCCATCATGGCCAATTCTTATACAGTTTGCACTGAACATTTTTCTTGTTGTTCCATAATTTAAAGCCCGATAAGTAGAACCAGCTGCGTGTGTTTTTTTTTTTTTAGAACACAGTAACAACCACTGTCCTTTTTAAAGGCCATTGCTGATGAAAAGTGTAAAAATCTTGTGGCTTGAAAAAACAGAATAAAAACGAACACTCGAGAACTAAAACTATTCGGACCTGCCCTAGTGGTTTCCCTGCTCGAACTCACCGGCCCTGTTCACCGTCACGTTTAGTGGGAGCGTTTGAGCAGGGAATTCACCTGGACGCTGGCCCTCCAGGGCCATCATAAATAAAAAAAAACACACTGACCTAAAAGATCTCCTCACATGGAAAAGGTGACACTGACCCTAGACAAGCACTTGCACACTCTTTAACAGATAAAGCAGCTTCCGGATCTAAATCTGTTCTTTAGACCTCATTAGTGATCAGAGCACGTTGCCTGGTGGGCCACACCTGAGGAGAATTCACGATTTGGTTCATTTGGTTCTTTTTTTAAACACTTTTAAAGCCTGTGGTACCGGTACCTCTCCCGAACTCATACCTTAGTCCATGGGGTAGTGCGTGAATGAGGCAGCCAGTGGTGCAGACACACACATACACACGGAAGACAGTGTAGGACTCCACAGAGAGACACCAGCTAGAGAGGAAAAGGAGCACAATACAGCACCTGTACCTTCAATCAGCAACTCCTGCCCATGGCTACCGAGCAGGGTCCTGGACAGGAAGGGCGCAAAGTCCACAAAAATCTCCCTCAGCAAGGGGGCCACCTTCTCCAGCGCCCGCTCCAACTTGGTGGTTATGCTGTGGGGAGAGTGAGAGAGAGAGAGAGAGAGAGAAACAAAACGAAAGACAGACAGAGAAAGAGATGTTGATATTGCGTGTGGACAGAAACAGACAGGGTTTTTTTTAATATGAGCTATGTACTACAGAGCACCCATCCCTTGAAGCACTAGTCAGTTAGTGGCTCATTGGTGTTGTGCAGTGCTTTCCAATCCTGTTTACCCACTCGAACACACCTGGTCCAACGAATCGGCTCATTAAAGGAACAGCTTTTAACCCAGCAACTAAAACTACAGCCGACATGAGCTAACACAGGTGAGACAGACATGAGGGAACGTCTTACTGATCTACTGTTGCAATGTGGTTTTATTCAACAATCAAACTCTGGTGCAATAAAGTAAAGAAAGATGTTCCAGTTACATTCACTTTCTCTAAGGTTTGCTGGTATCTGTACAGGAGGTCCTCGGGTTAGGACAGTCTCGACATATGACGTTTCAGGTTTACGATGCTCACTCTCGTAAAAACTTTAATAAATTGAGACTTACACCGCTAGGGTCTTACACCGTTAAGGTCATACTTCCGGACTACGCGGCCAATCGGAAGAATACACAGTAACGCGGCATATGAGTGAAAGAGTCAGTGTCCTCCAGTACAGTACAAGTCCAGTATATTCACGTGCTTTTCCTTTTTCTGTGGCTTAGCTGTGGTTTTATGTTCTTGCTTATGATTTTACTGTGCGAGGATCGGTAAGTGACTCAGGCTAGGGTGTGTTTCAATGTACACCAAAATTCGGGTTACATCACTGTCGTAGGAACAGTAACCCGAGGACCCCCTGTATGCTACTAGTGTGAGGCCTGTGTGAGATCCACCTATTTCAGTACGCTTCTCCCTTTCAAAGAACACATTCACTGACTAACAAGAATTCAGACGTATACCACAAAATTACACATCATTTAAATGCATTTACTGCTCAATGGCTTCTATTAGAATTGTGTTTGGAGTCGTCTTATTCTCCTGGAAATGCATAGAACTTGTTGCCAGTGGTAATCAATGGAAGTACACAGTACTGACCCAGCCATCCCTATTACAAGCACTGGAACATTCCTTTAATGGGCCATTCTCTAGTTGAACTGTGTGTAGTGGAGCTGGGAAAATCTGCATGGCAGGGCTACTCCAGGCTCAGGATTGGGAACCACTGGTGTAGTGTTAAGGCTGCTTACAAGCACCAGGATTTTTCCACAAGGGGAAGCTGTGGAGAGGGCAAAGGCTTCACGAACGCTGTCAGGATGGCACCCCCACCCCTACAAACTTAGCTAACCTATGCTGAGGCTACAGCTACAGGCTGGTGGAGTGGTGGATGCAGATGACACCAGACACAGGGGCTTCAGGGGTGGAATGAGGGCCGAAAGCAGAAATAAGACTATGCAGCATCCAGGACAATGGAACTAGGGTTTACGAGCAGTTGAGGTAGTTCATGGTTGCCACTGTAATTAAGTAGCACGTGGAAACAGAGGAGAGGGAACTGATTCAGTCCCACTTTAGAGGATGGAAAGACCACTGGTTGAAACTGTTGAACTCAAATTCCATGCAAAAAAAATCTATTTTATGTGAGTCGTTACACTTCCAGTGCTTAGATGAAATAAAGTGTACTGTGTGTGTTGTTCCACATGGTCCATGGAGTGGGACTGAATCAGAGATGGAAAAAGGCAGAGGGCAGAGTAGTCTGGCAGTTAAAAATGCCACTTCCACCATCACCGGCGGAGAGAAGTGAGTATGGCGGTGGAAGACATGTTTGTGAGCTCTATACGTTCATTGGCCACTTTATTGGGAACATTTACCTTGCCAGTCCACCTTGCTTGATCTTGGCTGGATACTTTTGGGTGGTGGACCACTCTCAGCTCAGCAGTGTTACACTGACGAGTGCAGAAGCTCCGGGAACACCCCTGTGTCTGATACACTAGTACCAGTGATATGCAATTTAAGTCAGTGCCACTGAAGTGTTGAGAATGGCCCACAAGCCAAAATATCAACAGTGGTCCTGTGGTCAGAAACCAAACATCCATGAATGGAGGTTGTGCATGACAACAAATACAGACTACAGTGTGGAAGTGTATGCCTATACGGTAGACCTATAAGGTAGGTGAGACTCATAAAGAAGCAGAACAAAGTAGGTGTTTCTAATAAAGTGGACAGTGAGTGTATATATAGAGAGAGGGCCAAAGAGAGCAGACAGATTAACCGCATGTGCAAATGTTTGTAGACACCTACTCATCCAGCATTTCCACTGAAATCAAGGCTGTATTTCAGTTTCTCCCGCTTTGCTCTACTCATCCGGTTAGGCTTTTCACTAGATGTCAGACTGTGAGGATTTGATTGCATTCAGCCACAAGAGCATTAGTGAGGTCAGATCTTCAAAGTAGCCCAAGGTTCTGGATTCTCACACTGTTCCACCCTTTCATAGCCAGCACTGGTGGGGTCGGGGTAAAACCAGGGATGTGCATTCTAAAAAAATTCTGGCATTCAAGTAACTGTTACTGAGTTAGGCCAGCCGACTCACTTTCTGGAACTGGTTCTCGCTGCCTCTCCACCACAGATCTTCGTCTTTGTAAAGCACTGCCAAAGTTACATTTTCATTTATGGCATTTATCCAAAGTGACTTCCATTCCCTAACTACAGGGGGCAGTGTCCCTGGAGCAACTTGGGGTTAAGGATCTTGCTGGGGAACCCAGTGGTGGTGTACTGAAGGTAGGATTCAAACCCATGACCTCTTGGTCCAGTGGCAAGTATCCTACCTACTAGGCCATAATTTTTTCCATGGAGATTGCACACTAGTTGGAAGAGGTGTCTACAAACTTTGGATATACAGTATAGAGAGACAGATAGAGAAACAGAGAGACAGATATCAGGGAGGTGGGAGCCATCATGTTTGTAGGGCTGGGTACTGGACTAGTTGAAGCTTCCTTGCCTAAGACACTGTCCTGCATCTCTGGGGGCTGTCTGGAATCCTGCCAGTGAGCTAAAGGATTTGAGCTCAGGAGGTGTCAGGCCGGTTCGCAGTGGACACTGGTCCACTTCACAAAAGGCACTGCAATACAAATGGGCACAGACAGCAATTACAGGCACTTAACAGTTAAACACTGGTTCTCGCAGACTAGCAGAGGAATTAAATGTGACGTAGCCCACAGAATGACTTTTTTGTTTACTT
Organism: Alestes dentex; assembly: GCA_037576975.1. Taxonomy (NCBI): domain Eukaryota; kingdom Metazoa; phylum Chordata; class Actinopteri; order Characiformes; family Alestidae; genus Alestes; species Alestes dentex. Next base: position 10,221,505 of record JBBIGA010000035.1, on the reverse strand, counting down.
TTATCTGTATTTTTACATTATGTAGCGTTAATTATTTTTAACACAATATTCCACATGCTTACACGAAACACATGCTGACATGTAACTTCTTCACTTTTTCATTTGTTTCATATGTATCTTTCTCAAACCCAAGGTCATCCTCGGAATGTGTAGCATAAATCTCGCATAAATATGCACAAATGCAAATGTTATACAGTGCAATCACGTCATTTGAGTGCAGTGCGCCATCTAGTGGAGAAAGGCATATTGACTGGAGGGTCTGCCAGCCTTTCACTGTAATTGTCAATACACCCACGGTGTCTGAGGACTTTCATTTAAACACAGACAACAAAAAAGGCAGACAGGCTTTCATCGCGGTCAGTGCCTGCACAAGGGAGCTACAGTAAAGTGATGCTAGGGCTGTGAGGAAAGGGAACGGAGAGAGGGAGGGAGGGAGAGAGACAGAGAGAGAGAGAGAGAGAGAGAGAGAGAGAGAGAGAGACGAGGAGGGAGATAAAGAAAGCAGTACAAAATGAACATAGTTAAAGAGACAGGTCAAGTAAAGGGGAATGCGCAAGCTGAACAGAAATAGGGGATGACTCGCTCCGCCTGGTGAATGAGTGCATGAAAAGAGAGAGGGAGGGAGAGGCTTGAGGTGAGCAGGGCCGTGGAGAGATGGACAAGGAAGGTGAGGGAAGGAGCTGTACCTCATGTTCTCCACCGTGTCTTCAGGCATTGGGGCCACAGTCTGAACTGCAGGGAGGTTTTTACTGGTAGCTCCGTTAACAAAGCTAGAGGAAGAGGAGGAGGAAGAGGTGGAGTCTGTGGCACCTGCGAGAGAACACAGGCGGATGGGTTTAGAGCCAGACACTGAACTGCAAGTGCAGTAAACCTCACTAATTCGGTTCAGAGTTCAACACAATTCTCAACACAATTTATACAGTAAACTCTAAGAACTTTTTCTTAGAACCGAACTAATATTTGTTCGCGGAAACTGCTAATATCCTCCACATTTTTTTGTGGCAATATATAATTTTTCTTGCATTTTAGTGCTAAATTATTAAGAAAAATATCATTTACTAATTTTGTAACATAAATATTAACCTAAATTCAGTCACATTTCCATATAAAATATAACTGCATAAATGTTTTAGTACTGTCGAGAAAACACAAAGAAAGGCGTCTTGGGATGGTAAAATATTGCTGTATTCAGAGGTGGGAGGTTTGAAAGTATCCAATCTGGGAACACTACTTATTTCTCCTTGCTGCTGATTGGCTGCTGCCCTTTGACACAGCAGCAGTCCAGAATTTGCCCCGTGGAGCGTCTCGAGTGTTCTCCTATTTTTCCTTTTGTTCTTCTTAAAGCCCTGTATTTTTATTACTGTAAATTTAATCAATTTATTACTGTATTTACCTGCTTATACCAAAGAAAACACGCGTGCATGAATTACAGTACAGTCTATATGGGGTAACATCGGTATTTACATTCTAGCACTGCAGGAGATCAGTCTAAACTCTACAGTACAGATACGGGTTTACCTTTACATTTTCTTTAAGGGTAATGAGTTTAAAATGAAATTAAAGTGTTTTGGGGGCATATTTTGGGTTTACACTATAAAAATAGGCATTTTTTTCAACCACATCACAAATTTTCAGTTTTTCACTAATTGTGGGTGCTCTTTTAACGTAACCCCCGTGAATGTCGGGGGTTTACTGTATATGGAAGTTCTATCTCAGATTCTCAGAAAGGCAGTTTTTGGTATAACTTCAAGAACGTTTAACAGGGGATGTTTGACACATAATCTTCTGGCTCTGGGAGATTAACATCATCTTTAAGAGTACAGCAGATGCGTATATGACCATTCATTTTTCTAGTCAATCATGTGTTTAAAAAAAACCCTAAACAAATGGATTGTTCCAGACCTCAGGGAAAAGAATGTAGTCAGCAGTTTACTAATGGGGGCTAGCTGCAGTTTATGCGGTTTAGATATTCACGGCAGGAAAGCTTTCTGCTGCATCAGTTTCGGCCTCAGGAACCTCGTAGATAGAAGCACACAGACTGAGGTAAGTGGCCGCTAAAAGCACCACAACTCTCAGAATCTCTCATTTAAAACTGGATCCGGTTATCTGCACTAAATGCCAGGAGTTGTCCTTTCGTATAGAACTAGTCACTGGGGCAAAAAAAAAAAAAAATTAATTATTTTTGGATTTTTTAAAGCCACAATAGCAGTGTATTCCACTTTATGCCAATAGGTATTCCACTTTATTAAATGGGTATGTTTTTCTTATGGAAACATCATGATAAATGTTCTGTAATTGGTTGTTTGTGATGTCAGTCAAATGGTTCTGTCCTAACAGGAGGTTCTTCTCAAAACATAGCCAGGCAAGGGTGTATTTAAGCACGGTCTTAAACAGCATGCAATTGAACTGGTTTAGTCTAAGTACTATATTTCCACATGAATGAAGCACTTTGGACTTTGCGTTTGGCATAAATGTTCATTTCTAGGCGCTCCTCCTGTCAGTTTACTGTAGTTTTTACCACTGCTGTATTTCAGGCACTGTTCCTCTACTTAATGCTACCCTCAGTGTACATTTGTATTAAGAGTGATCTACAGATACAGCAATAACTCATTACAGGTATGCAGTAACGGAAAGGCTTAATGTTAAGTCTGAATGGGTTCATGCAAGTCACTTACTACTTGTTTTTCAGAGGGAAAAAATACTTAACCTCTCATAGTCACAGAAAGAAAATGCAGTTTAATCCCATGGAAAAGCATGAAATCTAACAAAGGTTATGCATTACTCTTCAAGATCAAGGGTGCTTATAAAGACTAAAAAAAGGAGAGGAGGATTAATTCTGTAGGCCTAGACTGAAGAGTTCAAGATTAGTTTAAAGCGTAGTCGTACAGAACTACTCAATTTCATACCGCAGGATTTAAAGGTCTAGTTGATAAATGAACTAAGCAGCAATGACTGATCTGCTCTAGTGTTGACTGTGTGTGTGTGTGTGTGTGTGTGTGTGTGTGTGTGTGTGCGCGCGCGCGCATGTGTGTGTGTGTGCATAATGACACCAAAATATCTACCTTTTTAAAGAGATAATTTTAGCAAATATAGACTAATTCTATCCCTTTCTTGAGCACTTACTGGTTATGTACTAGTGCTTGCTGAAAGGGTGAAGAACTAAGAGTCTGATAAACTGTGCTTCCATTAGTCTGACGGCTTTTGTAAGATCGATGGCTCCAGCCGCAACTGTTAAGGATGGTTTTCTGATTTCTTTTCATGTTCATAATGTTAACCCGATAAATTGTCCTCCTCATATAACATCCCAGGAGTGTGTACCTGTTGTGTTGATCATGCTCTTCGGTGTGGCAGTGGCAGCAGCGAAGATGTTAGGTGTGCTGCCAGAGGAGGGCACTGTGCTGGTGGTGGGAGTGCCAACAGTGTTCACCGCCAGACTGCCAGGAGGAGGCTTCTTCACTGGCACAACAACGCTCCTGTGAGTGAACAAACACACCCAGAAACACACAAAACCCTCAATGCTCGGAGGTAGAACTGGACGAAAAAATGATTATATCATTAAGCTCAAACATATCTCTGGCATTGACAACGGGGGAATTATTTGGAAATTAGAATAGTTATTATACTCTTCAGCCCCACAATCTAATTACAAGCAAAGGCTTGAAGCAAAGACGCCAATTGTAATTTTGGGAGACTAGATGGAGATGTGCACTTGGAGGGAGTCTAGCCATTCACTCACAACAGCAAAATCCAGTGTGCTGAGCAATCTAATTTATCGGTGTTGAATTGAAAGTGTAAAGCCTTTAAACTGTAGATTTTATTTATATCTACTTTATTTGTATGATATTATGAGAATTCATATTCAATGTTTCATACAAACACGGGAAAATATGAATAATGTCCGAACACAACTTCCACAACGTACTTTTTAGAAAGCTGTATCACAGTCAAGCCATTTAGGTAATGGTATCGGTATTGAAAACTGTGTACAAGTCCGACGCCTCACTAGCAGTCCACTCACTGCATTTCATTTAGCACTAACGACCTCCATTCCTCAATGGACAAGAGCAGCACAAGCAGAACCAAGAAGCTGAAAAAGAAGCAAGCTTTTGATAAAATATTAACCCATTATTATCAATTATTCATATTTAAGGAGCTCATCAATAATGCACAGTATAATCCGGTGCATGTTTTATTTATCAGGTTTTCTTAATTGGGGAGAACAAAGCAGATTAGTGTTGTAGGGAGGTTTGTGTGCATTGTGAAGCCTGTGCACAAAAGCTTGTATGAGCTCCCAAGGGCCAGAAACATTATATATCCACTGGCAACACAGGAAAACGCCTGCACACCAAATTCAGCTTGGGAGGAGGAGGAATGTTGTGTAGGAGAAAATAGCCACAGACTAGAGATGTGCACTGGAACTCTCACTAAAAACAGAGAATGCACTCGGCTGTCTGACTCTTATATGAACGAGGGGGCCAAGTGATAAAATCAAAATAAGAAAAACAGAGTTCATATTTCTTTGATCTCAGGACAGCAAATGCAGGCTCTATAGCTGGAAAGATGCAATTTAAATGTGTGTCCTGCTTCGATTTGAGCAATAAACCAATAATTATAACATTTAAATCACATTTTTTTAATGATAATGAGAATTTTAAGAGTTTCTGATACAACATGTATACTGTTCTTTTCCTTAATCTGGTATTATCAGCAAAGACTTGAACCTTGAATTTTTGCTACTTTTACTTACCCTCACATTATTTGAGAAATGCATATACGCTACTATTTTTAATAAGTAGGCATATTAAAAATTGTTATTCAATAATGTCATAAAACAAACAATAGAATATAAAGAGAATCAGAAGTTATAACAATAAGTGACATGGTAAAAAAAAATACAAATGTTAATAAATAAAGCACTAATTGTCCCTTTATATTAATTTCTTATCACAAGAGTACCAGTATTTTTTTTTTTTTGGTAAATTACAGTTTCCTGCAAATTTAAACCAGTGATTTTTCCTCCTCTTACATCGCCTACTTGTAGCTCTAGAGATACTCTTGGATTTAAAATGTTGTGGATCTTCTGGAACTTTATCTGCATAAGGCTGATGTTCTTGATGTGCTTCACCTGTCGAATGAGTGGAACTGCATGGGCAGCATGGTGGCGGTCTCCCTCTTCAGGGCGGGGTCAGGATGGTAGGGCTGAGGCTCCGGCCCCGCCTCTGCGCCCTCTACTGGTGCTGCCACCAGGCTTTTCAGGATCTCCTTCACGTTGATGCCCTTGTTGGCCTGGCTGATGCTGGAGATGGAGGCGGCGGGCTTGAGGTGGACGTCCACGCCGGGTGGAGACTCCAGCAGCGATTCCCGGGACTTTCTCACTTCTGAGGAGAGCGTGCAGAGCAGCTCACTCATGGCGTCGGGACCCCCACCAGAGCCCGTAGAGCCGCCCGAGGCCTCGCCCCCCAGCTCGGAGCCATTGAGGGCGCTGCCCACTTGCTCATCCCCAATGCCCGAGTCCGTGTGGGGCAGAGAGCCCTCCAGCGGGAGCTCGTCCAGGGGGCGCTCTCCACGACCGCCGTCCGAAAAGGAGGACGGGTTCTCTGCATACACAGTCACGTACAAACATCATCCACATAGAATTAATGGCATCGTGAACGCAAACAGCATTCACAGAATAGTTCATGATTTTCTGGTATGGAGAATCTCCAAACTGAACTGGTTTTGCACAAAAAGCATTTGTGCAAAATCATTTTGTATAGAAATCCTTTTTATGTGAACAAATGCAACTTTCTCAAAATCATCTCTACCTATAAGACTGTCTAATTAGCAACTTACACACATTCACAATGTCTGTAAGAGCGAACCACTTACTCAGCTTCACACATGCTGATCCAGCACAGGTAAGTTTTCACTGTTTTTTTTAAATGTATTAGATCATTCTACTTTCCAGAGTTACAATACCAGTGATGTCTTTAGGAGTGATTCAAATGAAGAGAGAACTCAGCTCCTCAGGAGTTACTGCTCGACTTCATATCCATGGTCCTAACTATCTCTCTTCAAATTCATACAAAAGAAACTATCTACAACCTAACCCCCTAACCCATTCCCTTCTGGTTTTCTGTTCTGTTACTCACATTCACAACAGACAGAGCTGCCACGACCTGAGAAAACCTACTGGAATATTATGAATACAGCACTTTGTCATAGATAAAGCATTTGAATAATGTATTGATTATTAACAGTTACAGACCCCAGCTTTGGGTTTTCCTCTTTGTTAATGTTTCTGTCAATAGTTCCCACAGAAAGACTGAGCTCCAGTCTGGCTTTGAAGTTCAAAAAATCTGAAAGTCCTTCTTGAGCTTTGGGCTGGAAGTGTTTTCAACACATAGTTTTGCCAGAGTTTGTGTTACATAGCAGTAAATGTGGCTATTAGTTTTTAAAAAATGCAGATGAGTAGTGATACCAAACTCGGGGTAGGTGAGGGAGGCATGCATATGTCATGATCTGACATAATTTTTGTTCCAAATGGTTATTTAGAGGACAAAAACTGTTCCCGACTGGTGTCCTTTAACAAATTAGCACAGTAAAAACAACTGCTGATTTATTAAGTAACCTCGAATAGACATGGTTTCTGACATTGCATGACTATCTATAAATATGGTTGAAGGCGCACTGCTCGTCTTAAACAAGTCATCTTGAAGCTTAAATCTTTGTGTTGGTTTGAGGCATGTGTAATAATGTGGGCGTGTTATTTAATGATAATTACATTTCCATTACATGCTGGCTGCATCAGTTTTGTAGTTCCAGTCCTGAAACTGGGTGACTTTGTACATTTAGAGTACGTGAAAAATTACGTGAACTTTTTATTTCAACAGGACTTGCCCCGACAGCCAGAAACATCCCTCATCCACAAACTCAACACTTTCTTCACCTCAACCCAAACATAGTCCCAAAACTATAACCTCCATTCACTGAAACAGAATGTGTTTTTAAACAGCAAGTGGCTCACAGTGAGGCTTATTTAAAGTGGATAGTTCAGTGAAACAATACATTTATATAACCCTCCGTTAATACAAAAAGAGAGTCATTGGGCCACAGCACGTTCAGTGTGAACAAAGAGTTTCTGAATAGTGCGAGTAGCAGCTTCTTCAAGCTGATGAATCGATTTTTCGAACTGGTGTGTCTAATGCATCAGGCCCACAGGCTTGTAATTTTGATCTTGGTGAGAGAGAGAGGAGAGACAGAGAGAGAAAAGATTGAGAGAGAAGAAGAGGAGAGTGTGAAAGAAGGAAAGGACAACAGGGGGAGGTTACAGAAGTACTGAGAGATTCCCTGGCAGAACCAAGAAAGAGAAGTTTAACGCACCTGTCCATGACAAGGTTAGACATACACACCTGTACCAGATGACAAGGTTATAAATACATATGCATACACAGTCATTTACACACTCCAGCACACCCTATGCCGTGCTCAAGGACACTGCAGCAGTGGAAGGGATGAAGCGTGCAGCAGCAGCAGGGGAGGTTTACCTGTGCTAGTGGGGGAATTAATCTCCTGTCGGATGCTTCTTCCTGAGAGGCTGCTGGACCTGCCGATCTCACGCTGTGGTTCCAGGATGTCCCGATACTTGGACACCATGAGGACGGAGATGAAGTAGACCACAGCCAGAGCCAGGAACTGAGCCTGCTTGCTGTCATCCTACACACACAATCACATACACAATCACATATACGAGTTATCAGATATCCACTCACTGAAAAACATGCAGTCACCCATTCTACTGATGTTCCAGAAACAGGGCAAATAGTGTGTTTAACACTAATCTAGTCTAAACCAGTAACTGTAGCGTGATTAAAAAATCAGTGGAAAACGTCACACTACGTCAGGACTCCTGACGGTGTCCAACCCCGGTTACTCTGTAATATATGCACGTGTGTACACATGCACACAGACACACACATCAAACTTCAAGATCTCCATCTCCAGCTGTCTGTCACACTCACACGGGACTCACCACGTCTCTGAAGACGACGGCTCGCAGACGGTTGATGTCAACATCCTGCAACAGCCTGTCAGGGTCCTTGATGGGAGAGAGGTTACGGGGGACATTGGCAATGGCACTCTAAAACACAGAACACAACGGTGCAGAAAACCACTGTTACAAAACATCTCTCTCTCTCACACACACACACACACACACACACACACACACACACACACACACACACACACACACACACAC
>JBBIGA010000035.1:10185080-10209544 GCA_037576975.1 Alestes dentex | reverse complement strand
CACACACACACACACACACACACACACACACACATACACACACACACACACACACACACACACACACACACACACAGCAACACGTGTGCCTGTACCAGACCCAGGGAAGGGGCAGTGGGGAAAAGGCCAAACCCAAAGTGATGAATGTGCTCCAGGTGTTCAGGCAGCATTACAGTGCTCCACTTCTCTAACTCTCTTCAACACAACCTTCATTAAGTTCAGCGTCTTTACAGAGTAAATAAACTGGACTAAACATTCTCCAAACCCCAAACACACCTGATCAGCCAATAAACCATTTATCCGCTTTATAGGTCACAGTACGTCATATACAGTCAGAAACCACAACAGGAACTCTATTTGAGAGAGTGACATGTTAAAAATATGATACATATGATACATTTGTACCACATCCCTTTTGTTTTACATGTGTCAAGTTGCCACAGATGAAAAAGAGAATAGTGCCACATTTAAAAAAAAAAAATACAAACGATTTTTATTTAGTGTTTTGCACATTAAAATCAAATAAACAGGCCTAGTTATGCTATAAAACCTGATGTCCACAGTGCTCAGGGAAACACACTGCGACATTATTTATCACTAAGATGACAAGTATCATACTGTCCAGTTCTACTCTGCACGCGCCTTGCTGGTGAGGAATAAGCTTGTCAGCTTCATAACTGCATTAATTTATGCTCTGAATTAAGGAATTCTGGGAAAATGTCAACAATATGTTCATTTTTCATGAACATATTATAATGTTTTAATGTTAGTCACATCCCCTCATCACCTGCTGCCATCTCTTTTCATTTCATTTCATTGCACTTTGTTTCATTTTGTTACATTCATCATATTTTTAAGTCACTTTCATAAACCATTTGCACCACTGATCTGTTATTATACCTTTTAGTTTTGTTATTCTGTTGCACTGTTGTGTTTTTTAATTCTCTATTGTCTTATCTTTATTCCTCTTGCTGCACTGAGCATGACAAAACAATTTCCCTCGGGATAAATAAAGTTCTTTCTTATCTTATCTTATAAAATGTGGGCATTAAAAGTGGATTCGGCTGTGTTAGCATTACAGAGGAATGTATTCATAGAAGGTGCAGTAATGTGGTAAAATTATTGCCTAAACGTTCTGATCTGTGGATTTAGATTATGACTAACTGCAGCTCAGTTAAAAATATTGGTCAAATACAAGCACTTGCCTAATGTTAATCAACCTCTGACACATGGCTGATCTACATTTGAGGTGGAGGAAAAAACAGAGAACATTTTTGACAATGTTTTGAAGAAGGGCCACCATTCAAGGGAATAATAATTATGGTGATTTTATGAGGTGCAATACAGAGCACAATAATGAGGACCTAAATTATTTAACAGTACCTTTATGTTTAGAAAAGTATGGGTTTTGTGGATTAAGCCTAGTCTAAAACACAGAACTAAACCACAACGTTTTGTCCATTAAAAATCCTGCTCAGGGTTGATCTGGGTCTCTGAAACTGACCCAGGTTGAACTGGAGATGCATCTTCGACTGACTGCAGGCCGTGTTTTTCACGTGACAGAGATTTTAGAGTCTTTAGAGACTGGCATGTACGAAACCGGTATCAGTTAGATGCTGAACATGATGAGTTTTATGTTGAGCAGAGTTTCCTCTCCTTTTCTATAAGAAGTGAGTACAGGGTTGTGTGCCTCTGTGCACTGAGGGATCTTTTGCACCCAGCCCAAGGTTCCACCCACCTCTCCCCCTGAAGAAGCGCCTGGTAGGGGGTTCACCTCACTGCTCTTAACTCCTCTCTGAGAGCAAGAGCTGCCCTGCTTCTTCACGTTCCACACACATGACACACACAGACAGACTCAAACGCATGTGAACACGCTCGGCTTTAGGATTTCCACACAGTTTACGTCTTGATTGATAATTCATGTGCATTCGAATGAGGAACGGATCATTTGTGGAGGTGAAAGCAAAGCAACTGCGGCCTGAAGCAGCACTGCTCCTACCGGGCCGGATTAAAGCCACAGTTCAGTTTGTCCTACCTCAAATACAGCTGATCAGCCAAGACATGTCTGTTTACTTCTTTAGTTTTGCAGTGAGACTCCAAACAATGAAAGCGTAAACCCACTATTTAGTACCTCACGACCTGTCAGTCAAACGCTGAGTTGTAGATCAAAAGCACATGGAGAAAATACATCTTATTTGTATTACACTACGCTTTTGAACATTTTTTATTTGTTTTGTGAACATGGATTAAGTTTAGTCTCAGACTATTCAACTGATATGCAATTTTTAAAACAATAAAATTCTAAGGCTTAATCTGCCTCTGTGAAAAAAATTAATTATATTTTTGTTAACAAAGGACTTTAAGACACTTCCAGGTTAGAGTAAATGGTGCTAAACACTTAGAAATCACCCAAAAGTACTGACTATGTGTAGTGCAAAGTGACTAAAAGTTGTTGAATGTGGGGCTCTAATGCCACATGTTAGGGTGTTTTCACACTTGGTCCGTTTCAGTGCGCGATTTTAGTGCAAGAATGGTGAATGTGAAGAAACAGCAGCGGCAGGCTGGATGAGGAACTAAAGTGTGAACAGGAAAAGAACTGAGACCCCATCTGAGCTGAAGTAGAGCAGAAAGAGAACCGAGTCCCTTTTCAAATGAGCTCACACTGTGAACAGAAAAAGAACTGAGTTCCCTTTCTGTCAGTCCACGTTTTGGAGCACCTCTAGAGGACTGAGCTCGGTGCCTTTAAAGAGGACTATATGTGAAAACACCCTCAGTGTTTTCACATATAGTCCTCTTCATAGGAACACAGTGGTCTGAGTTTGTTTGGCGTGTTCATATATATATGAAAAACATGTTGAAAAATGTATCTGAGTTCGCTTTAAGGGCTGAAATGGACCAAGTGTGAAAACACCCTTAAACTAGCAACATTTTTTATTCAATTTTTTTGAATAAAAACATTGCAACCCAAGGACGCTGTGGGTCCAGCTCAGAAGAGAAATGCCATCAGAGCCATGTTCAGTGGGATCAACAGAAGGTTTACCAGCACCAGCGTTTCTTTCACTTACTTTCTGTCTGATTGTTTACTTTGGTCCTAAAATTATTGTTGTTCTCAAATCAAATGACTGAGCCTCACTAGAATTATTAACATTGTGACATTTATTGTATGGTGTCTAGACAAGTCTCTTTATATACTGACTGGGGGCTATAAGCTTTCATTACTTGTTATCTACATTAATCTGGCAGCACCCGTGTAAAAGTAAAGAAACAAACTCTGACCAAGCATGTCTCAGCCAGACAACTGCATTTGGGACAAAATATGCAAATTTCATCAACTTACCACTTAAACCCCTCAAAATCCAAGGCCTGTTCCATCCTAATGCTTAGAATTCAGTGGTTAAATAGAACAAACCGGTTGACATTCTTAACTTAGACTACACGCTTCTATAAGTTCCGTATAAGTCTTGATCCGTCCTGGTCATTTAAAGGGTTAAAGCAAGTTCTAAGCAGCATCACTGATGTAAATCTTCAATTGTAGCTGAGTATAAAGCACCTCTAAAGTTACATGTTAGTTATGCAGAGGGCAGTAAACAAGGCAGAAAACGTAACAAAGGATTAATTCGATAAAAACAAGCAGTTATCACCCAAAGCTGCTAAAGCTGTTTGTTCTATAGCAGTGGAAATTAAACAGTAAGCAGTTAACACATGTTAGAAAAGTGTAACAAAATGGGAACTTACAGGGTTTGCACTAACCTTAGAACTCTGTACATGCAAAAGACAAAAAGAGACAATAGAAAGAGAAGACAGAAAGGTACAGAAAACACAAAAAACACAAAAGAAAAAAAGACAGTTATGACACAAACTGATAAATGACTATAAATTTGTTAATAAATAAATCCAGTTACAAGCAGAGACTGAAGAGGTTAGAAAGGGGTGCGAAGCGAAACAGAAGAGGAACTCTGGATCTACAGGAAAGTGGAAATCTAGATCTAGTCCCTGTGTGCTAAAAATAAACACTGACCTAGAACTAGAGGTGGCTACTGGTCAGAGGTGGTCAGAGGCTGAGAAATAAATCTCTTAGGGCAAAACTGTTCACAATCGATTTAAATAATCATACACACATTTATTCTGGACTATAATAAACCTTTTAATGCATCCTATAGCACTCAAGGAGCCAAATATAGTTTTATCACCTATTCAAAAGCTGGAACGTGATATAAAATTTAGAACAATCATATAAACATATGGTATTAAGCTCATTAATATTAGATCATCTATCAACAAGTGATAAATGGCTTGTAAAATCAAACCCAAAAGCTGTCTACCCTCTGTGGCAGACGACCTTACTGGCATGCAGTCTGTGGGGGGCGCTGTGGAGCCACTTACAGAAGGCGAGGTGGCAGCAGAGAGCAGGGGCAGGATCCCTCCACAGGCAATGATGATGTTATCAACCATCTGAGAAATGAGGTGGATGGTGTTGTGCACAAATATAATGTTCTCATTACTGTTCACAAAGTCCATGACCGATTTAGTCGAGTGGCTGTGGAAAACAGAACAATGGGAAGAAGAGGAGGAGAAACATAAAGATCATTAACAGCCAAAACACACGAACGTGTCATTGTCAATGAGTAGAAAAAAAAAAGGTGTGGATAAACGGTCATGTTTAGCCTTACAGACAGCACTGATCACTGATAATGGTCTGAATACCACTTGCCAAAGTACTTTATTTGAACATAAAGCTGGAGACCTGGAGTCCAAACCTCATTTGTTTCAGCCCACCTGAAATCCCAAACTTATTCCAGGAGGAGGTCAGGCCTACAGCTGCCTTAGTCTATAGCCCATCACAACAAACAAGTGAGATATGGATAAAACAGCTACAAAAATTGGACCAGGAGGGTCTAATTTCACCAGAACCTGCCACACTTGCTTCAGAAGGGACTGACTGGTTAGATCAGATGCATTAGTGTGAGGAGCAGCATGTTTTATGCAGTAAAGTAGATCGTCAGGACGAGAGCTGGTGACCTCCGGGCATGAGGACAGTTTTGGGAGACCCAAAAAAGGCCAATAAATTAAAGATAAGTCACTGGTTTAGACATTTTTGTCAAAATTAGATTATGCGCAAACATTTCATTTAGTTATTTAGTTACTGTGTTTGGCATTTTTCTTTCAATTTTCTTCCAAATTTTAATCCCCATTCCATCCACTAGCTAGAGCACAGTCACTCAGTACACTGAGAATGTGAAAGCTAGAACTGTAGTGTTGCGACCACTCAGGGCACCACACCCTGGTCCACATCACTGCAGCGTCCAGACCCACCTCCTCCAGACATGCACATCCGTCTCCAGAGCGAAGAGCAGGTCCGTGAGCAGGCGCTGGTGCATGGGCGACCACTTGAATTCTGGTATGCGGAACATGGTGGTGCGGGGGCCAGGGCTGAACTGACGCCGCTGCTCCTCAGTCATGGGCATCCCTCGAAATCCCAGATCCACCCGCAGGTCCCGCTCCATCTGACTCCCTGAGCGGCCATGCAGCGCCTGCAGGAGAACATTTCAGTCCATCACTCCATTTACTTAAACCACTTAAAACTCTACTTTAGCCTCCATACTTTACCTTCAACCTGTGTTGATTCTTGTTTAAGCTGTTTTACTTTCTATTCTAGATTTGTTTTTTTTGTTGTATTTTTTCAGATTAGTTTTTTTATTATTTAAAACTGCACTTGTATTTATTTTTTAAATTTTATGTGTTTTAGAAATGTTCAGATTTGTGTTTAATTTTAATTTTAATAATAAAAGGAACGGTTCAGGATACATTTCACTACATGTTATATAACTATGCATGTGACAAATAAAGAATCTTGAATCGTTCCAATGACTTGTCCATTCATTATCTTAATTTTCTTCATTTTTTATTCGACCCCTCTATAACGGAACCACTCTATTCTGCCATGTTTGTGGAGAGAGGAAAGAAGGCCCATGAGCTGAGGTATCAAGGCATGTTCAGGGTCCAAAGTTTTGCAATGGAGCTGCAACTCTAATGTAGCTATCAGGTGCCTGAAGGTAATGTATAACACACAGCAACATCCAAACCACACATCTAAACCATCACACTCGCATTAAACTGCATCGAGTAACCTCAAGAAGATTTTCAGTGATTTTCTAAAACTGTATGACATACGATTATCAATAACAGAGGAACCAAGATTGCACAGCTTATACAGAGCGGCCGTCTTGTAGCCTGAATTCTGTCCATATTTGTGTCCATTTATTATCTATAACGATTAGACACCAGACCTGTCTAGGCTACTGTTGGGATAAGGTTAAAGGTACCCCCTTTACAATAAGACGACCCTTACAAAGGGTTTATAAAAGTTTTAATACTATTATTAAAAAAGTCAGTGACCTGTTTTATCTGTCGAACACGAACTGATGAAATTGATGATGAAGCTGGTAGATATAATGTTGACCGATAGAGAAGAAAATGCAAGATTACTGACCAGCAGATCCGTTATTTAACAGTATGGATGAATATGGGCTCATTATTTTTACTTGTGTGCTATAACTGTTCATTATAATGACAAGGCCCCTAAATATTTTTTTTATAATATAATCAGCCGGGTAGGTTTGTACCTGTGTGGTGGCTGTAGTTTGGATCTTCTTCATCTCTTTGTCCTTGCCGTCGTCAGACCTTTCCGTGTCTGAGGTGGTGCTGACGGCGTCTCCACTCTTGGCGGTGCCGGTCTCTGCCACGCCGCTCTCGGACCCCTCGGCCCCCACCGCAGCAGCGTGAGCCTCGGCCTCGGCCAGCGTGCTGATGTCGGCCAGCGAGTCCTGCAGCTTGAAGCCCTCGTCCTCTGGCAGGGCCCCGCCATGGCTGGGGCCCAGATCGGCACCACAGGACGTCATGTGTGCCAGCAGGCTGAGGTCGTCGCTGGCGCTAGAGGCGCAGGGGGGCTTGTCACGGCTGGAGAGCGAGAGCGGCTCGGCCGGGGCCAGCGAGGGCAGGAGCTTCTCGTCAGCCTTGGGGAAGCTGAGGAAGCCGTTGTTGCTGGGAACGCTGTCCTTCTCGTCCGCGAGCGTGATCAGGGGACCTAAATTGCTGTCTTCTTCTGCCAGGCCCACCACCCCCACCTCCTCCTCCTCCTTGGGCCCCAGGCCGCCGTTAAGCTTGCGGACGGCTGCGCAGTAGGCGCTGTCCAGCAGGGAGTCCACCTCTACCAGCGGGCCGTTCTCCATGCCCCCTCCACCACCGAGAGCCTCCGGGGACAGGTCCAGGTCGTCCAGCTTCACCTCAGTGGCCTCCACCTTCTCGGCCTTGATGTCCACCAGCAGGTCGTGGACCTCCACCCTGACCCCGGGCCCCGTCCTCTCTGGCTCCACCTCAGGGCCTTTGGTTTCGGCCAGAAGGTTCCGCGAGTCTCCGCCCTCGCCGTAGTCGGCCTCACTCTCGGGCGTCTGCGTCTGCGACGTGTCGTCCATCTCGCGGATCTCCAAGTTGCCGTTGACAGCAGCCGGCTGGGCTGACAGGCCCGAGATGGTGCTGACCGAGCCCTTCTTCCCTTTTTTGATGTTCTCCTCCTCTTGCCGCTGATACTCCTCATACATCTTAGCCAGGTACTCCTTGTGGGCCTCATATGTCACCTGTCAGAACACAGAACACTTATATTCAGATGAGTTTAACGAGGATCGCCTTGACAAGGCAGCGGTTCTCTACGAACTGCTCCGAATCTGAAAGTACTTAAAGTTCAATTTGGAAAACAACTCAATATTTTAACACAGTTTTGACACTTTTTCCCCCAATCCGGTCAGTACTTTCAACTATTTATTTAAACATGCTGGCACCAGGTTTATACCTTCATACTTCAGCTTAAATTGAATACGTTTGTATGGAATTATAATGAAGAGTATATATTTTATTATACTTTTTTCAAATTTTACAAGAAGCCATTAAGGAGGCTCTGTTAATATTATACAGCTATTTACTAATTATTCATTTTTTTTCCCCAACACTAAGATTCTTGAGTGCTGATATGACAACAAGAGGATGTGTGGAATTTTTCTCAAAGTGCACTTTTAGCAGTTGTTCATTCCGTTTTTGCAAAGTAATTTGGCACTTTTGGGTTTTGCCTTAAAGTCAAAACCAGAAATGTTGAACCAAACTACAAAACAAAAAAAAAAACAAACAAGAAAACCCCATAAAAACAGATGATATAAGTACTAAAATCTTCCATAATTTTTGTGGTAATAAAAAATTACAATGGAAATGTGATCTGTAATCACTGTATCAAACTGAGATTCACTATATGACAAGTGTAAGTACAAGTACAGCGTGTCATGATAAGAGTAAAAGAAGTGTGGCTCAGACCTTAGAGTGGGCGATACTGAGGGTGTCCACCCACACGCGCCAGCCGCCCCACTCATACTTGATGGCGTGGTACAGCAGGATGCGGAAGATGTTGTAGACCATCTCAGTAATCTTCTGCTCCTCTGGGTTCTTAGGATTAATGTAGCCAAGTGAGAACATCCAGTCCTGCCACACCGAACACTGCAGCAGACACCTGCGACCACACACACATTCGCTGGAGTCAGTACTAGAAAACCCAAAACGAGGTTTATTGACTGGGAAAACCTTCATTAGACTGTTTATGTGTGTAGGTCCAATCTGAATTCCAAGGATTCATCATAAAACCGAACAGCACTTCCTCAAAACCTCCATTATGATCAAATCCACAATTAGATTAGAGTGAAACAGCTGTTTCGTTCAGATTTTGCTGCTCGTGTTTATTTAGCCTGTCAGCGTTTGCACCAGGATCCTGATCCCATCTGCTCTCTCCAGAACGACAATTTTAGGAGGTAGAAAAAATAAAAGGCAAGGCTGCTGAAAACACACTCGACTCTTGTCGCCATAGCTGTGGCTGCCATTCGAGTGGAGCGAGCTTTAAACTTGTTTAGAGAGGAGCATGGTGCGCTAATGAGGCGACGGGCTAACGTCAGCCAGCGGGAGGCACAACCAGGCTCAGCTCCGCGGGGGGAGGGGGGGCCATTAAACAGGGCACAAACAGGGGAGGCAGTAATTATGACGGTAATTGTTTTAATAGAGGAAGGAGGGGTCCCACTGTGAGGCCTGAGGTTCGGCGTGCATGTTGTTCTGTTGTTCTCTGAGGAGGAGTGTGTGTTTGCAGTGCGTGAGGGAGTGTACGCGTGTGTGTACCGCCTGTTCTCTCTGCTGTTGCTGAAGAGCTTGATCATGTCGGACAGGAAGAGGCGGCGCACCTCCATCAGCTCAGGGCTTGGAGTGGAATTCTTCAACAGAGTGGCCACCACCTTCAGAATCACTGAGAGAGAGAGAGAGAGAGAGAGAGAGAGAGAGGTAGTGTGAGAGAGGTAGTGTGAGAGAGGGAGAGAGAGAGAGAGAGAAAGAGAGTGAGAGAGAGAGAAGAGGTTCTAGCTAACTCTAGCCAGGCTGTCATTAGAGAGAAGACTGAATCTGTGCATACACAGTCAATAATAATGGAGAGAGTAATACTATCAGTGTGTGTGAGGTATTGAGTGGACACACATTTCAATCTAATTCAGACTGATTCAGTTCAGGTTAAGGGTTTGGGTCGCTCAGGTGCTTGTCATTTACAGAACCGCTGTTTTACAACAGGTTACACAAACAGTCAAGACCCCTTTAGTGCGTGTGTGTGTGTGTGTGTGTGTGTGTGAGTGTGTGTGTGTGCATGCGTGCGTGCGTGTGCTTGTGTGGGGCTACTTGTGCACTGCACTGGTTTTGTTCTTCAGTCAGTAAACCTACTTGGGTTCTGAATCTTAACGGTGGAGTCGGGCTCTGGGTGGGGCTTGTGGACCACCTGAGTGCACACCTGCTCTGTGAGAATCTACAGGGAGAGGAGAGCAGAAGAAAGAGGTTAGAAAAAGAAGAGAAAGGAGGTCAGTGCAACACTGTTATGTATATAATAGTACAGTATAAGCAGTATGTGCAGAAACATCTGTTAATCCAGCACATATGTAGGTCAAATCTGGCTAGCGGGCTCCAGATCTGAGGTCAGGGAGATAAAAGTCTATACCTTACACAGAATTCTGGAACATACAGCTCTGGAGAAAAATAAGAGACGACTGCAATGTATTTTTTAAATCAACATCTCCATGAGTATGAAACCATTCCATGCCAGTGTCTGTTAAATTCCTACACAAGCACCTCATTCTGCTTCATGAAGTACTGATTAGTGATTACCTGAATCACATCTTATTTAATGAGTATAAAAAAGTATAAAAGTATAAAAACACTGCTGTAATCAACACTCTCCTCTTGCAATGAGACCAGCTGGATGGTAAAACACTACTAGAAGTTCGTCAAAGGTAATTATTGCCATTTTGTTTAAGAGTGAACAAGAGATTTGTTATCTTTGAATTATTCAAGTTGCATCATTTCTCTTATTTTGATGTTTTGTCATTTCCTTTCAAACGATGCTTTAAAGAACAATATTTTTATTTGCAATTTAGGAGAAATATTGTCAGCAGTTCTTAAAAACTAAGGCAAAGCTGTTTAGTTCAGAACATTACTGCAGTGGTCCTGTATTTTTTTCCAGAGCTGTATGATGGGTGGTGGGAGGTGGGTGGGGGTGGCGTGGTGGTTGCAAGCTTTGACTTGCACTGGTGAACCACTAATGCTAGAAGCAGAAATACATTGAAAATTTGCTCTAAAAACAGACAATAACTGATGCAACCACTTAGAAAGAGTGTTCCTCATTATCCACCAGCAGTGTTTACAAGATATGACCAAACAGTACAGGCTCATGACGGCTGTACGATCCTAGAGGCTTGTGTGCGGGTGGGACACTCTGTGCAGGGGCGTGATATATTATATTGGCCCGTTACATATCAAAGGAAAAGAAGAAACAAAGAAATAGAGAAACAGAAGTAACCATATTAAAAAAAATCTATTTTGGGTAAAAAAAAATAATAATAAAATAAAATAAAAAAGAATTACAGTTAATAAAATCCTATTTAGAAGCTGTGGTTGAGATTCCTGTTTGTCCTGTTTGCCATTGTTTGCAGGGCCCCTGTGGATGTGGATCCCCAAATGAAGTGCCGGTGCTGGTCATATTTATTACTTGCTTTAACACAACAGGCCACATTTACTTCCATGCCAAGCCTGAGGCACCAGACATGATTTAAACAGAAAAGAGACCAGTTTGGGCGAGTTTAGCTGCTTGCTCAGTTCATAACAGACTATGTATAACAGTATGTATTTCTCACAGTTATGATCTTTCAGCTCTGTGGCCAAAGGCTTTTGCTAGACTTCCATTATATTACTGTTATTTTTCGTTCCATTGTATTATTTTTTCTATTATATTATTTCTGGACATTTCACTTCTGTGGGCCAGGCTGAAAGTTAGAGATGTAAATGGCTTATTGGGCATCAGAATGAAGGGACTTGAATAACAGTTATGGAAACAATCACGGTTATAAGGAACATTCATCCATCAGTTTGGGTATGGATGTCCACAGAAACACAGCGTAGGTGCTACGGGTGAGACCAGATTAGTGTCAGAGACACTCTACGAGTCCGGTATGAGACCAGCATCGCCCTCCCACCTGGTAAAATCATGTCAAGCCACCGAGTGTGTGTGTGTGTTTGGTGTGTACCTCATAAAGTGTGTTGTAGGTGGTGACTGTCACAGTGTTGGTGTGCATCATTAATCTCTCGCCCAGCAGCGTGAAGAGGCTGTGTGTGTGCATGATCTCCACTTTCCTCCTGCAGAGTCACACACACAAAGACACGAAAAAAACAAGCGCGTTCAAAGTCATGGAAACTGTACGAGACCGACAGTGTTTAAGTGTAACTTACTATCCATTCCAATTTCAGCACACACTACTTCACCCATTAAGATCAATGAAAATACACCGAACTGGCAGGCGGGCATAACTGTCAGTGACACACACACACACACACACACACACACACACACACAAACACACACAAACAAACGCACGCACGCGCGCGCACACACACGCACACACACGCACTGCTCATATACACACACACGCACACAAACATACACTGCTCATACACACACACCCAGACACACACACACACACACACAGCAGAAGATCCCGACTCAAACACACACACTAAACCTCCCAATTAACTGATGAGGCACCAGGTGTGTTTGAGAGGAAAATCACCAAGACGAGCTGAACACCGGCCCCCCAGGGCCAGAGCCCTGCACCCCTGCTCTTTATTATTACAGGGCCTTCGAGAGACAAGTGTGTGCTTGCTGCCCGGAGCAACACATATACACAAGCATCACACATAAATATGTACACACACACACACACACACACACACACACACACACACACACACACACACAAATATGTACACACACACACACATACAAATATGCTACTGCAACGCAAATCGACAGCAGAGTCTATCGATTCATACTCTGTGGAAAAATAAACTTCCTTGAAGTTTATACAGCTGCCAGTGTCCCGAGGCGGCACAGATTTTTTCGTGGCTCTAAATCCCCAGACTGTGGAACTGCACATGCGCAGAAGGGCCCGGGAGCACATCTAGACGGGCAGCATGTTTCGGCAGAGCACCGGACCGGGTTAAAGTAACGTGGTGCGATTAATCAGCGTAATTTTTTTTTTACGCGTTATTTTTTCTGTGATATATGGCACTGGACACGTTACCGGCTTATAATCACATTATCGCATTATTTACTTAACACAGACAATTCTTTTATTCATGCCTATTATTTTGATCTGCAGCAGTAGAAATAAAAAAAAAACAGTTAAAACCTAAAACATAAAACAAGTCTTCAAGTACTTGTTAGGATATTCACACGAAGCCTGTATTGTACTGTATAGTTTTGCATTGCATTGCTTCATGCTGTATTATATTGCTTGATCTTTGTGTGACTGCTGTGTTTTATTTCATGTTGTCTCCAAAAAAAATCATCTGGTAAATATATAAATGTAGGGTATTGTGTTATTTTGAGCAAATTATATTTAATTTGGATTATATAAATATTTTTATCACCCACAGAAACACTCCTCCAGAATTGTGATTGGCCAGGATGCTCACAGCACTCAATGTGATTGGTCAGAGAGCCTTCTACTGCCAAGGACAATACCACAATAATGATTACACAGACTCACAGAGACTCATACAGACACACTCAAGGTGACAAAGAAATGCCATTAACACGTTCCAGTGTAATAGTTCTCCTTGAGGCTGTATGCGTGTGTGTACAGACGAAAGAGTGGATCCTGGGCCTGTTCAGGCTGTGAGCTGCACTATTGCTCACTCTTCACACGACCACAGAGATTATGGGATTAACGTAATCATTACCGTCATTTTATCCTCATTCGAGGTGGATCTGTGAGTGTGCGGCCGGCTCTGAAACGGATAGCCATCTGCGAGCCAGACTTCTCCTACTTGTCATATTGAAGAAAAAGAAGCAGGGTATATATTTTACTTCAGAAGCTTCAAAAATGATGGATGCCTATCCCACAATTCATTTCTCCAGCGTGTAGTGGAGCCCCAGTGGATACACGCGCTGTCAGACTGATTATCCTGCCACGACTGGCCGGTTTCAACCGTCGCTGTCAGCCTCGGAGCAGCCGGCCTCTTACAGAGCTTTCTCCTCTGTAGCGGAAAGTCTACACAACTTTGTCCGCCGTGTAGCAAACTTCACCGCAACTATCACGTGGCTGCTATCTCTGAAATTTTAATGTCAAATACTGTATCTTTCAAGTTATTTAAGCATTTATTATGAAGTTTTCAATGAGCAGTGGTCATTTTCAAACAGTGTGAAGAAATAAAGACAAAAAAAGGAACTGTGAGGTTTTTCTCGAATAACAATGACATTCTGGCTCACTCACAGAGAATAAAAATTCAGAAAAAAAAAAAAAAAAAGGTGACAATCCGAGGTCACTCACTTGTGTCCCAGATGTTTCAGAAAGTAGCCGAGGACTTTGAGCGCTTGCACTCGAATGCTCTCGCTCTTCGAGGCCAGGAGCTTATAGATGACCCTGAGGAGAGAAAACACAGTTCAGGCTCATTTAAAAGGGCCCATGTTCTACATGTCACTTGCATTTTGTCCCTTCTGATATCCACTAACGTTCGGAGGTTTTATGTACAAAAAAAATCACGTGATTAAAATGTGAACCTCTCCTAATTCCTCAAACAGGTTATTTTTGTAACTATGCCTTTAAGACCTACATATGTAAATGATCTCTCTCCTGATTGGCTGTGCTGCATTGTATCTTGTTCACCCACTTGTTACTTATGTCTGTTTCAAATGAAAAGCTAAAATGAGCCGCCTCTGTCATGCCCCCAGCGGCCCCCGTCACTAGAATATTAGCAGTACCCTAGTCCTGTCGCATCGTAGTGATGTCATGGTTGTCGTGTGTGTGTGTCCGGTACCTAAGCTTCATTAGCTTGTTAGCAGGGTTCCTAGGCACCTGATTACGTGTCCACCTTGTGTGAGTGTGTAAGTGTAGCTTGTTTCAAGTTCACTGGTTCTGTCTCGTGATCGGTTGTCGAGCCCCTCGCTGTGATGTAGTACAAAAGCCAGCCAGTCTAGAGAGAAGCCGTGCAGTCACCAAGCTACTGCTCGAATTTGTTATCTTTTCTGAAACCTTTATCCAACACCTGTGCTTTTAGAGAAGGAAACATGGTCACGTGCCTGCGCTTTTCCAGCACCACTCCAACCTACCGCACTCGAAGTGGCAGCTGGAAGGCAGACCTGTCCAGGAGAGAGCAGCGCGGGCTGAGGCTGCTTTATGCACACACATGTGTCAGTGACTGTCTGCCTGTCTCTCCCCTTGTCTCTGCAGGCGTGAATCGGTGAGCAGCTCTCACCACAAGCAGCTCCACTGAGCGTGGAGTAACTCTACTGGCCACCATTGCGAGTAAGCCTAAATGCATCTAGTATTCTCGGACAAGCAGCCGAGTACCTCCCCCTCTCTCGAGCTTGGGTTCCCTCTGGAGTGAAGGCCCTCCGGGAACAGCCCCTGCTTCGTTTGTAGCTCTGCAAGCTCATTTCCCCTGCTTGTGTTCATTAAAACGTATTCTGTTTAAAGCTACTTCCTGCAGTTGTATCCACCTTGCACGCCCGACACGACAGATATATTTGCTTCTCATAAGAACTGGGTGTTGCAGTGTGTGATCAGACCGTAAGGCCATCGTTGACTTTTAATAAATACTGAATAAAATGAGTTTCCGTCCATTTCCGTTTATAGTTTAGACCAGAAACACACAACACAAATCTGCAAAGCGCCAGATCTGCAATTTGCTGCGGTACAAACTCAATGTGCGTTTATGCATTTCTGTGGTTAAAGCACCACTTGAGGGGACAATAAAGGACAAACCTAACAGTCTGTAAATGGGATATTCCAACTAAACACGTCGACAGTCGAGGACTGTAAGCCGCTTTGCTGGTTCTATTAAAATGAAGAGGTGATAATGTAAAATATGCACTAGAAACTCACACACACCAGAGGAAAAGAATTTTCGTTGTTTTAACGCTCTGAATGGAAGCGCATTGGCTAGGAAGACGCTTAAAGGAGAAAATTCATTAGAATTGGTGTCTTGATGTCAAGAAGCTAAGAACTTGAATTGAATGGGCCTGGAAGGAGCACTGGGGCGAGGGCAATGTGACCGATGTGGCCGTGACAGGTCAAATCTACTTCAGTTACATAAGCACAGCAGGCGTGTATGTGCGCGTGGGCCTCGGGACTCACCGTATTCCGTTCCGCTGGTCGAAGGCTGGGATCATGGATGCTGGGTGCTCAGACATGAGAGCCACCAAAAGCTGCAGAACGTCATGAATGTTCTCGTCCTGCAGAAGCAAGAGTTCCGGACAGAGCGCGATATCAGAGAGCTAATAATACCTTGGGAGATCATTCTGAAGATATTAACTTCACCAAAGTGAAGGGCCATTATGTAACGTTTCAGTGTTCGTGTGGTTCTTGGTATCAAGTGATGCCACAGTATATAATATATAGTGCATTACAGCAAGTTCATGAGACAGTCGCTGGTTTAGTGCACTTTATAATCTTCAAGGTCGCATCCCTTGCAGCTCTGTGAAGTGTATCCACAACCGACTCATGAACAAGAAGAACAAAGAGAGCCCTTTCCTGGCTTATCATAAAATAACGCTGTGGTGGAAAATCTAATTTGCTATCTAATTTTACAAATGGAGCAGATCAACTAGAACAAGTTTAAACTGTTATTTTGCCTTGCAATGGAACTGTGTCTCCAACAAACTTCATTATGTGGTTTCTGACACCATAGAACTGACTGTTATCTATAAAAACAGACGAAGGTAAGAACAAAATACAGGTTACTATTGATTTAACTGTGGGACAAACCCTGTTCAGTATATCATTAAGGGTTAGAAACCAAATAAGCAGGTCTACCTCATAAACAAGGCTTGAACAGAAAATGAATTATGGCTACATCGGGGGGAAATTTGCAAATGAGATTTTTTGCTGAACTGCTACTTTAATATAAGATGCAGTGAAATTAAACCAGTGAACAGTGTAGCGTTTCTAATAGAATAAAGGTTTTGGCCTGGAATGAATAGGGAGATGATTACCTCATGCATGGTTAACAGGTAGTTCAGAATGCTCTGCAGTTCGTCCTCTTTCACTCCTCGGTCCTGCAAAACACACAAGCAGGTAAGACAAGATGTTCTCACGTCCCAACTGAGAATTCCATTTAAAGCCAAGCTGAAATTAAAAGGAACTACAGCTCCGGCATAAAATAAGAGACCACTGATAAAATGTTTTATCTTTTATAGCTGCAAGTATTGAACTGAATAGCTTTGCTTTAGTTTTTAAGAACTGCTGACAATATTTCTCCTCATTTCCAAATAAAAACATTGTTCTTTAAAGCATCATTTGAAAGGAAATGACAAAACATCAAAATAAGAGAAATGTGTTTACAGAACTTGAATATTCCAAAGAAAACAAATCTCTTGTTCACTCTTAAACAAAATGGCAATAATTACGTTTGACGAACTTCTAGTAGTGTTTTACCATCCAACTGGTCACATTGTGAGAGGAGAGAGTTGATTACAGCAGTGTTTTTATACTTTTCCTCATTAAATAAGATGTGATTCAGGTGATCACAAATCAGTACCTCATAAAGCAGAATGAGCAGCTTGTGTAGGAATTTGCAGTCGTCTCTTATTTTTTTCCTGACTTGTATATAATTTATTCTGTTAGGTTGAAAAGGGAGTCAGTTGGCTTTCAGAGTTAAATAAAATTCAGCAGTAACATATCCGGACACCGTTCAGACATTAACAAGTGATCAGAGATTCTCCAAAATAATTTTCCTTGGATCGCCTGTTCTTAGTGGAAATAGATCTTATGCCTTTGACTTTAATCCTGTATATAGAAAAAAAACCCATAAAAACTATCATTAGAAAAGAAACAATGGTTGTGAAACACACTGCGCAACACTGGTACGTTCTCTGCACGTGCCTCACCCGAGTTTAATTAGTGAGGGAATGTGTTTGGGCGATAGACTGGGGCCGCATACGCAGGTCACTAATGCAAATCACATCTGGATGTTAACCAAAAGAACCGGGCTGGTTGGCTGGGGGCGGGGTGAGGCAGAAAATGGCAAGAGCGAAAAGTGAAAAGGCAGCGGCTAAACGAATCAAGACTGCTGCTTAGCAACCGCATCATGCTTCTCCCAGACAAGACAAAAGCCTAAAGCTAGAACACTGTGTCCATGTGACATTTCTCTGTAAAACACACACACACACACACACTTCTGTGCAATGATCCAGAATGCAGTTCTCACACTGTTCATTTGAGAGCCATTCTATCTTTTCAAGTAACGTAAAACAAACACAAATTTCTGTACGACTGTTTTGCAAAAAACACCTATCAAATCTCAGACAGCATTTAAGATAAACTGCTCAGAGCAAAAAGCTTAAAACATCCTTCTTTTGGCTGCCTCCCTACAAAAACTAACAATTTATTCATGATTCCACCATTCGCACAAAAAAGTAGCATCTTCATGAATAATTTAGAGGGACTGGAGATGACGCAGAACGAGGTCAGTGCTCCTCCGCGGCCTGTACAGCGGGTCACCTGCTCCACTAGCACACACCAAACACAGAACCAACACACAGAACAGAACCGCACGCTGACCAGAACGACCCCACGTCACCGGATTAACAGAACGAGTGTGTTCTCACACTTTCCACTGTGATGATGTTCTAGTGGCTCACACAGCACACACTTCTATACCCACTTCATCGAGTGGAGCAGGGGCCCACTCACCTTCAGAATGAGCTGTTTGAGGAAGAGGAGCATGAAGGCCCGAAGGGAGATGATCTCCTTCTGTGTGGGACGTGGACCATCTGCAGAACACACACAGCAATTTTACACAGGTTAGACACACAGGGTGTTGGAGGTAGTAGTTCAGAATAGGGAGTTCTACATTATATACAACATCATATATATTCTGGAAAGAGTTCTGTTAACACACTATATACAATACATATAGTAATAAATATAGTAATATATATATATATGTGTGTGTGTGTGTGTGTGTGTTTGTGTGTGTATATGTACATGTGTGTGTGGGTGTGTGTATATATATATATATTCATATATATACACACACACATTATTGTAACTATCGTATCGTAACTACACAGATTTTGCGTTTGTCATTTTAGAATCTTCTACACTTCTGTTTTGGTTATTTCATTTGAGTTAAATCTAAAAGGACTTCATTTACAGCTTTCAAGCGTCCTAATTATTTAAAAACACAAGACAAGCATTTTAGAATCATTTCATACTTTTACATAAGACCAGAGTGGTGATGTATTTCAGATGTTTAGATGGCTGTTTAAGCAAAAAAAAAAAAAAAAATCTATGAATATAAAGGTCCCACAAATGTATAGGTATAAATAAAAGTAACAAATATTACTGATGAAAAAGAGGAAGAATAAAAGATAACATATAAAGAAAATCACTTTACAGATATAGGCCCTACAATATCTGTATTATTAAAGGTTTTGTGAGATTCTGATTTTTATTGGAGTTTAAATACACGTGATGATCATGACGATTACCAGCCAATAAAGCACTGTTAACTAAAACAAATGTCTTCAATTTCTTTAATTGTCTAATGACCTTATCCTTAAAAAAATCCTTTAATATCCTTTGTTTCTTGAAATTCCTTTGCTATTTAAAATCAGAATTGTCAGAAATCACACATGCCCAAAGACCAAGCAAACACTAAAACAGACCTACAGCCATGTGTCCAGTTTCTATATTAAAATGGTATGTGTGTAAAATGCTCACTGGGTTTTACTGCGGTAGATGTTTGAAGGTCTGGTATATGGAATTAGGTAGGATGGAGCTTGTACTCCTACATTTACTGGCACTATTTATTCGGTCTGGCCAGAATTATTAGCGCCCAGTGAACTGGATAAAGTGTTTGTGAGAGATTCGGTGGCTCTTGTCTTTGTCTGGACATTCCTGCAGACAACTCGCGGGAGTCCTTTATATTTTATAGGATGAATAAAAACTAACTTGGAATGAGACTTTACAAAACTTGGAGAAACTTGACCGGAAGGGAGGATGTCACCACTTCTAAAGTTACGACGCTGGAAAACGTGAAGTCTCTGAGGAATAAGCTGGATGAACTGTAGGAAAAAGTCATTCGCTGCCTTGAGTGCGGTGCTGTCTGACTGATGACAGAAACCTGGCTCACTAACTATGACATGGATTCGTCTCTACTGACAGACGGCTTTGGGGCTCCCCTTCACATGAAGCGCAGTTGTAAGGTAACAGCGAATCGCAGGATACACTTGTATTAAAGTGACAGCTCAGGCCTTTTTACACCCTCACTCTTGCAGCACATAAAGTTGATCAGCCAAGCTATATTTGTAAGCCTGATAATCTCGAGTGTATTTGAGTTTGGGCGAAAACTGTAAATTGGACTTACAGTTTTAACTACACACAGTAAACCAAATATACACAAACACCAATTCTCCTGAATACAGTCAAGTGACCAAAACATCTCTGGTGTCCAAAGGCCCCTTCTGTAGTCTTTGCAATAAGATAAGATAAACCTTTATTCCCACAAGTGGGAAATTTGCATTGTTACGACAGAAAGTGAACAGAACAAAAGTAAGAGCAGCAAAACAATAGAATAAACAGAAACCCAAACAAATTTGTGGCACTTTTCACTATACTGTTGTGTAAAAATGGACAACAGCCGGTCAGATGGTTAAAACAACAGTGGAAGTTCTCGCTATGCCTGGGGTTTTCACCTCAGTGCGACCCAGCCTGGATGGATGGTGAAGGCTACAACATGCTTCCTTCCATTAAATTCTTCAAACTGCTGCTATGTTAGCTATGAAACCTGGTGTGGGGGTGTCGCCTGCAGAGAGTGAGACCAATTCTACTCCCTCAGACTCACCAAAAGGACAGATGTTGCATCACAGAGGTTTGACTCTCATTAAATTTTGCGGATATCAATGTTGGTTTGTGTCAAAAACCACAGTGTCAGAAACCTCAACTATTTGGGGTTTACTCCATAATACTACTGCTGTACCTGTAGAGGGCGAGTGAGCGTAATGATTAAAAACAGATGGATTTCATCCTCCGCCTCACGAGTTTGCTGGTGCCGTCATGCTGGGTTTCATAAGTCTCAACCAATCCTTCCTTTAACTTTATTACTGGTGCTTTTAATAACTAGCCTGAAGAGGTCACTCGGCAGATTTTAATAATATGTTTGCTGCCATGCTGTCACAGTAAGACTCTTGATCTCTGTTACAGCTCCATTAATGCAGGCGGTTCAAGTCATTAGGAGGCTGCTCTAGGGGTCCAGGCTCGTCTGAGCAGCCCACCTGCTTCCCCAGTGCAAGCATGGGTTAAAAAGGGAGAGGGGGTTTAGGAGGCATGCTCAAGACTGGACTGATGAAGACGGCAGACATCAAACAACAGGTACAGTCGACCCCCACAAAGTCGCAGTTCAGAGTTCGCAGCCTCAGTCGTTCATGGATTTTCTCTTAGAACTGAACTAATAATTATTTGCTGAAACCGCAGATATCCTCTGCATGGTTTTTTTTGTTTTTTTTCGTGGCAATATAGCGTTTTTAATACATTTTAGTGCTAAATTATTAAGAGAAATACAATTTACAATTTGTAACATAAATATGAACATGTAAATTCAGCTAAATTCCCACATAAAATACAACTGTATTCATTTTTTTGTACTGTCAAGAGAACACAAAGCAACCGTATGCCGGCTGCTGCCCTGTGACGCGTCTCTGGCAGCTGCAGTCCAGAATTCTCGCATCAGAACAGTTTCAGCGTGGAGCGTCTCGAGTGTTCTCGTGTTTTTCGTTTTGTTCTTCTTAAAGCCCTGTATTTTTATTACTGTAAATTAAAGGAATTTATTACTGTATTTACCTGCTTATACCAAAGAAAACGCCCTGCATGAATCACAGTACAGTCTGTACAGGGGTAACATCGGTATTTACATTCTAGCACTGCGGGAGTTCAGTGTAAACTGTACAGTACAAATACAGGTTTACCTTTACATTTTCTTTCAGGGTAAAGTATTAAGCTGAGTTTAAAATGAAATTAAAGTGGTTTGGGGGTATATTTAGGGTTTACATTATAAAACAGGCATTTTTAGGCATTTATTTTTTTACCACATCACAACAACGTGGTTTTTCACTTTACACGGGTGCTCTTGGAACGTAATTCACGCGACTGTTAGGGGTTTACTGTATATATATATGTATATGTATGAACATTGTGGATATATATATATACAGACTGGACTGATGAAGACTGTATACATCGACTAACAGATACATCAACTGATGTTTGCAGTTATATATCTGTGTGTGCTGCATGGATGGGCAACATCAATGGGAAAAACATATTTTATCAAAATGCCTCTATAATGTTACACCTGATGATTAAGAAAGGAAAATCATCATGATGTCACAAGTGATAACAGTAAATACGTGAGTAACTCAGCTGTATTTGTAAATGCCACAGTGGTGTTTGTTGGATTCTGTCAGGGCTTTCCTGGCCACACACACTGCTGCTTATGACATTTTTTTTCAATATCTTGGTTCTCACATGCTGTTTACAGACTATTATTTCCAATTATCATGTAGCACCATGTGTTTCTTGCATTGGAGCGACCTAATTAGCATACACTGTGCTGAATATAAGGACATGCAATTAAATAAAAAAGACAATATTACTATGCAAAGCACAACAGTTTCAAAAGAGCAAAGGCCTTAAAGCAGACCTGGACTGGTTCATGCTTCTAGCAATGTGGTATTGGGACAATTACAAGAAGATTATGACTGAAGAACACTGTCCTGCACTGTTTGGATCAAAATGATTCATTTGATGGATCACATGAATGGATTTACACTTCAAAAAAGCCACAGAGGAAAAGATGCAGGTTGGTCAGGATGCCAATTTTCTTTGGTATGCGTTGTCGTTTTCTGTGCGTTCTGGAAAAGAACGGCTGTCCGGTGCATGGTGGCCGTCCATTATTCCCCGAAAACCATTCGCCTCGCAAACGCGCTGTCCCAATACTTTTGTCCCGACGTTCCGAGCGGCATAGCTCCGCGGTGTGACCACCCAAACACTTCAAACTTCACAGTTAGATACATCCCCAGGAGACATTTCCAATGAGCCCTCATTTGCAATTTTAGCCCCCGTAGATCACGAGTTATTCGCCAGAAACCGTGAGAGCCGGAGCGCGTCCTTCTTTGAAAAACCTAGCGCTGTACACGGGAACCAGTACAAAAACATTTATACTGTTATATTTTGTATGGAAATGTAGCTGAATTTAGGTTCATATTTGTTACAAAATTGTGGGTGGTTGTGGTGGGGAGGGGTGGGCGTGGTGGGGCGGTGGGCGGTGTAGAGGGGTGGGGGGGTGGAACAGAAGCCCTCGGCTGTCAGAGAGGATTAGAAAGGCAGAGGCAGTCGCTCAGAGAACCCAAACCAGGCCCAAACACAAGCCCCAACCAAGGAGACCAGCCTGATTTATCCACACATCTCACGCTCACAGAAACACACACACATCTCATCTTTTATTTAAAGAAGCAGGCCGAGACATTACAAAGCTGAGATGAAAAATTCAACCTGCCCTGCGTGTGTGTGTCTGTGTGGAGTAAGTACTGCTGGCCTGGAACACTGGAACCCATCCTCTTCCTCTGCTGGAGACGATGCTACTGCTACAATTATACATCCATCTATCCATCTATAAATCCATCCATCCATCCATCCATATATATTATTTCTTTTATTTAAACCTAAAAGCACAAAAGAAAATTCTGCACAATTACTAGGCCACCCATTCTGTAATTAATTTAAATATTTCTAGGTTATGCTGTAATGGGTAATGTTCAGTAAATACACTGATCACATTTACATTTTTACATAGCTGTTAAAATAAGCTGCATGAGTAGCAAAGTTATGAGAGCCCTAACATATGCTATGATTGGGAAAATGTGCAATGTAAGTGCTAAAATTAGCCATATGAATGTTAAAATAAGTTGTGAGCATTAAAATAAAATAAGCCTTCATCAATTCAAAAAAAATTCACATGAAACTGACCATAAAACCATTTGGTTTACAGTGAGTGACCACTGTTTTCAAATTTTGAAGTAATACGTGTATAGTGCTGGTGACAGAATTGGAAAATACATGCAAGGACTGGAGTTCACTCAGAAGTCAGGAAGTAAACTTG
The DNA here is from genome assembly GCA_037576975.1 of Alestes dentex. Taxonomy (NCBI): domain Eukaryota; kingdom Metazoa; phylum Chordata; class Actinopteri; order Characiformes; family Alestidae; genus Alestes; species Alestes dentex. Next base: position 10,185,769 of record JBBIGA010000035.1, on the reverse strand, counting down.
CGTTCTTCTTATCAAACAATATCTAGAAATAAAAAAACAACTTGTCATGTTTCACTGTATGTATGTGTATTGGTAATTACTAACATAATGTTCTAAAATGCCAGAAAAGGTTCATACAATGCCTTCGGTTCCCTAAAGCAGTGCCTCTCAAACTGGTCCTCAGGGACCCGAGCAGTCCAGATTTTCAGGTAAAGGATCAAAAACCTTAAAATGATCTGAATGTTCCTTGAGCTTTTAAAAGGTTATTCACACTCAGATTTCTTATTCATGGTTCTGTAAGGAACCAAAAGTTCAGTTTGGGGCAAGTGGGGACCACGGCTAGGAAACACCGTTTGGCTTCTGAGTGTCGGCTGGTTCATCAGGAGGTTGGGAGTCTCTGATCTCTGGTGATGCCACAGCCGGGCCGAGCGTTACTGGCCCTGTTCTCTCTGGGAGGATAAGATGGTGAATCATCTGCTCTAAATGGTTTATGTTCTATTCCTGGACCGGAACAGCTTTAACCCTTTAGAGAGAGTCAGCCTGCAGGAGAAGAACGGGTTCACATGGCTCTCTGTGCCTGCAGTGAGAGCACAGAACCAGGGGTGTAAATGCAGAGATGTCCGAACATTGCGTGCGTGTGTGTGTGTGTGTGTGTGTGTGTGTGTGTGTGTGTCCTACATACTTTTACACATCCTGCGCTGTTTGAGAAA
>JBBIGA010000035.1:10167961-10177961 GCA_037576975.1 Alestes dentex | reverse complement strand
TGTGACGACGCGCATCATGAACATGTGACAAGGTTATAAGCTCTCTATTCATTGTGATATAAATCGTCCTCTCGCTTATCTCTTATACATCTTTTCTTATACATTTAAAGGGGATATATTATGAAAAACTCACATTAGTTATAATAGGTCTATGGGCTATACAAAACATGTTCATGAAGTTCTTTGCACAAATTCACTCTCACATAAATAGATCCCACCAGCTTTATTCTTCATAGTTTCAGACCCTTTCAAAATGAGCCGTTTGGATGGAAGGCCCAGTGTGACGTCCCACTGGGCCAATTTGCACAGAACTGCCCCTCATCTGTCGAGACCCCACCCACTAGATTAGTTGAAAATCCGCCATTTTGTCCGTTGGTTTTACGAGCACGGATAGTTACAGGCAAAGGCAAGTCACACATGAAGTGTTGTGTGTTTCTGTAAAGAACAGCACAAATCCCTACACTTTCTCCCAGACAAAGAAAACCAAAGGACTGCGTGGCTCCATTTAATTTTCGATGCCGTGTCCCAGCAACAATCGGTTTCGTCCCACCTTAAAATTCAAATAAGGAGCTGTGAATAAGGAGTTAACTTCAGCGTTGTGGGGGATCTGTACCTACTGACCGTGACAAGTCAGCACATGAGGGAGATGTAAGTACTTTCAAATAATGACTTCTGTGTTTCTATCGCAAGTAAGTACGAACTAGCTTGTTTGTTTCATTTTGTCGTAAGCATGGGATGGGTGGGGCATGGCCGGCAACAGCTTATTTGCATAAAAGGGACAGAGGCCTGAAACGGCTCATTTTGAAAGGGATTAAAACTGTGAAGAATAAAGCTGGTGATATGTCTTTATGTGTGAGTGATTTTGTGCAAAGAACTTCGTGAACATGTTTTGTAAAGCCCACAGACCTATTTTAACCCGTTTTAAAAAATTAAAATAAAAAATACCCTCGGACACTTACCCTCTTAAATGTTTTTCCGTATTTGTGTATTTGTTAAGGTGTGTAAGCTGGCAGTAACCTGGCTGAATAGCGGATGTTGATTTTAGCATAGCTTTACAGGTAAGAAGTAGTAAACTACTTGAGCACTGATGTACACTACCAGTCAAAAGTTTGGACACACCTTCTCATTCAACGGTTTCCTTTGTTTTTATTATTGGCTACATTGTTGATTAATATTGAAAACATCACTTATTGCTCTGATGACAGCTTTGCACACTCTTGGCATTTCTTCAGTCATATTCATGAGGAATCGACCTGGAATGGTATGTAATTAACAGGTGATTTTCGAGTTCATTAGTGGAATTTCTTCCCTTCTTAATGTGTTTGGGATCATCAGTTGTGATGGTCGGGTTGGTACACAGTTAGTGATCCTGTTCTACTATGGTTCTACTCCACATTATGGCAAGAACCACTTAACTAAGTAAAAAAACAACAGTCCATCATTACCTTATTACAAAACACATTCTGGTTTACTAAATAATTCCATGTGGTCCTTCATCATTTTGTTTGTTTTCAGTATTAATCTACAAAGTAGAAAATAATAAAAACAAAGAAAAAACATTGAATGAGAAGATGTGTCCAAACTTTTGACTGGTAGTGTACGTCACTCTGGGTAAGAGTGTCTGCTAAATGTCGTAAACGTAAACATAAACTATAAGTGATTGTTTATAATGTTAAACAAGAACCAGTCAATGACCTAGTCCAGCACATTCATGTCACATATCAAACACTCCATACCTTCCAGCTTCAGGATCATTGGACACTTGCGCCCAAACTGAAAACTGGTGATTTCATCCAGATTTCATTCTAAATACTGAGTGTTTTCAGTCTTACTTTGTTGAATACTGTGCATTAAACTGTGAGCTCTCAGTCGTCTATCAAACCAAACTGTGAATTTACCATTGTTATACTCCTACTGCACTCCACTTAATTCAATAAAATATCATTAATTATTCTGTGTTTGTAAAGAAATAGAGTTGTTAGATATCAATGATAGAAAAGAATAACATTCTGTCATATTTCCCAGCACTAATAATATATATTTTTTCAGAATTCAGATATTTGAGGGCAGTAATTGACATAGGATACAAAGGACTGACACTAGAACATTTTTGTTTAACATAGTGTGTAATAAACTGTTTTTAACATGCGCCAGTCATTTTCCCCTGTCTACTAAAATTGGTTTAAACTCAGTGTTCTTATTTGAAAACTGACTGAAATATAGTATGGTGTCTCTAAACAGAGGATAAATCTGAAAAAAAAAAAAGACACGAGTAATGATACTGTACACTCGATATTCCGTTCACTGTGGACCTCGGGTTCAGTGTGTATTTACTAATTTACTGACTCTACTACCTATTTATTCTAATACTGATACAATTACAAAAATAATAGTGACGAATATTTTAACAAAACAATGAGTAACAATAACTGAGGTATTTTGGTAAAATATTAATGGCAATATAGCGGGTCCTCAAGTTACCACACAGATCCGTTCGTACGACAGTGATGTAACCTGAACTTTGGCGTACCGATCCTAACACAGTTATAATCTAGAATATAAAAACACAACTAAGCCACAGAAACGGGAAAAGGACATACATTTACTGTACTTGTATTTGTACAGTCCAAAATGGCGTAGGTAAATGTACTGGGGGCGCCAACTCCCTCACTCGTGTAGTCCAGAAGAACGACGCTAGCAGCGTAAGTCGAAACACTCACGGCTTAATTTTTTTAAAAGTTTTTATGGGAGTGAGCGTCGTAAACTCGAAACCTCATTTGTCGAGACTGTTGTAAACCAAGGACCCCCTGTAGTGTATTATTTAGTCTACGGATGGCAAGGCTGCAGTACTGAGTCCTCACGCTCTTCCAAATTGTGCAACGCCATCATTCCACACGCCTGAAGTCGAGCTGGAACTCGGCCGTACCTGCGATCATGTCGTCCACGGAGCTCATCTTCTGCAGCACCTGCTGGATGAGGCCCACCTCGGTGCTGGTCTGCAGGTTGCGCACGCTCTTGCGCAGGATGGCCGTGAACATGCTCCAGATCTCCGCCTGGCACGTCACATCGCAGTGCTCCAGCAGCTCCACCATGCAGGTAATGCTCTCTGCGTCCTGGATGATGAAGTTCATCTCCAGGTCAAACTCTCCACCCACCAGCTGAGGAGGACACAGAGAACAAGCAGGGGTCAAGAAAACAAGAAAGAAAAAAGTCATGCAGAGCGGATGGAGATGAAAAGGAAACAGAGAGAAAAATGAGTATACAGAAAGATCTTAATGCAGCACTTCAGTGGAAAAAATCATCTTATTTACACAATTTCAAACCAACAGCCATGCTTGGTGGCTCCTTTGCTTCTGTTGAACTCAGAGGCCACCAATGTAGCTCAGTAATGGGAGCTTACACTGCATCAGCATCTCTAAATCGTCACACACTTGCCTCAGAGTGAAAAGTCACATTAAATAGATTTGCTTTAATGGATTTCAGCATTGTATGATCCTGTTTAGGGACGCCAGTTGATTACATTAGTAATCAAGCAATGTAGTGACAATTTTGGCAACTACTCAAGAAATACAGATATTTCATAAAAGTAAGCATTAAAGGGTATTTCATTCACATTAAATTTGTAACTACAATCACACACTCGCACAATTCTGCTGGTGTTGGTTTCCTTTATCTCAGACACGCTTACAGATTGCTTCCCCTTGTGGAGAACGTTCACACTGCTGAACATGGCTTCTTAATGAGCCCCAGAATCCTTGTTTATTGTTAAAAGTGCAATGCACTCACTGAGCCGACTCATTCAAACTGTGAACATCAATAATATATAATTGTATATACATTTTTATATTTAAATTACGTTAATGAGATTAAAAAAAAAAAAAAACCTTTCACCAAAAGTCTACCTACACCGTGAGCACTCTCTAGGCCAGATGAACTGATTGCTGAGTCTCTTTCCGGGCTGATGGAAAAGAGGGAAGGTAATGACATAAAACCCTCCTGTCTGTCAGCAGCAAGCAGGGACCAATCAGAACAGTGGCCCTGCAGAGAACAGCAATCAATGGCATCGCTCTAGTGGCTCAACAGGCATGAAATTGGCTGGTTCTGATGCAAAACCTCGAACCTCGAGGTAAACAAAGGTGGACACGAGCAGTAAAGCCTCCATTCCCTGTAAAAGAGTGCTGAAGGAAAAAGGGACGCCATGGAACGGCCTCGGCTTCCTCCGCACCGTGTTCAACATTAATCACGGGTGAAATCTTTAAGTCTCTGCCAATACAGAGCCACATGACAGAACCTCCCGCATGTTAAAACAGTGAGCGATTAGAACATCGATAGCACACGCCAGCAGTTACTGCATGCTGACCTTGACAAGGGGGGCTATTATTAGCAACACACCCATATAGAATTAATCATTAATTGCTCGTTTTAGCTGGTATCAATACTAACAACTAGGGAGTGGCAAAAACAGACCTGAAATATTTTATACAAAAAAAGCCAATATACAGTTCTGGAAAAAAATACGAAAGCACTGCAATTTATTTTTAAATCAGCGTCTGAAACCATTCCATGCCAGTGTCTGTTAAATTCCAACACTTAAAAACTAAGGCAAAGCTGTTCAGTTCAATACATCCACCTATAAAAGATAAAACCTGAGAAAATGAACATTTTTGCAGTGGTCTCTTATTTTTTTCCAGAGCTGTATATGACTTTAATAAATTGTGACTAACAAACACCCAGCAGTGCCACGTTTGTATTCTTCCCTGCACTAAATCCAGTTAACAAGCCTAATTATCCCCAGTGTTCTAGAAGTGCTAACAATAGCACAGTAATGACAATTTATCACAAAAGTGACAAATTCTTGTCATATTACAGATTTAGGTGTGACGGGAGAGGAGGGGACGGGACAGAGTGTTGGGGGAGGAGCACTACTCAATTCCCTTTCTGTTTATGGAGGCAAACGAACGCTTAGTTATGATATGAATGAATATAGGCTGCTTATTTTTCAGGGACAGTTATGAGTAAGTTTTTTTAGCCAAATTAAGTCTTCAGTACTCTGTCCGTGCCCAGAGTTTCACTCCACAGAACAAAGGCCGGACCGCAAGTGTGTGTTTCACTCAGTCTGATTTAGAGGGCTTTCAGTGGGAGGTGAGTCTCTCCCACTGATGTGTGTGAGGGAAACACCAGCGGTGCTGCAGCCGGAGGAGAGCGTGTGCCGTTAGTTCAGTCAGTCTTAAAGAGTATAGATAAGCTGAGGCTGCAGTAAAGCGGAGACTGAAAGGGGAGAGAGCCGGCGTGAGCGCTAAACTAACCCAGCTTGGACTTAAGAGAGTGATAAGAGATATGCATCGTCACCCCCACCCAACTAAACGCCTGATCTGTTTAAACACCTTATTTATGTTTCCCTTCCACGCAATATACCAAAGTGTGCAAATGTTACTAGGGCTTTATGAGAATCTGCTGAATGATGTAATCTGGCCTATTAGTGCTGAACCCATGGGGGGGCAGGGACGGGATCGGGCCGCCCGAGTGAGTCACCAAGGAGTTGGACAAGATGATTGATTGTTTTCTCTTCTTTTTTTTTTTATTGCCACAGTGGTAAAGATTTTGGCGTGACAGGTCGCCACAGAGAAATGTTACCGGCTGAAACAGTCTCACCTCTAATCAATCAAATTAGCTCTCTCCTTTTTAAAACAAGTTGACACTATAATTTATATAAAGACAGCGGACGTGTTACAGTATTACAGCACAAATGTAATAAAAATAAAAGCATCTCATAAAAAGAACTCTTCTAAGTGTTCTGTATCACATCAATATCCCATTATACCAAGCTGTTCATAATTTCATTTTATTTAGAAGACCAAAGCCCATCCAAAGCCATTTACAGTTCACCTCTTCCGTCTTCAACACAGTGGTGCGGTGGTTTTGTCCGCTATGTTATTATCAGCTGCAATCCCCGGCTTTTCCAGTGAATAATCCACTGGCTGTCGATCTATCTGCCAACTCAAGACGAGGACATATCTTCTCAAAATAATGGCACATCCGCATAAAGGCAGCAAGAGATTAGGTACGACCGAGGCCCTCATCCTTGAAGTACAAAAATCAATATTAAACTACCATTTGCAGTGGCTCGATCCAGCGCTTTAATGCGGAGAGCCACTGGACTCAGACAGCATGTATGTTTGAGAGGACAAAAGTGAGACAGGGTGTGACCGGCCATCACCCGTCTGGCTAGCACCGGATCCATAATGGCCTGTGGCAAGAGAGACCAAGGATGACCACCGCTATAGATTTCTGCTGCTACATTACTCCCAGTGGCCATTAGTAAGTGGAAGATTAATTGTTAGATGCTTGGTAATCAATAACGGGCACTGGTAGAGATAGCTGTGTGAACTCTTGAAAGAGAACTCAAAGTTACCGGCTGTGGTGAGCAGTATGGTGAACAGGCCGGGGAGCGCGGCACAACGGGCAACCGTGGCACCTCTACAGACGAAAGCTTCAAACGCAACACTAATCTTGAATCAAATAACCCCAGGCTACTGGCAGCCAGGATGCATATATGGCTCTAACACACACAACCACACACACAACCACACACACACAAATCTATCCATTTTGGATCAACAAAAGCACTGCACACAAGGACAGAGTAGGACCGTAACGCGCTGATTTTTCCTCCTACACACGCTGCTTGGCTCAGATAACTCACATGAAAGGAGACGGCACAGCACTGTGTTCTTTTAAAAGCACTTATTTCTTACCATCGCCCCACACTGCATGGCTACACACCACACACACAATCTTTTAAACGCCAGATGATGCCAGAATCTACCGCAAACCTTCCTGAGGTGGGATGTGCAACAGTTACAACAAAGAACGCAATCCTTTCCCAACAATACCGACAAGGGTTCTGAAGAAGGAGGTGACGGTGCTCTTGGTAAACCGCAGCACTGGAAGCTTTAAGCTCTCGCCTCAATTGCGCCTGATTCCACCTGAACCAAGGGCGTGAAGCTCAGACGCAGATCTGTCTCAGGTGTTAAGAGAGAGAGACAGGTCTGACAGAAGATGCTCGCGTGCAGCTCAGGTGGGATGCTAGTCTGGGCTGGCGTGTCGCAGTAGGATGTCGTTTATCCCAGGGTCGCCAGGTTTTGGATTTTCCTGCTGATCTTTCAAAATGTACAGAAACTCCCAAAAAGATTTGATTGCAGATGGTAGCAAACTGAAACATTGGAAGGAGGTCGAAAGAAATGCGCAAGTATATCACGTGTTTCTCTGATCATTGAAATATTAATGAAGGGGCATGAACACAGGCGTAATGTGGCATAATGTGGTCTGTCTTGTATGTGTAAGACTTCCAGCATCTGCGATTGGACAAGCTGTTATATAACTAAGTACTGTAACACAAACAACTCGAGTACAAGTGTAGAAGCATGCTGCTGTGGAACTTGCACACCCAGTGTCTTTTACGTACACATGTATAAAATCACATTAAAAAAATAATCAAAGTAAAATAAATATAAAATACAAAATGCAATTTACAGCAGACTGTTTCTTTTGCCGTTGGAGACTCCAAATGTTGAGCCATTTTCAGATTCTGGTGGGCAAGTTTTAAGCACTCTTTGGGCTGGAGATTTTTCCTGGGTCTGTCAACCCAGCTTTAAATGTAGTCGCCCAAAAAAAATCAGAGCGCAATTCTGAATGTTCTCTCAATTCTTTGCGTGAGCTTCAATAATCATTAGAAAAATAGCAGAAAATTTGAACCTGAGACTAGCAGTGTTACATTAGTGTCAAATTCTGGCTTAAGTTCCAAAGTAAATATCCAAACACAAATCCTATGTCTGAATATTATTTGAGGAGATTGTCCATATGGAGTAACAGAATCAGAAAAACAGTCAGTTTACAGCAGACAGTGGTGGTTAATGTTCTCAGACTATTGCAAAAAAGTACATGTGGTTACTGCTATAAAAAATGTCAAGGACATAGAACAGTTTTTAAAGAACAAAATAATAAATCTGAAAGAAATATGCGGTAATGGTGCACTACAGCTGGCTAAGCCTTTCTCAGCTGCTTTGAAAGGGAGCACTTAAGTCTCAACCTTGACTTTTTGTTTTATTTGATGTCAATCAGTTCTCGTCTTCCCCAAAGAAACACATGTGGACTATCATAGTCTCTCACCTTAAAAAAAATAATAATAAAATTTGAAACACCTAATAGAGTTCGGTGTGAAAATATGCCATGTGCTTTAATCCATGCCAGAGGAAGAAACACTCACTCCAGAGAAACAGCAGTCGTCATATTCATCCGCCAGGCGAACCCATCTCCTGAATAATCAGAGACGTCCCAGACAGGCCGTCTTTGCTCTGTTTTTGAAAATTAGCTAATTAATCTCTAAATGAGTCGAGCAACAGAGTCCAATAAACGTGGGGGGAAGAGGGAAATCTGATTTGCTCGGGCATTTCAGCTGGAAAACGACAGATGAGGCGGATCACACGCGGCTGAAGAGCAGGCCTTACCCAATGAGATCAGAAGACAAATGTAAGTGAGCCAAAAAGCCAGCATCGAAATTAGCCAAATCACAATTCATCCTTATCCTTTTCTGCACCTTGTACCTGCAACAGGCAGTGTTTATACAGGCAGCTTGGTTACATGTCAAGGATGTACGTAAATGCCGTAAACGTATGTCCGACTACAGTACCTGTCAAAACTTGACTTTTGTTGTTTTTTTTCATAGTTTTTCACAGACTTATTCTTAATTGCTCAAAAGGACATAAATACATGTTGCCTAGATACGGATTAACTAGAAAAACTGAACATCATTTTTTTTTAATATCCCTCTCCATTAATGTATGAGCCAATCAGACAAGCTGTGAGGAGGCAGAGTGGGTGAAAATAGCTCTGTATTTGATAGAAGCCCAACACAGTCATATAAAAAAACATTCAAAAAGAAAGACCTCTTTTTTCATGGTCTGTACACAAAATGATCACTTGTACGGCGTCCAGCATCAGATGGAGACAGGACCGTGTGGGGGCGGACAGAGAGGCCATGTGTACAGCAGGCCGTCTCACGGCCATCGATCCTTAGCGTGCGGAATCCATTAGCTGAAATTAGGCCAAAGCCTTATGGTATTGAGCTGCAGTGGAAGAATTAATTCTCCCTGTATTGAATTTCTACTTTCCTTCGAGAATCCCAATTAGGGCACCGAACATCCCGTGCATTCGGCTAATATTTAGACAGCTTCATTTCTGCCCATGCATGCGAGGGATCTCGAGGAAGACAAGGCCGTTTCAAAGCAGCTCTTGAATCACAGCGATCCGCCGGCGCGGGCCACAATGGGTGGTGAGGGGGCGCTCTCGGAGGCAGAAAATAACCGTCCATTTGATGTTTAATGTGACGTTGCCAGGCAACCTCCTCTTGCACAACCTACCGTAGGATGTGTGTACATGTGGGCCGTATGACTAAAGAGGTAAACGCTAGACAGGCACAAGCAAGGGATCAGAAGGCGGCACGCTGCTCAGCCTCCATGTATGCCGCGTCGGCAATTCCTCACCGCCGCTACGGACAGATCCTATCTGCCACTGCAACCTAAGACAGCCCGTCACGGAGACACAGATAAAGGTTCCGTGCAAACGGGTTTTGCTGTGACACACGGAGGATGATGCAAAGAAGGGGCAATATGAAAGAAAAAGAGGGAGAAAAAAAAAAGAGAAAAAGAGAAAAATAGCAGAAAAAATCTTGGTTAATTTGGAATCTGAGTGAGGTTTCAGAAAAGGCAACTGCACTGCCTTTATGTTTCAGGACATCAGATATGAAAGGAGGTGGGACCCAGCTTATAGCTGAAAGAACACACCTGATTGGTTGATCTCACTGGTGGTCTTGCTGGTACAGGGTCCTGGACTACATTTACATTTGCATATATGGCATTTAACATACGCTTTTATCCAAAGCGACTTCCATTCCCTAACTACAGGGGGCAGTCTCCCTGGAGCAACTTGGGGTTAAGGGTCT
>JBBIGA010000035.1:10107866-10133224 GCA_037576975.1 Alestes dentex | reverse complement strand
ATATACATACATACATACATATATATATATACACACACACACACACACACACACACACACACACACACACACGCACGCACACATCCAAGTATTGGGACGCCTGACTATTGCAATTAAATTTCATTCAAATCTATAGACTTTAATATGGAGTTGGTCCCCCTTTGCAGCTATAACAGCTTCCATCCAATAGATTTAGAGTTTCTGTGGGAATTCCTGTTAATTCATTCTGTAGAGCATTTATGAGGTCAGGCACTGATGTTGGACGAGAATGTACAACCTACAACTGTATTGTGATGTTGTTTGTTGAACTGGTTTCTCCAGACAGGGATTAAGTCTAGACTGCATTTTAATTTCCCTGGAGACTGAGTCCAGAACGCCCCCTTGTAAAATATTCCAATTTATGTCCTGCCACCAAAATCTTTCTCTAAAAAAATACATACTTTAGTTTATCTTATTTTAATCACTTTTACTGAAGCAAAACAGGTGTTAGAAGTTTAATATACAGTGTTTAGGTCAAGGTTGCATACAGAGTCTTCTGCAAGAACTTTTACTGGTGTAGCAGTTACAGTTACAGTTACATTTACGGTTACAGTTACAGTCACGGTATTTGGCAGACGCTTTTATCCGGAGTGATGTAGCCTGAGAAGCTAAACTCAAATCATCTGCTTTTAACCAAGTTACTGCCAGCTAAGTTGACCGCAGTGTTGTTCCAGGCTAATTAATTGCTTTAGTTATGAAAAATGACATATGGGACACCTATGCTTGATCTTTGAGAGAGGTGCGAAATTATGTTATTGTTCATCCCCCTGCAGTCCTTCCTGGCTTTGTCAGATCGGTGTGCCTGCTTTGATTCCACCAACGCTCCATAAATAGCTGGATAATGCTGGACTCTGGAGACACGGCCTGAACTCATAAAACACCTTGCATCTCCACTGCTTGCCAGGCTTTAATGACAGCGTACTGTCACATGCTTGCATGACTAAAGAGAGAGAGAGGGAGAGAGAGGGAGAGAGACAGAGAGAGAAGGGGGGGAAAGGGAGAGAGAGAGGGAGAGAGAGAGACAGAGATAGAGAGAAAGAGAGAGGGAGGGAGAGAGAGAGGAAGAGAGACAGAGGCAGAGAGAGGGAGAGAGGAAGAGAGAGAGGGAGAAAGAGAGAAAAAGAGGGGAGAGAGAGAGAGAGGGAGAGAAAGAGAGAGAGAGAGAGAGAGAGAGGGAGAGGGAGAGAAAGAGAGCGAGAGAGAGAAAGAGAGAGAGAGATGTGTGGGTATGTGCATGCCTGTTACCTTGGTGACAGGTTGTCATTCTTCATAATGTTGAGATGGAAAAGTGAAGGCGCCAGGCACACGGCCAGGTTCATTGGGGTCATCTGGTTCTCCTCTACAGATGAGGTGACATCACTCAGGAAGCAGAGCAGGGCCTGCAGGACCTCGCGGTTCTCGTCCGCCATCAGCATAATGGCTGCCTGCACTGCCTGCAAGCGCTGCTCTTTAGGAACGTCTACAGAGAGAGAAAATATCCCATAAACCTCCACTCATTCACGGTTCAGCAGCTGCGGATTCAGTCATTCGTGGATTGTTTCTTATAACCGAACTAACCGAACATTCTTTTTGCTTTCTTCGTGGCAATATGTACTTTTTCATGCATTTTAGTGCTGAATTATTAAGAACAATATAATTTACTAATTTTGTAACATAAATATTAACGTAAATTCATCTAAATTTCCATATAAAATATAACTGTATAATTTTTTTGGTACTTTTGAGAGAAAAACACTGTTCTTGTGATTTTCGTGATGTTCTTCTTAAAGCCTTGTATTTTTATTGCAGTAAATTAAATGAATTTATTGCTGTATTTACCTGCTTATACCAAAGAAAACGACAGCACATACCAAAGAAAACAGTTGTGCATGAATTACAGTGCAGTCTATACAGGGGTAACATTGGTATTTACATTCTAGCACTGCGGGAGTTCAGTGTACAGTACAGATACGGGTTTACCTTTTCATTTTCTTTAAGGGTAGTGTATTAAACTGAGTTTAAAATTAAATGAAAGTGTTTTGGGAGCATATCTGGGGGCATATTTAGGGTTTACACTATAAACACATATAAAAGGGTTAACACTATTTTTTTTATCACATCACAAATTCACGTTTTTTCACAGCTCCCACAAATGTCAGGGGTTTACTGTATACATATATTGAAAAATGAAAGTTGCAAAGATTTGAGTACTTTCATTATTTGTGATGAATCTTATGCCTCTCGTGTTGTGAACACACTTACACTGATAAATGTGGAGGAACGTCTCTCCCATCTTGCTGGTGAGCAATGGCTCGGGAAGATCTCGAAAAAACTGCTTCACCATATCTGCCACATCGTACGCACACTGGTCCTCATAGTCCACGCTCTCTGGAGAGCTCTCACACATCTGCCTCAGGGCCAGGATCCGCGACTTCACACCAGACTTGCGGAAAAGTCCCACCTGAGAGCAAACAAACCCATAAACAAAACGTTATCCCAGGACACAGGCCTCAACTGCAACAGCCCACAAGGTGACACTGACAAGCTACAGACTTGCACTGTAAAAATGTTGAGATTTTTGGAATTGTCTCGGGTAATTACTGAGGTCATTTTTTTAAATCAGCTTAGATTTGTTTGTCCATCCAGTGTTAGTTGGCCAATAAAACATTATATTACATTTTTCACTTGGCAGGAATCAAACCTGCTGGGTGGGGTGGGGGGTTGGGGGGGCAGAGGTGTTACTCTCTTTGCTATACAAATTGCGACCAAGTGACCAGATGGGTAATGTTACCATTACTGTTTATTCCATAAGAGACATGGTGTGTGTGCAATAGAAATTTCAATGGTTGCGTCACCCTTCATGCCTTTAGGGTGCAGTTAGGTAACATGAGTGACATACACTCAGAAGAGAAAGGCTTGATTTCCCGCTCCTTACAATACATGATCAATTGCTCAAAAATTAAATGCTTAAGGTGTAAACAAAGCCAGAGTGGGTTGATGTGAAATGCTCTGTTCTAGAGGAGCTCACAGAATCAAAATTGTTCACACTAGAGGTGACAGGAACCGGATAGTTTTAATGCCTCATGCAAAAGCTTTAACATATAATGACAACAGATAATTTACAATAGTGTTGCTTTAATTGGCTTGTAGACACTGTGATTCCTGGGTCCTATCCCCACCACTGTGAAGAAATTTGAATCGATAAGTTACTCTATTATGAGCAATTTCACGTCAGACCACTCTGAGCCACTTTGTTCACAGCTCAACCATTGAAGTATGCAGAAACGTAATTCCTCTGTAAATCTGACAGACCTGGTCGAGGCACTGGCTCCGGAGGTAGCGCAGGGCGAGCTGCAGGCAGAGAGGCAGAGGCTGGCCATAGCGCTGCACATGTATGATCAGAGGCACTCCAAACACACTCTTATCCTTGTACTCTGGTCCCTTCATCCGTTTCATGAACTTTGGCACCGACCTGGGAGAGAAGGACATGCAGAAGTAGGTCGATGGCTGTGTGAATGTGATTATGCACTGTGTCACTGTTTCCTGTAGGTACGCAGACTGAAAAAGCAGTCACTGGGTTTGCACAGCCCTCCTTTCACACTAGAGTGGCTTTCAAGATAGGAGTCTGGAGCCTGAATACATTCCATGGACTACATAAGACTGGAAAAGAGGCATGACAGGATGTGAACACGGATAAACACAAAGAACAGTGCGTTTTTCTGTCATTCCACATGTGGCTTTGTCGGTCGGTGTCTATGCATTTTCTTTTTCTCACATGCTCTCAAACATACAGGCACAATTTTGTAATCTTTGAGACTTTTCTGTAGATTTCATGTACTTAAATAATATAAATATTTGCACAATCATTTTTATTTATTGCTGTTTAACTCTGCATTTCTTGTACATGTAACCTCTTCTGCATTTTTTGCACACACTCTCTGCTGCTGGAATACCGTACCTGTCAAAATACTCTGTTTATCCAGACTTCAACTATTATTGATTGCACTGAATTGTATTGTTGCGTTTGTGTTTTTCTTGCACTCTCTTTTGCCCTGTCTGCATTTTTGTCCTGTCTGTTGTGGTGTTCAGTTCTGTTCTGTTCTTGTATTGCACCATGATCCTGGAGGAACGTTGTTTCGTTTCACTGTGTTGTGTGTATGTGGTTGAAATTACAAAAAAACCTACTTGACTTGAAATTAACCAAAACCCAACCTTAACCTATTATCCAAAAAGCACTATTGTTGGTCAAGTGGTGTCCATTATACTCAGCATATATTGTGGATCATCACAAAGAGCTTAATACATGCACTTTGTGGCTTCTCTTTCATTGCTCTCTGTGTCACCAATACACAGAGGGCGCACTGTAGCTGTACTGACGCGCTGTGATGGCAGGCGAATATAGAGCTTCAACCTTCAACAGACCAGCACAATTACCCAAAAACGCTTCTGCTCAAGCAGACCAATGAAAGCCTCCTGCTCAAACACTTTTTCTTTCCCTGCTCTCTGCATAACAGAGGGCTGATGAAATGTCTGCAAATGCCTGACTGCATTGCTATGAAAAAATCTGAAAGAAATTGACCTAGTTGGATGATTTACATAAGCTACTGTAGATGTTTTTTGCACTGAATATGAGCACACTAGCATTTGAACATCACTCACCAGGTCCAGCCATGTTTATTGGACATTGAGTATTTCTCCATAATGGCTGTGAGACGCAGCAGCGAGAACTTCTGCAGCAGGCTGAGCTGGCCTGCCGACTGGCTGGAGATTTGTGACGAGGCTCCTGACTGGCTGAGGCGGTTGGACATCCTGAAGCTGGGCCACCTGAGACTTAAGTCAAAAAACCAAAAATGAACATTTGTTGCTTTAAAGCTGACATTATGCATACTACGATTATGCAGACAGTAAGAAAATGTGTTGCCAAAATGCGAAAGTTTATTGCAATTGCTACTATATTATCAAACTTAAAATATTATGTACCAACAATGTTTTACAGTTGTCTTTTGTTCAAACCTACTACAAAATTTGAAAAACCTAATACAAAATGTGAAAAAATAGGGGTTAAAAAATGCTGCTGTATAATCTTACCTATTAGTGAATATACAGAAAAAACAATATGTGCTTTGGCAAAGGTGGCCTGTCCCATCAGTGTGCAGCAGTTAGCAGTTTGGTCAGTGTTAATGGTGAAAGGAAGGCAGAGCAAACCTCAGTCAAGAGCTCTCTGCTCCTAGAGATCCACTCAACCTGAATTTATTTATCTAACACACTCAGCTGACCTACTGTGAGAGGTCAGAAACGTAGGCAGTTAAACAAATTAAACATTAGAGGAAGGTGGGTTAGAAAGATTATGACTTCTTTTCCACCTTTTAAAATGCCGCCACGTCAGGGCTGAGATATAAAGGACGAGGCACCATAAATTGAAAATGTCACTGAACTGGTTACTGAACTGGTGTTTGGAGTCACTCGGTTGAAAAAAGACATGTGTAGAGTAGATCTCCAGGAGCAGAGTTGGACTGCCCTGCTCCAGTCAGGTAGCTATAAAGGTGCGGGCTCTCACCGAGGTCGTGTCAACGACGCCCCCACCCCAGAGTCTCGCCTCTCTCTAGTGCTGGAAGTGTCTGTATCGTTCAGAGATACACCGTCCCTATCTCCATCACTGGGAGTGGTCACTGAGGTCCCTTCAAAATCCAGCGTGATCTGACTAGACGACTGAGCATCTGTCATCCCCCTGTCACCCTCGCCCTCACCCTCAGGCAGGACATTCTTGGACCAGTGATCCACGATCTGCTGTAGGCCGTTCACATGCTGCAGGATGTCATCCAGGTGTGGAAAGAGATCCTCCTTCTCTAGGTCCATCAAGTCCCCGGTGCTGGCGTACAAGTGTGAACCTGGCACATTGTCGTACACACTGATCCGGCTGCCACGCGGACAGCAGCGGGTCAAGGGCCGTTGGTCCCTGTGGCCCGTGGCTTTCCCAGGTCTCGGCTGCCGCAGCCGCTCTGGCTCTTGGACCCTCCAGTTCCGGGTTTCCCCACTTGCTGGGGCCAGGCTCTCAATGGACAGTGCCTTGGGGAAGGTGCCTGGCTTGTGGTCCTTTGGGATATGCACCACCAGGTCCTCATAGGAGCGAAATTCATTCCTGCGACTCCGCTCTACAGGCCTCCTCCTCTGGGGGACCCCGGAGAGCACGTCCAGATCTTCAAGGTACACCCCTGCCCGCTTGCTGGCACTGTGGGGTTTGGGCACACACTCCTTCAGATCGGTGCCAGTGCTGCCACATGTCTCTGTTTGGCTAGTCTCCTCATCGCAAGCCAGCCTGGTTGAGCAGTTGCCAGCAGTAGGAGAGTCTTCAATACTTGGCGCCTCTCCGTTGACTATTGGAATGCAACGAAGTGTTTTGAGAGCCTCAGGCTGACTCTGCAGAACCGGCCCACTAATGGCTACCGAGCGGCGCTCAGGGCGCCCCAGCGAGGGCCCCCACGAGCGCCCCAGTGTCTCCATCCGCCGAAGGAAGTCCTTAGCACGTGTGCGCCCACGCCGCCCACTTTTGGCAGGAAGTGACCCATAGTGAGGCAGGTCTCGGGGCACGCTCAGGGGTGCAAGAGAAGCGGTGTCAGGCATGACGGACAGAGAGTCCTCGCTGTGCAGGGAGCAGATCTCTGGCTCGCTCAGGTCAGTCAGGACGCTCTCGCTGCTCACTGTCGTCCTCAGGCCAGGACCCTGTGGAGGGCTTCGTCCATCTGCTCCCACCAGGAGAAGGTCGATGTCCTGAAGGCGAGACCAGCGGCGGCTGCTCCGCTCAAACGTCCATCTACTGCTGATGGCCAGCAGGTCGTCCTCATCAGAGTCCTCGCTCTGCAAGAGACAAGTGTATCAGGGGTTAACCTCTTAAACGCTATGCTTTTATCCAGCAACTAGTCTAAAACTAGCACGCAGTAGGTACGTAGTTATCCGAGTGAGGAATTTAGAAACCACGTAGATCCATGGTTGCAACATCCAATAAGCTGAAGTTTATTGCATTTGCCAGTACAACTCCTCCCCCTTAAACTATGTGAACACCTTAAACTTCACAATGTGAAATTCTTTCTCTGCATTTAACCCATTCACAAAGAGAAGCACGGGGCTGCCACCAACGAGGGGTGTGGTACCTTGCTCAAGGGAACCTAAGTGATAGCCATTCAAGGATTCAAACCCACGACCTTCTGAGCTCAGGGCGAACTTTGATGATGCCCTGAAACACTCAGTACTGAGGTCAATAGGACAGGAATAAAACAAAGAAAAGACACTCAGCTGAAAATCAAACAATACATTTCTGACAACCAACGTGTTAACTACGCTCTTAAGCATCAAATGTTTTCTCATGCTTCATCAGAATTCCACTTTAACCAAAAACCATGAGATGTTTACTAAGCTGTGAGACATTTGCTAAGTGTTTTACCAAGGAAAAGGACAAAAGGATGTCATAGAAAAAAGCAAATGGACTGGAAGCCTATTCAAACTCGAAGGTAACAAAGCAGACCATCAGACACTACAAGAAAAACTACAAACACTTCTCCATCTCTGAATTTGACTCATTAAATCTGAAGCATATTTAATGTTTTTTTTGTGCAAAGTGTGCACAGAATTTATTTTCTAATGTGAGTTCGACATTTTATGTTTCTCAGTGTCTGTGTTTTTCCATGTTCTGAGTTCACTACATCTCACAGTTATGGTTAAGCTACTTCATTGCAGCCACTGCTGGAGTAAAACGTTTTTTCCCACTGAAGGGGTCCCGTCCATCTAAAAGAGCAGTCCTGGCACCACTAATTCTCACAAGCCAATGGTATATATGGATAAAAGTAGTATTTTGATCCTAGATTTGATATGTGAATATGCTTGTCCACTAAAATAGGTGCCGGTTCTAGATTCAGCTTACTAGCAAATTAAACCTTAACATTAGCAAACAACAACCCTTAACATTAAAACTACCTTCATGTTCAGATGTTTTTGGAATTAGCTTCAAGAGCTTGAATTTGATATATATGTAAGTCTAGTTATTTCATCCATAATGTCACACCCCTATGTCCCCTATGTCTCAAGTGCTTTCATGCGCAATGGTATTTGGTATTTTCATCTTGTGGCTTTATTAGACTTTTAGGAGTTTGGAAATCTACTGCCTCATCAAAACTATCCACATTTGTCTGATGAGTCTGCTACTATATGTCTGCACAGGCTACCACAAGGGAACAGACAATCTGAAATGATTAAACTCCTGGGCATCCCACAGCACAGGAAACAGCTGTAGGGATTTTGTTGCCAATTCCTTCACCTAATATCAAGCAAATTTTCCTGCAGACAAATTCCTTCAAAACATATCTAAACTGTAAGAACACTCATGAACAGTACTGAAAGAGACAAATGGCATTTGAGAAATGTGTGGAACCTTTCAAAAACACCCTACAGTCATATTTGCCGACATTTTTGAAGACACAGCAATGGAAGAATTTCAAATATTCGCAAACAAGCAAGAGGAGAACGACCACTGTCGGGAAGGGCAGTTTTTCAGGATTCCTCTGACTCCTCTGGCAGTGTAAGGGAATGACATGACGATAAACACAAGCCTCTGAAAGTGACTGGTGTCGCCAGGCAAAGTGGACGAAAGCACATACTTCACACTGAGGTGAGTCTGAAGATACATGACAGTTACTACTGACAGTGAACAATTTTCATGTATCATAACAGAGAAGAAATAAACAGCCTGACTGACTGATTTATATATAAAAGACTGGTGGAATTGTCCAAATTACAGACTGAGGAAAAGAAAATGTGACTTAAGTGAATGTCATTTATGTTATTTATGTCAAACGTATAAAAATAAACAAAAAATACAAAAACCCATGAACTTACTCTCTTCTTGGGGAAGCCCACGTCCAGTTTCATGGAGGCACACTTGTTTAGAGTGTTGAGCCGCCTGGAAAAGGTAAGAGAGGCAAGTTAGAGTCCAAAAGTCAAGAACTAAAGCATCAGTCAAAGCCCATTCCTCCATAAAGCAGAGGCCGAAAGAGGGGAGAGAGGTTTGAGCAGACCAACCCACGCAACATCCCTTGAGCCTCTCTTAGCCCCTCCCACTCTCAGGTACGAAACCACCCCTACCAGATGTGATTGGTTGTTGGAATGAGTGAGGGCGGGCAGGTCAGCTGGGATCCCGTGCTCTTTCAGAAGAGGTCAGAGAGAAGAGTGACTGTTCAGAACGAGTGCCTGGACAGTGGGGAGGGGCCGCCGGACCCTCTCTTCCTCCTCTTTGAAGTCACCCTTAAGCAGCCTTTAACATTCTAATCTTCACCCCAGGAGCAGGGCAGTCCTCCCCCAACTCACACAGCTATTTTAACCGCAACCAGTCAAGAGTAGTTATATTCTTGCTCTGTATTATCCAAGAGTAATTATGTGATTACATATTATATAGTTATAAATTCATTTACACACCATTTTCATTCTACATCAACAGTTTCTGACTTTTTTTGCCTTTTGTTTCAGACATTGCAAAATATCAAGAATGTTGTCATGGATTGTCATGTCAGATAATGCATATATCATGGAAAACAAAATTGTTCCTAATTTTTTTTAAATAATAAGGATATATAAGCAGCATGTAAGTATGTAAGTTACAAAACTGACGATCTGGTCATTACAGTCCGTATACTAAAACTAATTTCGATTTATGCATTCGCCTACTAAACCTCCAGCAGTTTGGCCCCGCCCATTCACACTGAAGTTATAAGGAGGGTTTCAGAGCGCACTGCAAGCTGACATAGGCAGAGTAACAGAAACAGCCTGTTTAATACTAAATGATAAACAGAGGCTGGAAAATAGTTGTGTAAAAATGAATTATGACTGTTTTTAATTCATGAATTTGTACAAACTTCATTAGTGAACCTTCTTCGGAGGAAAAAAAACCCCAAGAAAAATACAGATTATGGGACCTTTAATATAACAGGGTCATTTTACCATTGCAAGTTGTCAGGACAGACACTGTAATGTTTGATGTCATGACATGTAATTAGACTAATTTGTCAGTCATAACCTGTCATGATATCAAACACTGTAGCATGTGTTCTGAAAATAAACATAATCTGACATAACAACTTGACAGCATATGACATCTGCCCTGACATGTGTATGGCAAGGTTTACAAATGTTTACCTTTTGATTAAATTCAAGTCATAATAAAATATTATGTGATGTAAAATATAAATGTGAGGTTTCTTAGAAATTGAACATTGTTACTAAGGGTTAAGTCAGATTAAGACTGGTCTATTTTTTGTCTTTTAAAAACTTTGACCATATCTTGCAGGTTTGCCTCTATTACTAAGTTTGGAATCATTTGTCATATATACTAATAATATTTGTCATTTTTAATAGATACAGTGCAGACTGAAATACTGTACTCAATTTGTTGTATTCATTAATTCAATCTACTGTATTTAATTTTTTTTTTCAATCTATTGCATTTTCAATAGTATTTTTAGATGCTTTTTTCAATATTTCAAATGTTTCGGAAACACCAAGTAATTATTTTATGATAAATAATACCCTGTAATTATCTATTTACAATAATATATTATCTTTTCATGTATGAGACATTCTGGAAGTTCATTTTAACATTTTAATGCAATAGAACATGAATCTATATACAAGCAGCATCAAAATAGTATAACTGTACGCATGTATCGTCAACTAATTAATTTTATATAATCGAAAACAGTGATTCCAAGCTTTTAAATGCTAGTGTATGAATTTTGTGTTTATTCTCCATGCGTTTCAAATGTTTTCAAGTGATATGTATTTTCTTGTTTTTCTCTTGAGAATCGCTTCTTTTTTTGTACATTTTATTTTAGAATTTTCATATCTGAGATTCACTTCTTTTACTTTAAAAAATTAAAGAGGTTTACCCTGAAACTTACGAGCAAATGTGGTTTCACTCATGCAAAACCTCCAGGCCGCTTTCTGCAAAAGCTGCAGAATGTCCAGCCCCATATATTCACTCATAAACCACTTCTGGCACCTTCAACACCTCATTCCTCAAAAAAACACAGCTCATGACATGTGCCTGTTTAATCGGTGTGTTTCAATTAACTCTCCACAGTCATTTTCTGTAGCCGGCTGTGCACTCGATGACTGCATTCTGGCCTTATTAAACCCCAGGGGCCCAGACTGCTGCAATTAAGAAGAAAATCAGTGTGTTTGCACCGGTGTGCTGCGATATGCATATGGTCACGTTTCCATTTTAACGCCTCAGGACTGCAGGAGGTGCGTGTGTGTATTCTGTGACAGTAAAGCTCTCAGTCACTAACGCTGTCATTACTGTAGTTAAAGAAGAGACCAAACCTGCTAGAAAGCCTCATGGCGGCAGCTCACTCACGCAACACACACACACACACACACACACACACAGACACACAGCCATCTGTTAGTGTCTAGAGGCAGCCCCCCAGCCCCCCAAGGCTCCCTCTGGCCTGTGAGAGGGACATCAGAGTGGGCTCCAGAGGGGAAACATTAGGGATCAAAGCAGCGGAGACAGAGACACACTTTATGGAGGACACAGGTCAGACAGCTCCAGAGGTGGGGTCGCCACTGCAGGACCAGCAAGGCTTTCCTGAGGACTTTCACACACATACGGGACAACTGTTCACTTAATCCCCTCTCTTTGAACACAAATACATTTCCCATGATAAAAAATGTAAAGGTTCTAAGTGCATTCCAACAATACCACCTTAGTTCTGTTCTGTTTCAGAGTTTTTTCATTCTATTTAGTTTCTTCAGTTCGGTTCTGTTCCACCATTTGTGACCCTAAGTCCTGCACGAACTCCTAAACTGTTCCTAGACGCTCCAGTGTTAACCTTGTTAACGTGCTGCTCGTTTTTTCAAAGATAAGGACAACGAGATGAAAAATGACAAATAGAAAATGACACTGCATAACGAAAAAGACATTATCTCTATTTCTTTACTTCTGTTTTATTAGATCAAATATAACCCAATCACGTACACAAGTAGATAATACAGCTGGGCTAGTGTAATAACTCCTCTGGATTACTTAGTTCTTAATGACTGAAAGGCAGTATAGGATCAATTTCACAAGCAAGTAGGCTGGCATGGCATTAGTTTTCCACTAGCACTCCGAGCCATCCAATAGACCCTCATCCTTTTTTACTACAGAAGAACAAAGACCCCTACTGGCCAAGGACTGGAGCAGTCATCTGCATCACCTCTAACATTACACATACAGCAAATACACCAATAAAACAGTATGCCACAGACACAACTTACTTCGTAATAGCAACTGCAATGCTGTTTAGTCAGTCAGTGCTGTGCTTCAGACGAATATAATCTCTGATTAAGTGTAAAGTGACCATTTTTGTCATACGTGAACACACCACAGTATGAACAGTGCATTTAACCCATTTAACCCATTCACTAAGTGAAGCAGCGGGCGGCCAGGAACACAGTGCCCAGGGACGGTATTTTGCTCAAGGGTACCTCAGTGGTGCCATTTGCAGTCCTGGGATTCAAACCCGCGCCTTTCTGATCACAGGGTGAATGCCCTGACCACTAGGCCACCAGCTGCCCCAAAATTTAATGACCTGACCTATTAGAAACAACTTAATCTCTGCTTATTATAGAAAAATCTTTAATAGAAAGTCCTTTTAGAGTCGTCCAACCTCTACAACAGTATTTGGTCTGCCTGCTAAGTTTATACAACATGGATACATGCATCTACACAATCAATAGTGCACCAGACATTTGACAGACTATTTACAAGCTTCCCTTATTAATTATTCCTTTATAAGGTCTGAGGGTCTCTGTAACTTATAAACCTGCCCTACATGTTGACTCAGGTACTTTTGGTTCAGATTTTGGCTCGTCTCAGCATTTCTTCTTTATGCTTTAACAATATTTTCCTCAGCTTGATCATTAGCGTGTCCGTTTGAGAACATGATGCCTCTTATGCAGAGTCCAGCAAAACAGCAATATTAATTAAGAAACAGCATTAAATTTGCAGAAGAATGCACATGGTCCTGTTTAAGACTTGGGACTTGAGACATGTAGTCCTGACTCAGGACTTGAGTTTTACCTGTATTCTGGACTCCCACCTCTGCATCCAGACTTACTCTTGAGGATGATCTGTCCATCTATATATGTAACAATCACATACACACACACACACACACACATTAACCAGCAAAAAACAGCCTCTTTCTTACCGACACAGGGGCTCCACCAGATCCTTGTCGAGAAAGTCATGGTCATTTTTGACAGCAGATATGTCAATGGGAAACTGTGAATCTGAAGAGAAAAGACAATGATTACCAGTCGGTGGTGTTAAGGAAACTGATTACCAGTCTGTGTGTGTGTGTGTGTGTGTGTGTGTGTGTGTGTGTGGATGCATAGGAGTCTGACAGAATTAAAAGGAAGAAATTCTGGAGAAGATCATCTACAGTGTGCTTTTGTCCAGCACCAAGCTAAATTTGTGTCCTGTCAGAAAACAGACCCCTGATGCATAATTTTATTTGTCTGATGACTCAAAATGTCTGAATAGCTCATTGTTTTCCATTGTTTTCTCATGAGATTTTCACTATGCAGTCCCAGTTTACTAGGCATTAAGCATAGGACTGCCGCAAACTGCCGCAAGGAGGGGTGATGGAGAGGAGGAGGAAAGGAGGATGCAGGGAGAGCAAGAGACAGAGCGAGAGAGAGAGAGAGAGACAGACAGAGAGAGAGAGAGAGAGAGAGAGACAGAGAGAGAGAGAGAGAGAGAGAGCTTCCGGCTCTTCAGATGGAAGACTGAGGGAAAGGCCTGAGTTTTTCAGCTCAGCGATAGCAGGGCCTTTTTCCCATGACCCCCTGCTCCCCTTGGACAGAAACTCCAGGCTGGAAATAGCACGGCGTGGCCCTAGAATGGACTGAAGAGTGGAAAAAACTCAACAGACTATGGGCCGAGAGCGCACAGCTGTGTCAATGCAGCCGCTGGAGCGTTCCAATAGGCGGATGGAGCAGGGAGGGTCACGCATATCTCATAAACCAGTGCGATGGTATGGGCCAGACAAAGAGAGCACACTGTACAGCGTAGTCCCCGGAGTAAAGGACTCGGCATGCAGGATGTAAGTCTCTGACTCTCTCCGTGTCTTCCCTTTTCCTCCCCTTCCCTACCGAATGACAGTTTGTGTTTAACAGCTAGTAAATCAGAGCGTGTGAGTCTGGTGTATGTGTTTAAATAAGCATCGTCCACACTCACCCTCATAGAGCTGGGCATACTGTGGGAATCCTGCTGCCCGCAGCCAATCACATGCCTCCTTCGCTTCAATTTCTGGAAAACAGCCAGAAGAGAAACAGTTTGCATGATTTCTGGATGTACATACCACACACACACACACACACACACACACACACACACACACACATACACACACACACATACACAGACTGCCACCTCCCAACACAATACACATTTCAGTGAATGTTGCCAGAAACTGTATTCTCTCACTCCAAAGAGTTAAAAATACTTCAGAAAAAAATGCACCCAAAAATCACATTAGTGAGAAAAAAAATTTGGAGTATCTTGAGTGTCAGAAAAACTTAGTTTTTTATTTGATGCTGTTTACACTGTGTGTAAATTGGGTGCAAAACAACATTTATCGCACTTATAGAAGTGGTCTGAAATAACTTCAGATAACTGCATATTGAATTAACTCATACTGAAAGCTAAGAACATTTTTCTTTCTTCTGTAAAGCTGCTTTTTTATAGAGTTATTCTTCAGACAGTGGCGATACAGGGATTTATATCCAAACTCAATTCCCAGACAATTCTTGGCCATTTCCTTCTTTGACTTTTTTAATGGGTTTAACAGAGCTATTTAATATTGCAACAATGCAAATACAACTGTACGGTTTTAGTTGTTCTGTGATATACATAAACATACACAAAAACCCAGTCAGGCCAGATTCACAGAAAAGCTTAAAAAAATAAAATAACAAACAAACAAACACATATAACATCAAACAAAAGAAGACAAACAATAAGGGCACCAAACCATGTGAACGCCTCAAACTTTAAACCTTGTGAAAAGAACTGAACATTCCCTAAAAATAGCCTTATTTTCTGTAGTTTGAGAAAGTATAGCACATCCTGAATCCAGTGCGTATGACATGCTGTTGTAGGAGATTTACATTTTGTCAGAATTCATCCTCTAGCTAATGGAGTTTTAAAGGCATTTATATTCTTCTGGGATTGAGAGACAAAAGGAAACATGACTGAAACTGCAGAAAGAGCACTAAAGGGGTTTGGGTTATGCTTTTGGCCCAGTCAGACAGACAGAGTATTGGAAATTCTTGTCCAGATTCTGGACAAGGAAGAACAGACCCAGATCATGTGTAAAGGTCTGGCAGAAGACATCTCTCACACCTCAGGGGTGACACACTTAAAAATAAGTTTGGTGTACTACCTTACTTTATACCTAATAGATCAAATCTTCTAAACAAACTTTGATAGAAAAAGGGGTAAGATAAAAAATAATTGGGTCATATTTACAAGCAGATAAAGAATTAGGAAGATTGCTGCTAAATAAAAAAGTCAATTTGTGTAAGAGTGTGATGGACAGATGAGAAAAATGAGTACTCTCTCTTTAACTGGTTTAGAAAACACCCAAAATCAAAAGCATTAAACTTTTCTGTGAAAGACATAACTTTTGCAGATTTGTATAGAGTGCAAGGGGCAGAGGAGGACCAGTCTAACTGGGGACCCAGACAACAACTTCAACAACTTGAAAGTAATCTGGAGATCTAAGATGAGTTCCTATAAGTCAATCATTTGAGCTCCCAGGGGCTATAAATAATACTGAATTTTGCAGCAGTTGATAGGGTTATTCAAGCCTCATCAGTTGAGACACAAAGTCCGTTGCCTGATCTGGTTTCTTAAACTTGATGGTTGGTTCATCTGGGAGATATGGAGTCCAAACTAGATGTTAGGGCACGAGCGTAACTATTCCTTCGCTTGACGAATGCATGGCGCTTCTCAGTCACCTACAGGGTAAACTCTGGAAAAACTGAAATTCTCCTTCCTTTGTAAGACAGGGGGAAGCTTCCTTGCCTTAAGATGTGGTTCCTGACCTGAAGAAGTTCTGATGTCCACCTGGCGATGTGTGCAGCTTCTTTTCAAACTGAAGGAGGTTTTTTTATGTGGTCTTGAAGAACAGTTCTCCAGGCTTCCTGAAGGATTTTCAAAGACTCTCATTTCCAGTCCAGTCCCTGAACCTGACCAGTTTCAGAGGAATGTTTTTTGTTTGTTAAGACCCACAGTGACCTACGTATGAATCATTCAAGCAGAACAAAGAGCATCTAACTGAAGTCCTGGACCAGTGAAGAAACAGGAGCAGATGATTCCAGATGATCAGGCGGTGTATCTTTAGGCACAGTTGCAGTACAACATTTGTTCCTATTTCTTTCATTTTAATCTACTCAATAGGCCAAATATAAGATAGTTTGAAAGGAATGCAAAAGTATTTTTGTACCAACAAGGTGATTTAAAGCAAAATACAAAGAACTGAGAGATAGGACAAGATATTGTCACAGGCTGTTTGATATGACTGCCAGAAGGAAAAAATATACAAAAAGTACAGAACTTCTAGTGGCCGACAAATTCTTGCCATTTCAGTGCAACTACAAATAAACTGTAAAATAAAGATACCAAAGAAACAAGTATAATTTGCCAGACCCAAGAGGTGAAAAAAACAGTTACACAATAGAACACATGATTTTAATTATTTGACAATACTGTTCCTGCAATATCAGTAATATACAATCAATGATGTTCTTTTTTGCTCAAAAAACAACGAACAGTTTCACAAAATGGAAAGCTATCATGGCATTGTCCTGGATGCACTTGTCCTGGGGGATGCAGAATATTATCAAAATTATCATAATCAATAGCAGGTAATAGCTTAATAAAACTGCTTGATATCTGAAAGGGGTTAGATTTGACATTTCAAGAGTAGGATGTTTAGGTGATGCTGGGTTACTGTGGTGACATATTTGCATTTAATTCATTTTACTGTACTTGCAGGCCCACGGTAATAAAGATAAACTTACTTGGAATCTCTTCATTTTTCAGAAAAGATCATCGGTGCCCCCCTGCCCTCCATCCAGGACCTGTACCGGTCAAGAACCAGAAAACGGGCAGGGAAAATCACCACAGACCCCTCACACCCTGGACACAGACTTTTTGACCTGCTGCCCTCTGGCAGACGGTATAGAAGCCTGCAGACCAGGACCACCCGACACAGGAACAGTTTCTTTCCCCTCGCCATCTCCCTCCTAAACAGTTGAACTGTCACACTGCTTCACACTTCAGGACTGCAACTGCACTTTATGTACACTCTGTTGTATTCATCCTATAATCCTGTGTTTTCTGTAAATAAGATTTAGATTGTTTATATTGTTGTGTTTTTAGATTGTTTATATTTTGTGTTTTTTATGGTTGTGCTTGATAGACACCATCAACCGGAACTAAATTCCTTGTATATGTCCGCGCATATACCTGGCCAATAAACACGATTCCGATTCTGATCCTGATTCTGATTTTCTAAACATTTATGGTTTTAGCAGATTCATATACATAAGAAACTAATTCCTGTATCATTGCATCCAAAATAGTGTGCCAAGAATCCCACAACTGGCCAAACATGCAAAAACAAAAGTAGCAGAAGACAGTGAGTGATAAAGAGAGCAGCCACTGATGTTCCTCTCTTTCTTCTGACACAATAAAAAGTAAAGTGTAAAGTGGCCATTTTGGTCACTCGCAAATACACCACACCACACAGAGTGAACAGTGTGAAATTGTCTTTATTTCTCTGTATTTAACCCATTTAACCCATTCACCAAGTGAAACAGAGGGCAGCCAGGAACAGCGCCTGGAGGAGCAGTGTTTGGGGGTGGTACCTTACTCAAGGGTACCTCAGTGGTGCCACTGGCAGTCCTGGGATTTGAACCCATGACCTTCCAATTACAGTGGCAACCCCCTAACCACCAGGACACCAACTGCCAATAGAGGCAGTGGGACAGACACAGGTGAGAATGGAACGCATTTCACCACAGAACAGCAACTGCATGTTTGTGCTGCTTCTTCTCATCCAATCGCAGAAAGTTTGGACACCAAGCTGGTGGCAGACAGTGCATTCACTCTTTTAAACAGCCTCTTTTCTCTTTCTCTTTTCTGTTCTCTCCCAAGCACAGCTGCTACACCAATATGTAGACTCCTTTAGTTGCTTTCTGCTCATTTTCTACTCATACATATCTTTTCTACTTCCTCTCTCTCTCATGTTCTCACACACAGATCTGATACACACTCATACAGACTGGTTCAGTCCCACTCGTTTGATTTCAACCTCCCATTCTTATCTTCGCTGCTTCCTCTCTCTCTCTCTCTCGCTCTCTCTCTCTCTCTCTCTCTCTCTCTCTATCAATGTCACTCTGTCTCGCTTCTGTTCTCAGACATACAGATCTGACACACCTTCATACAGGCCTGTTCAGGCTACCTCCTGTTCTTATCTTTTCTACTTCCCCTCTCTAGGATTAAATATATGAAAACAGATTGCTCTATCAAGTTACAGGCTATGTTGGGTATTTTTTTGTTTGTTTTTTTTTTACACGTTTTTAAATAAAATGAGGTGGTATTTATGAATACAGTAGTCATTCCGCAAGCAAAGGTTGCTTTTAAAATCAAAGACTCTCTGTTTCGCTCTGTTGCCCACCAGCTCCGTCTCTCCCCGGCCGCCGCCCCAAGAACCGTGGAATGAACAGCTGGAGCAACTAAACACATGGAATTTAAAAGAGCCATATCTTGGAAAACTGAATTATCCACATTTTTACACAAAAGGTTGGATGTATTTGTAAACAGTGTTTCAAGTTGTTGTAAACAGAAGTTTCAAAGTATACTGTTGACTTCCCAGGCCATTTATTCCATATTTGGAAACCGCGCTGTGAAAATGACATTGCTTTTGTGATGTCACAAGCACCAATTGCTCCACCCAATCACTCTGAAGCTATAAGGGCTGTTTTAGGAAAGACTGCTTTTTGAATGAGGCACAGTGCAGGACAGCCATTCAGAACATAGCATGATGTTCACATATATGTATTAAAGGCACGGTCACAGGCTACTTAAATTCTAAGGTATAAAAAAAGAGGTTAATCCAGCGGTCCGAATGGGAATATGGTCAAAATGCTAAAAATGAACTATGATGGCATAAATGTCATCAGGAAAGAAAAATAAAATACGATAAACATGTAAGATATGGGTCTTTGCTCTCATGGAACAAAAGTCCGGTATATAATTCAAGCATTTAATTGCACCTGCACTGTTTCGTCAAGCTCTGAGAACATTTATGGAGAATCCAAGAAGATTCAGGAGAATGCATCTCGCTTTGACAGTATGCTGGGAGCTAAATCTCCAACTCTGTCAGCGGAAAGATGGTTCCGCTTTGTCATGGGCTGTAACTCAACACAGCCTGCCGTCTGGCTGCTGGGTCTTTTCTGACACAGAGAACCACATTTCTAGCACTAGAGTTAACACCAGAATCTGCGGTGTGTAAACACTCATCAGTCGATCGGGCGCTGCTGACATGTACCATCAGCATGAGTGAAGTTCAGTGGAAGGACTAGTACAGCAAAAAATCTTATTTACACAAATTCCTCCATTCTCTAAAATATACTTGATCACTTAAGAATTCTTGTTCTCTAGACTTTGCTTCTTTGGTTATGTGCTGGAGCTTTTTGCCAAAAAACACAGACAAAATCCAAACTTCTACTGGATCCTACTACTGTTTTTAGCTAGACAATGTATTTTTATCCATGTTTACAGATGACACTTACTTAACAACTCAAACTGGCTGGAGCGAGTATGTGATCTGCATGATGCTGATGGCTTAGACATAGACTTGTATTACTTGTTAGATACATTAAATTGTATCTCCAGTGCAAAACTAAAGAAGCAAATCTCCAACACCAAACATGACTTTCCTGAGTACAGTTGGGGAAAACAGATCTTTTGCTGAACTGATGTTTTTCTGAATAGATCTTTTGCTTCAAATAACTGTAAATGTCCACAAGCACAAACGTCACATGATAAATGTCTTTTCTGCAGAATTTCAGGGGCCTAACATGTTAAAATGGTTTAAAGTCACAATTTCTCAAATATGATCCCAGTGTGCCCGCGGTGCACTTCCCCAGTCCGTACATATACAGCACCCATACCAACAGCATCTCTACAGCCACAGCCTTTGGAATCTGTCACTGGGCACCAAAGCGGCCGAATTACAGGGACAGTGGCGATCAGTTAAAATGTGTCCACTATGTAGAATCCCTGCTCACATATGGAAGCCATTAGAGGGAGATGTGATGGGGCCTTCTGCAGGGTGGAAATACGGCTAACGGGGGAAACACTCAGCAGGGTGCAGCCAGACTCGCACTCGCACACAGGAAGCTGCTTTATGTCACACACAGGAAGCCTTTTCTAATGTTTATTTGTTTGTTTATTTGGCTTGATTGCCGTTCATGAGAATGTCCAAAATCAGAGTGAAAAAACTACTCTAATTATGGTTACCACCACTTCTATTTTCTTTACCCATAGCAGTATATACACTATGGCCAAAGACATCCATCCTGATTGCTAAGTTCAGGTGTTTCATCCACCCAGTCAAGCTCATAACCACACAGTCTCCACAGGGTAGTACGGAAGAGTTCAACAACTTTACAGAACTGTCATAAGTCAATTTCATGTCATGTTTTGATGGTGTAGCAGCTGTGTGCAAAGCTAAAATGTCTATATGTGCAATTTGCATTAGTCGGAATGGTGAAAAGCAGACTGACACTGGACTCTGAAAACATGTTCTCTTGAGTGATGAATCACGCATCAGTTATTGGAGAGTCTGATGGATGAATCTGGATTTATTGATAGTCAGGCAAATGCAAACTGTCAGACTGCATTGTGACACCAGTCAAATCTGGTATAGGAGGGATAATGGTGTGTTTTTCAGTGTTTTGGCTCAGCCCCTTGGTTCCAGTGAACGGTAATGTTAAAGATTTTAATACAGCATACCAAGACCATTAAATGCTTTCCCTCTGTGGCAACTGGCCCTTTCGTTCAATATGAAAAAACAGGCTCCACTGTTTAATGACAGACCACAGTATGAAATGATAAACTGCGTAAAACACCACAAGACACCGCCTGTATCTTATCCCCACTCTTCATAGTCAAAAGATGTGGGATGTTCACTAGAGAGCAAATACATAAACTTCATAAGAAACATGAACTTCCACTCACTCGTACTTCCACTCATTTCCTCTAATGAGGTCTTTACAGGTTCACTTGGAAGTGCCCTAGGCTTCAAACTGTAGCCTATAATCATGCACAATTTGTCAGGAGCTCTCTACTCCAACAGGTCAGTTTCTGACCACAGGACTGCTGTTAACAAAATTAAAGGCCATTCTCAGCACAGGAGTGACACTGACAATGGACCTGCAAGGTACAGGTTTCTGGCAAAGCGGCCGGTGAATGTAAACCATTAAAGAGAGAATTAGACACTGGCACTTCCGGCCCTCTGCGCGCTTTTTCTGAGAATCTGATGAACGCTCTCATCCCAGGAAAAGGGAAGCTTCTACAAGGTACAGGAGACCCCTGAGCCCCTTGTGTGGTGGTACATAAAAGACACTCCAAAACTTTCTAAAGCTCAGAGGGGATTCTGGGTAGAGGCGAGAAAGAGGGCAAGAATCACAGACTCCGAAGCTGTGGGAACAATGCGCTGCTGTTTTTCTGCCACCCAGTTTAATTAACACAGACCCCTGGCATCTCATGTGCTCTGTGACAGGAAAGCCCCAACACAAAGCCACACATGCCCGTCATGTCTACACACACCCAGGAACAAAACCACACAAGTCACATAACTATTTGCAATTAATTATAAAGGCCTACATAATTTATCATGCTCCAAACTTGTCTCCACCTGAGTTCGATTAAGGCCTAATGAGTCAAATAAGCTCTAAGACACAAGTGGATCAAATAAGTGGATCAAATAAAATGTTTGAGAACCTCTTAATTATTATTAGGGGTGTCAAAATAACGTTAATTTCAATCAATTAATCACAGAAAAAATAACGCAAAAAAATGTAACGCTGATTAATCGCATGCAGTGGTGACTCTTTAAGTCAGGGGTGTTCGGAAGCATTTTTAAAGTGAAGATGGGAAATGTTGGTGGGGACACCCCAACAGCGTGCCCCCCCCCCACATTAAAATGCTTCTGACGCCCGTGCTTGTATATCCATTGTCTTACAGATGGACTTGGTTTTATCATCGTTCTTGCTGAAGCTTTTTTTTTTTTTTCCTCAGCATTTTAGGTCATATTACACATGAACAGTGCAAAAAACGTTTTGCTGTAAACACTTTTACAGCAAAAAATGTGTGTGATTAATTTAGACTGATTAATCAGAGAGCTTGTAATTAATTAGATACATTTTTTAATCGCTTGACAGCCCTAATTATTATACAATTATGTCTTAAAATGTGATCTTCGCCAAATCAGCTATTGATAATAAGAACCAAATAAACAAATTTTCCACTGATTTATTAAGGAAAGTGATGCAAAACGAAATGCCTTTGTTGGGAAATGTCTATGAACCTCTGCTTTAAGTGCAGAGTGAATTAAGATGAGGGTAACAAAATTTTCAGTTTGTATGCTTAGGCTGATGTATTTTAAGGGCCGAGACACCCAGACTCACACTTAATTATTGTCCAATTGTTTCCCTGACCAGCATCATTCAGTATACCGCACAGACCTTTCTAGAGGCTCACATACTTTTGGCGACAAAAACATTCAATATTGGATCATTTTGTTCAATAAATGAAAGAAGAACTATGATATTGCTTGTGTTCTTTGTTTTACTGTTTCTCTTCATCAACGTCTATGTCCTAAATTATCCCATTTTATTTAAAATATATTCAAAAGTAATAATAAAATGTATAGATTTGGGCAATATAACAAAAATGTAACATATTTTAAAACATTTTCTCTGCTCTCTTTGTTATTAAACATTTCATTTGCCAGTGTTCTGTATATCCCCTTGACACCACGTGATGCTCAGAAGTGCATACCGTGAAATGTAATTTATCATGACAACAAATATTGCCTTGATGCCCATTCCTATGTATGTATATAATAGTTTCAAATACATACTAAGAATGTTCTAAGTGTTACGTCTGGTCCATCTCAGTCACGCCCCCAACGGAGTCTGTCCCCCGAGTACTAGCTGGTACACAGCCCTGGACACGTGTGTATGATGTCATGGTTTGTTGTGTGTGTGGTCATTGGGTGCAAGGTGAGAGTAGCGAGGCTTTGTTAGCTTCTTAGCTGGGTTGCTAGGTACCTAATGACATGTCCACCTGTCTTGTGTTTGATTTAAGTACTGCTTGTTATTGAGTCGATTGTCTGTGTCGTGTGATTGGCTGCCTGTGTGTGCGTGTGGGTTTAAAAGTCCACCCGAACCAGCCACAGAATCTTTGTGTGGTCACCCCAAGGCCCTACTCCAACAGTGGGTTCTGGTTCAGGTTTTGTTTATTGTGAAAAAACATTATCAGTCTTGTCTTCATTTTTGTATTCACTAGAAGGGGAAGAAGTCTAAGGCACAGGAAGAACTTTCCTGTTGGTACCAGCTCACTCTCTAAGAGGCAGTGAAGAGAGTCTATGCCATCCAAGCAACACACAGCTGGATCCTTTGTTAACACCCGCTGCTTGGTACTTGACTGTGTGCCTCTCCTGTGTGTCTACAGATGTGAGTGTGGGAATGTCTTCGCGTTCTGAGTGCTCCGCGGAGTGTGGAGTAGTTGTACTGGCCCCTGTCCGACAGAGGGCTTGCTAAAGCTTCAAGAGAGTTGACTCTGCAGCAAAGTCCCCCTTCCAGTGTTTGGTTTAAGTTTTCTTCGGAGTGGAGGTCCTCTGGAACTTTGCACTGTATTTTGTATCCTGAACATGCCCACCAGAGTGAAGGTCCTCTGGGTTCAGCTGTGTATCTATCTTGTGAAGCTCTGCTGTGTTTTGTGAAGCCGGCATGGCACCTTGAACTTGAACTTTGTTTATTAAAACTTCTCTAATGCTGTCTCCTGCTAGTGTGTCCACCCCTCACCCGACAAGACACTAAGCCTAACTCTAAAGCTAAACATGCATTTTTTGTAAAAAGTGCTTTTCAAATAGAGGATCATTCAAACGCGATGTTGTTGGTGGAGGAATCTATGTATCATTATGAGAGCACCAATCATAATATTTCGTACATATAGGTTTACAGATGGTGTGTCATTTGTTTCCTCGAGCTTTGCTACATAGCTAGGATATTTTTTTTTAACCAACATCTTTTGTACGGCAGCCACCTCAGTGTGGCACCACGCGGCTGCAGGCTCTAATCCTGGGGTCCAGGCCTGAACCCCATCAGACATTCCTGCCCACCTCTATGCGACTGCAGGCAGAGAGCCATAAGATTGGTCAGCAGGAGGCGAGAGAGGCCTGAAAAGAACTGCAGAGAGAGTGAATGCCGCCAGGGCCAGAGGCCACCAATCAAAGGCATTCTCCGCTGGATTGAGCGGGCAGACACGTTCATTACATAAGAATGTGTCCTTAGAAGTCACTGCGTGCCAGAAAACGTCTCTTTGGTCTTTTTGTCCCTCTATCCTCTATTCCTGATTATTCTATCCTACTCTCTCACTTTTATTTATGAGTCCAGCTCTGGAAGGCTGAGCCAGCACCATGTCCATCACCGAAGGGATCTGAAAGAGGCTGGAATTAAAGCACTTCCTGTCTGTTCGGTTTCCACGGCAGGGTTGAGGACGGCATAGATGGGTTGGCCCTAGCAACGGGGACAACATTTCCTGCAGTAAAAAAGAGAGACGGCAGATAGAAAGGAGATACTGGAGAAGTGTCATATCAGTGTGCCCACAGAAACATGTTCAGGTCAACGGGAAAGAGACAGCTGTGTTCAATCTGACCTACATGCACAGACACATGATCAAAGACCAGAGGAAGGGCTCATAATCTCACTTGTCATCACATCCATCAAAAAGTGTGGATTAAATACTTTTGGAAATACTTTACAACGAACACTAACCAAACATTGCTTCTGAAACATTCTGTTGTAATTAAATATTCTTGTATGGGTTGGTGGAGGCATAGTGGGTAGGATATTTGCCTCTGGACAAAAAGGTCATGGGTTCGAATCCTACCTTCAGCATACCACCACTGGGTTCCTGAGCAAGACCCTTAACCCCAAGTTGCTCC
>JBBIGA010000035.1:10067031-10078953 GCA_037576975.1 Alestes dentex | reverse complement strand
GAGAAAGTGTTCATACTCTCTCACATCCACTACTATACTCTCACACAGAGTTCAGTAGTGTATGTGAGAGACTGTAGTAGTGTATGTGCGAGAGTATGAATAATTTCTCAAGGGCCCCCTCATATATATACACACACACACACATATACATACACTTTACTTTGTGTGTGTGTGTGTGTTCACGTCACTTTACCTCAAAGATCTGAAGGACAGTGTCGAATTACAGAAAAAATGGCGTTCACTCTAGTGTGTGGCGAATTACCTGCCGTTTCAGTCTAAACGAACGATGCCCATATGGCACCAGAGCGGCGCTCAATTATCTCAGCAGCTAGGCCTCTCGCGAACACCTGCGGCTAATTGATGCGTCGTCATCGCTCAGAGCGAATCCTATTGGCTGTTTTTTGGCGCGCGAGAGAGTAATTAAAGGAGCCGCTGGGGAGATAGCCCGTACCCACTCGCGATGGAAGAAGTCGGCGTGCCTTTCCCCGCGTACAATTATGGAGGATATCCCGGATTCTTCCCATTTTACCATGGAAACGCCAAGTTCAAGTACCAGAACTGGAGCAAGAAGGGCGGTTTCCTGCTTCCCGAGGTTCCAGAGTACTTTGAAATGTGCAAGCGCTCCCAGCTGAAGGCCCTTTTGTCCCAGGTGAGCCCTGGCCTTACCCCCCTCCTGTGCCGGGCCAACACCCGCGAGTTCGGCGTGCAGGTCAACCCCAAGGTGGACGCCACGGTCCAGTGTTCGCTCGGACCCAAAACGCTGTTCTACCGCGAGAACCGGATTCCAGGTAACGTGCCAGTTTTTTGGTGCGTCATTACTGTCATTATCCATGTCCACTGTAATCATACATGTACATTCACTGTGTACTTGCATGGATATTCACTATTGGTGTGTATGTATAATTTACTGTGATCATGTGTATTTTCATGTGTATTTACATGTTATACATATCTGCAAACTTCTGTTTTTGTTTGTGTAGTATTTTATTTAGCTTTTATTTTATTGGTTAGTTTAATTTGCTGCTTCTATTCTTGTTCTGTCCACTTTGCTGCTGAAACAGGTTCTCCCAAACGCAATGGCATCTTTCCCCAGGATGTGCTTCCCGGCACTCCCGGTACTCCTGTTAACAGCGTGCGCTTCTCCCGTCCTCTGGCCATCTACTCCCCTGTGTTTGAGCGCAGATTCTTCTCTGTACCACCTCACGCCGGTGAGCGGGAGGACAGTGCAGGGCTTGAGTGCTATGATGGATGGAAAGCAGAGGAGGATGTTGATGACGATGAGGAGATTGAGGCTGAACCTGAAGGTCCAGAGGGAAAGAAGCACCCGTTAAGAAATGCCTCTCAGAGTCACATGCCAAGTAAACTGCCATTTCAGGTGAGCTGAAACATGGTTATTGTTACATATTAACACCACAGCACAGTGTGGTTCTGTCTCTGCGTTTAACCCATTCACCAAGTGATGCAGTGGGTTGCCAGTGGTGCAGTGTGTGGGCTTGGGACTTGAACCCCAGGCCTTTTAGTCACAGATGCAACTCCCCAACAACCAGGCCACCAGCAACCCCATAAACAAATTTCCATTTTAATCAGATGTAGATCATCCGAGTTGTTTGGAGTCAAACCCTGACAAAGAGTGGTGAGTCATGTTAAACCACTCCCACAAGTCTGAGCCAGGTTCTACCACCTGAATGCTGCTGGAGAGAAGTGTGATGCATTTTTACAAGAATGATTTAAGCTGTTTGTGTGGCTGTTCTGGTGTTGGCAACATTAGCCTAGCACTCAGCTTTTAAACTAAAGCAACATTTTGGGTGTGAAACATGTCCTAGCTGGCTGAGCTCTTTAAATTACTCCCTATAAAGTGAACTGAAACAGCTCCTGCTCCTAAGTAGTGTGCTGTATGTGTGATAGGGCTGGTTGGTTAAGTGGCTAGAATGTCCCTTCTTGCACAGTCCTGCAAACACCAAGAAAGTGAAGGGTAGTACATGCAGAATGCCTTTACCTTTTTGAAGCTTGGAGAAAAACCTTAATGTTAAGTCAGTCTATGATACCAAAGTAATAAAGTCTCACCCTTTACTAATGTTGGTTTGTGTCATGTGTTCTTGAAGTTGCTGGTGAAGTGTAACCTTAAATTATCTGTAAATTAAGCTCATATAATGAGGTCATGAGTGCTCCTACGTGACTTCCACACATGTTTAGGATCCCGAATACTGTGGCTCAAATGGCTCTCAGTATTGTATGGTCTGTTTGGGGCTCAAAAGTACTCAAAAGACATGTTCCCGGAGTTGTATGTATGGAAATATCAGGGTTAAATTTTCAATCTTTTTAATCCATCTAGTTTCTGGAGCAAAAATACGGATTTTACCATTGCAGCAAGTGCAGTATTCGTTGGGAGAGTGCCTATGTGTGGTGCATTACAGGATCTTGCAAGGTAAAGTATCCCATGCTTTGACAATTGTTCCTTTAGAGAAAACCTTCATTTTAATGAGAACCTCATTGTTTTCAGGTTTACTTCAAGCAGCACTGCAGGAAGTGCCAGGCAGGACTGAATCCATACAGAGTGGAGTCTATTCAGTGCCAGGTTTGATGCAACTGGAACTTGATGTATAAAACACACTTTGTGCTTTACTTCTAATCAGCTTTGTGTATTTTCTAGACATGTGCGCAGACATGTTGCCGCTGTGAACAGAAGCGAAGGCACATCAACTTGCGACGTCCTCATCGCCAGGACCTGTGTGGCCGTTGCAAAGGAAAGAGGCTTTCTTGCGACACCACCTACAGCTTCAAATACATAGTCTGACTGCCCCATCTAACCTGGCTCTTTTTTTATAATTGGTATTGATGGTGATGAATTTAATGATTTTTTTTGTATGCAAGATTAAATGTTTATATTAAACTCTAAATAAAATGTATTGCAGCATTACCCTGTCCCAGTCTGGCCTGTGTCCTCCATACTTCCACCCTGTTGACGAGTGAGGATACAAGACAGGTTCTCAGTTGCATCACAAACTATGTAAACTGCCTTCAAGTAATGTGTAGAAGTTTCACAGTGAATGGGTTTTAATTATCAGGTCACACATCTATTCTTGGTGCAGGGAAGCTTGAAATGGGTTTCAGAGTTCTTAAATTGTTGCTGAAAATACAAATTTAAGTGTTATGTAAAAATGCTTGCTCGCTAAGAGGGCAGGGTTAAGGCAAGATTCTGGCTGGCCAAATCAAATGTCCCCTGTGCCACTTAGTTCAGCCCTGGTTTAGTTCAGACTTTTTGGGTATTTGGGGACTTCTCTTTGCTGGAAAAAGTTTTATACCTTAAATTCTCTTCCTTTGAATTTGAAAAGTTTCCCTGACCTTGTAACTTTTTATTTCCAATGAGCCATTGTCAGACTGTCCATGTATAGAAGTTGTTTATCCTGAAACGGGCTTTTGAACAGTAGCTCGCTCCATCTGTCAATGCAGTGACCTACACGGCTGGGGAACACTGCAAATAATCTAAACTCTCTGCTAATGTAAGAATACTGTGCTTGTGAGCCAGTGGTTGATTTGATCTTCTCGAGGCTCAGGGCAGAGAAACTACTTTTAGAGGAATTTAATCAAAAGTTTTACAAGTTCACATTACAAGAGGCTGACTGCATGCACTTTCCTGCAGAATACTTCTTTAGCTGAAGACCCTTGACTTCACTCACGCATTTAATTGCAGTAGTAGTGTATGACTGGCAGTAGAGTTATGATTCAGGTACATGTAATGGAATATTAATTTGGTAAGTCTTTATTTTAACATGACACTTTACGGAGCACCAAACAATCACTTCACAAAAGCCATAAGTATTTACATGGTGAAAAACTCCACTTAGACTTTTCTCTAAGGAAAACAATGTGCAATCTCTCCTGGCATGCACACATTTCTGAAGACAAAACAACTGACCTGCATGAGAGGAGCTCCCTTTCAAACTTTACAAATGCATTTTCCTTAAAATCCTTTGTTAATAAATAGTTCTAATAATGAATTGTAATTACAACGCATGCTTGGCAGTTTTGACCAATTTCTCAAAAACTATACTCAATGCATGTTGGTGCATCTTAACAATACAAATGACGCAGAGGCAAGTCGGTATACAGTATAAAGCAAAACATCTCAAAAAGTAAGAGCCTAATAGTTTCACTGACATTAATCAACACTTGAGTACATGACATTTACCAGCTCAGCTTAGTTTTGTGTTGAATATATGGCAGCTAAATGTCAGTGTGTGTAAGCACACAATCTGATATGTTTGAGTACAGTGTTGAGTATTGGACCAGTGATGAACAAGATCATAAACCTACAAGCCTGAAGCTTTTCAGAAAATTTCCAGCAGTTACAAACACAATGACCTTCACAGCACACCTCAGTCACAGAAGTTCAGTTCATTCGGAACATTCTTGAGCAGTACAGCAGAAAGGCAACCAGTTCAATGATCCTTCATTGCACGTTTCCCAGCTGACAATATCCGAAGCATACACCTTAGGTAGAAGTTCCTACCAGCTTTGGCATTTCCTTACCAAAAATATGCAGCATTTTTCTCAGTAGCAAACAGGACTTTCCGCTTCATTTGCAATGTTTGATCTACAAAACTCAACATAGTGCAATTATATAGATTTTAAAAAACGTGACTGAGTGACTTAATCTGAAGTGTCGCACAGTAGCAGTTCCGTTTCTCCAGTATTGCTGCAAATCTGAGAACCTGAAGACATGCTCATTCTCAGGAGTCCCTTCTTATTCAGCAAAGTCAAGGAAACTCCAAATTTCCCCAAATATGGTGTCAGTTTGTGGGACAGAGCCTTGAAAGGGTAGCAGCACTCCCCAACAGCACACTGGTTATGGCCTGGTTCAGGGGGTTTCAGGGAGGGAGAATCGGGCCGGGGCTGGAACAGGAGGGGCTGGGTGTCTAAGGGGGTATCCAGTGATCGGGGGGTCCAGGCCAGGGCTGGTCCGGGGGGCTGCAGGCCTCCTGTCAGAGACTTACAGTGGACGCGCTGGAGTCCGGGAGGCCGGATGAGACCACCCGGTACCCCTGAGCGCGGCGGATCATGTCCCGGAGCTCTCCATTGAGCTCCATCAGCTTGGAGCAAATCTGTGATGGCTCCTGGCTGGAGCCCACCAGAGCAAAGGTGCCTGTCTGGCCCAGAGACTGGTGTCTGAAGTAGATGTTTAGTAGCGTCTGCACCTCGTCCTCTGAATTCCCACCAAATATGTCATTTGGCCACAGCCGCCTAAAGGGACAAAGCAGAAAAAATAAGACGAGTCAGCAAATCCAATCTATCAGTAAATATTCTTTTTAGTAAGCAAGAGAAACCTTTCCGATCTATACCGACCTAGATCTCTATAAATCCACATATCCATTACACTTAGTACTGATCTAATGATCAGTGTTCTGTACTGGAAGGACTCAATCCTTTACCAACCTGTATGTCTCTGCATACTTCATCTACTTACAGTACTTTGTCTCCCCTTAGTGGCCTTATAAACAAATTACATGCAAAGATCTTAAATGCCTCTAGTAAATAATGTACTAAACTACGGCCTGGATGTTTTCATTTTAAAGGAGTTAACATCTTTATGACCTGCACTGCCGGATGTAGTAGATCGCTGTGGCTAATTGACTGTTCCTCAGACACTCGAGGACAGCCTGCACAGCTGCTTCGGAGGTAGGGAAGCTAGGCTGGCTGCCATGCTGCTGCTGCGGCTCCTGGTCACTGGCTGCTCCTGTTGCCGCCAACCGCAGGCTGACCTTCAGCTCTCCGAGCTCACGGGACATGTTCTGCAGCTGCAAGCCGGCACAGGAAAGGAAGTCAAGACAGGACAATTCTGGTTTATGGGTATGAGTAACGAGAAAATGCACTGAAATGTAATAGATGGTGAGCGTTCTGA
Organism: Alestes dentex; assembly: GCA_037576975.1. Lineage (NCBI taxonomy): Eukaryota > Metazoa > Chordata > Actinopteri > Characiformes > Alestidae > Alestes > Alestes dentex. The sequence goes on along the minus strand of JBBIGA010000035.1, from coordinate 10,073,054 downwards.
AACTAAGGGTTATTAAGTACTGCTCATAAATCCATCACGTTTATATAAACATCAGAAAGATATTTCCCAGTCTGCATATTTAAAGTACATATACACACTAATGAGCCATAACATTAAAAACACCTGCCTAATATTGTGTAGGCCCCACCCTTGCCCCCGTGCCACTAAGACTCGTTGAAGCATGGCGTCCACAAGACCTCTGAGGTGAGCTTTGGTTTCTGGCACCAATATATTTGCGGCTGATGCTTTAAGTCCTGGAAGTTTTAAGATGAAGTCTCTTTGGATAGGTCTAGTTTTTTCCAGCACATCCCACAGATGCTCAATCGGATTGAAATCTGGGGAATTTGGAGGCTAATTTGACACCTCAAACATGTTTTACAGTGTGGCACGCTGCTTTACCCTGCTGAAAGAGGACACTGGTGTGTTCGATCTGCAATGTTTAGCTAGGTGGCACATGTCAAAGTAACATTCACACGAATGTTCCATGCCTAGAGCATCACACTGCCTCTGCTGGCTTGCCGCCTTCTCACAGTGCATCACTTCCCCAGCGGGGCGACACACATGTTCTCAGCTGTCTGCATGATGTAAATAAAAAAGTCCAGGGGATCTTCTTCCATTGCTTCACAGTTAAGTTCAGATAATCACATGCCCATGGAATATCTGACACCTTTTTATCAGAACAGTGTGAACATTTTTTTTTACTAATTGTACTACAGCAGGTCTTCTGAGGCATCACAGCAGATGGGCTAGATTTAGCGCCCTGCCAGGTCCATCAATGAATCTTAGGCACCCATGACCCTGCTGTCCTTCCTTGGGCCACTTTTGATACTGCATACCAAGAACACCCCACAAAACCTGCCAGTTTGGTGGAGTCATCTGTCGAAATCACTCTCAGTCCTTACATGCGCCCACTTTTCCTGCTTCCAACAAAGCAACTTCAAGAGCTGACTGTTCACCTGCTGAATAATGTATCCCACCCTAGACAGGTGTCATTTCAGCAAAATTAATACGCAAGTAAGTAAGTCATACGTGAGCACACCACAGCAAACAGTGTGAACAGCATAAAATTCTTCCTCTGCATTTGACCCATTAAACCCATTAAACCCATTCACCAAGTGAAGCAGCAGGCAGCCAGGAACACAGCACCCGGGGAGCAGTGTGTGGAGATGGTACCTTCCTCAAGGGTACCTCAGTGGTGCCACTAGCAGTCCTGGGATTCGAACGCCTGACCTTCTGATCATAGGGCCAAAGTTTTTCACATTCCAGTGATTTTAATGTTGTAGCTTATCAGTGTATAAACACTTTCATAATTTGGACAAAGCACACATTAACACTAAGGATGTAACAATTTTTTAAAATACTTTTTTATACAAAAAGTAAAAAAGGCTCAAACTGATGTCAAAATTTAAAACCACACTATCTGTTCACCACTTCGGTGTCTCCCTTATTTGCTGTATTTTGTAGAAATTACTAGGCTATTTCACAAATAATATAATCATAACTCGATAATACTAATCTAGTTTTATCTTATATAGCATCTCATAATTGTCATTATTGACTGTTTTACAAATGTTACAAGATTATTAAACATAATTATCAACATTTTCTCATCATTTTTAAATTATCTTATTCCAGGTATCTTAATTCTGATCATTTTGCTTCTGTCACATAATAATGTTTTAAACAATTAATATTATCTTCCACTGTATTAAGACAAATAAAATTATTTAATAGTCCTGAATTCATATAATATTCCTACATATCATAGCAAGACACATTAAAAATACTGACTACTTTTTAAGCTTCATTTTAAGTATTTCATTTATCCAGACATACTGCAGTGTATCAATTCGTTTTTTTTTAGTTCAGTTTTTAGAATTGAGACTTTTTTAATAGTGAATCCTAGCAATGAATCTCAAACTGATTTAAACATTATATCAAACATGAAAAAAAAAGAATATACTTTTAAATATGATACAAATCTGAGCTAACAGTTCCCACACTACATACCTCTGGCACAGACCCGATGCTGCTGACTTTAGTAATCAGTTTACAGTAGCACTGAAAAAGCAGCAGGAGCTGGAAGTGCAGTTTGTACAGCCGCTGACACAGCTCCAGTTGCTGTGGAGGATGGAGAAACACCGTGAGACATCATGATAAACATGCACAGTAGATATACTGAGATACAGATATGCACTAAGACAATTTAAAAGTACACAGAAACTCCACACTTCGCATATCCTAGACAAAATATTATAAATACAATTTATGGCCAAGTTCTCATTCTACACCGTCACAGAAAACTGCAGCTTGATTCAAACTTACAGCCAGTGTTTCCATTTGCTGCACGGTAAGCGTGTCACAAGACAAGAGAGTGTTGAGAGAGGAAAAATACAAGCCATTAGTAAAAGAGCATGCAAACAGCGAGACTGAACCCCTCCCAGCAGTGCAGCATTTCCACAGAAAACAGAACGCCCATCCCACTGATTAGTGGATCAGCTGCAATCAGATTAAGCTCCGGGGGTTGATTATATTGTTCATGCAGAAGAAAAATGGTAGAACCAGAGTAAAAGAAGACAATGAAGGAGGGAGGAGACTTAAGACATCCAACAGAAAAAGGGGGAACGTGTCTGTGGGCTGTTGTCTCCAAATTTGGGTTCCATACAGTACATGTACTTCAGAACTGCAGTTCAGTCCAATGGCTCGTGAATTTCTGTCAACAATGATCAGTTTTACTGACAGTTTACACTTGCAGGACTGTATATTTTTCCTGCCCTCAATTACCTAATTTAGCTCTGGCCTCAAAATAAATCAGATGAGTTCAAATGAAAAACTAAAATATGCTGAATAAATCCAGAACTGGGATTGAGAAGCACTGTATAATTATCACAGCAACATTGGAAGAGAGCTAAACTGTTCTTAAATTTCTGTATTTTGTATTTACTGACTGTAACAGTATCGTTTATATCATACTGTCTGCATATTCTATTGTTCTTATTGCTGCAGTTTGTATTAATTGACTATTTGTAGCATTCCATATTTATTTACTGTTTACTGTAAATACTGTTTACTGTTTTCTTGTTGCATTGTATATTTACTAGCTATTATGTTATTTTTTTGTTCATGCACACATAAAGTGGACTGAGTGAAAAGAAATTCACTTATTCACATGTGGTTAAAAATGGAAACTCAATCACAGTTAATCTAAACTAGTGAACAGGTCATGCTGCCACAGAAGCATCAAGCAGAAGAAGTGGCCACGCACGGGGACAGCTCGGACCCCTTCCCCTGCCTTTATAATCATGTTTCTGTTATTTGTTAAGAGAAAACATGAAGAAAGTGAAAGTGTCCATCAACATCAGCAACACTCACAGAGCTAGCAGCAATTGGTCAGAAGCAGGGAAAAAGAGAGACACTATATAATGTATGCACAGAACTTTATGCATGAAACAATCCTTAGAGCTGGGATGAGGGTATATACTGATATATGTCTACTGACCCTCTCCTCTGTGTCTCCAGGCTGACAGGTGATCACCCCATCATCAGGGCATCTGGGGAATGTGGCCTTACAGTTCTGGAGCCACTGAGGTGGACAGAAATTAACAGGTCAGAGCAGTTGCAAAGCAGTCCACTAAGCTACTGGAAACGCTGTCCTGTGTGTATGTGTGTAAGATATAAGATGTAGCTAACCGAGACTGCTGCTTCCTCTCTGTTGTTGTACGTGTCCAGATACTCCTGTAACTCCAATACACTGAACTTCATCTTCTCCAACAGCCCATAGGCCATGATCTACAAGCCAAAGAAGACAAGACAAAGGACAAAATTGAACAAAGAACAAAACATGCAGATTGATCACTCCGCTCTATAGAAAGAGATATTTTGCATGAATAACTAAAAAAGTTGGGAGTATTTAGAGTACTGTGTAAGACAGCGGTCCAGATTCCAAGGGAGGGGTTCAAATGGAGGGTGAGGGCATGCCACTACCTACAAAAATGAAAGGGAAATTCCCTCCAAAACGAAAGGGTTCTTATGGGAGATGAGCTAGGGTAGTCAATAGTGACTGAAAACATCAGTTTCATGAGTTTCACCAGTTGGAAGGAATTTCATTGCACATTAATTGACAGAACAGAAAGCCACACAAAGCAATTACATTCTGCAAGAGGCACTTTTACTTTGCTCTTTGCTCACCGTATCAGCATCCACAAAAAGCGTGGGACAGTCTGAACATGTCTTCAGCATCTGGGATGACCTCACAAACCTCGCCCCAATTCCCCTCAGGCTGTCTCCGAGGTAACTAGCAGCGTCAGTTGTCAGGGAGCAAAACTTGTTTTGGATGTTCTGAAAACAGAATTAATTTATAAATACATTAAATAACTATCCTTTCCAAGTTAGTGATGAATCACCAATCCACATTCAAGTCTTGACATGAGGGACATACGTGCAGCTACTGTCTAAAACATCCTACTTAAAAGAACAATAACCAGCATTCACAAAATATTGTCCATCAAAATTACATGCTCGTTGAATTTGTAGGTGAAACAGAAATCTTTTTGTGAATCTCTGCATATTTTACTTATTTGCTAACCATAAATGTGCCATGAGCTTTACTATTATTATAGGTTTTATTAATCTTCCAATATGTTAAAATCAAAATAAATGTGCATTATAATATGCAAATATGTGTTCTCTGTAGAGGATGTGGATTTATTTTCACTTAAAAATTCCAAAAAATAAGTAATTTGGCCTGGGGTGACCACACTTTTGCATATTACTGTAATCTGATTAATGCAATTTTGTTGACGTCTTTGTGCTGTATACCAGTTTGGTTTATGTGTTTATTAGATATTAGATGTTTAAAAAGCAGGTTGAAATTTGGAAAGATGGGGTTACAATACCTGGAATAGAGTGTAGAAGATACGGAAGGTGTAAACGGCGCAAGAGCCATCCGAGTCACACACCAGCTGGTTGATGTGTGAGCGCCATGCCTCTTCAGCATCGTCACACACCGTTGGCTGGAAGGCAGCCAAGATGGCAGAGAAGAACGGTGAAGGAGGGGGGGGAAACCCCAGCTCGTCCAGATCATCTCTGTTGTCCCCGAAACTGTAGCTATGGCAACAAGTGGACAAGAAAGAAGCCCACTTTTTTGATGTTCATGTAATTGGTAACTACGGCCACAGAATATTCTATATCTACCCATTATAAAATAATTACCAAAGTGAGACAGAACTGTTTTTTGTAGCTTTTCTCCAATAGGTGTCAGTACTTTCAATCAAAAAAAGAAACCAGGTGACTCTTTAAACAGCCTTTACCAAAATTAGGAAAGCCTGTAAATTTTGTGGTGTGCAACAGCATATCAGAACATACCCAGGCAGACAGTTTGGGTCCAGGTCCACCTCTGTTCGCTCAGGCTCTGGTGGAAGGTCCAGCGTGAAGCTGGAGCCGCAGTCAAACCCCGGAGGCAGCTCGTTCACGCAGAAAGACAGGTCGTCCTCCAGCATGTTACTGTCTTCATCTTCTGGATATGGCTGCAAAAATCACACACATAATCCAGTATCAGCAAACCCTGTCCTTTCCTTTTATTATCATCACAAAGTTAATATACTGTGTTCCTATGCCTTCCAGAGCATATGGTTTTTAACATGAAAACAAAACCTGATAAACCTAATTAACTTGCCCAATATATGCAATATATTTCACTTACAGGTGGAATGACAGTGTCTTCTGGCAGGGACGTTCCCATGCAGGGTGTGGCGGCATTAAGAGAGTTTGGGTCAGCAGATGTGGTATCATAGGAGGTGGACAGCGAGTCAGTGTGATTGGTGTCTTCTGAAGGAGACAGGTTCATGGTCTGAATGGAAAAAAAGATGTCCATAAGATTCACCATTCTCAAATAAAAAAAAAATACTGCTTCTACTGTCATAGACCTTCTGAAAGGTGTTTCGTGCGGAACATTGCTGATACTATAATTATATTTTAATTAACTTCAATAAGTTAACTTTAAATAATTTTAAAGTCTTTAAGTC
>JBBIGA010000035.1:10029879-10048778 GCA_037576975.1 Alestes dentex | reverse complement strand
GCAGAGAAATCATTTCACTGTGTGTTGTACTTGTATGACTATGCATGTGATAAATAAAGCTTCTTCTTCTTCTTCTAATTTCAAAGAACTACACATGGCAGCATAAACACTAACGTTGACAAGATCTTACAAGATCTTAAAGAAAGCCAGGGCAGTCTCTCACCTGCATGAGCTGCATGGAGATCTCATAGATCTCTCTGCTGGTGTCAGATGATTTAAAGAGCACTAGGTTCAGCAGGGTAACAATGTCACAAGGATAATTTCTGGAAGAAAAAGGGGTTTAACATTACTTTTCCAACTTACCCAAGGGAACAAAGTGAACTAAAAGTTTACTGTCCCAAAAAGAGTTTCTGAACCAGTATATATATGCACAAATATATACGTGTCTTCAGTAAAATCAATATATTCTTAAAAAGGAGGGAATGTGGTTTAGAACGGGTTTTCTAATTATTGTCCCTAATGATTAATTTTGCCCTTAAGTGCCTTAAGATTTATAGCTACAAGTATTATTATTATTTATATTATTAACTTTTCAGAGCAGATCTCATGTCATAAAGCAATAAATATTTACACATGTGTATTTTACATTTACAACGAACTCTTCTGTAGGTATTTTTACTATTATTTGTGTGTGTGTGTATGTGTGTGAGGGAGAGAGAGAGAGAGACAGAGAGAGGGAAGTGGACACAATGGGAGTGCATTCTGTATCATGAATTAAAACTTGTTTGTCAATTACATGCGACCAGCACTTGCTCATATCAGCAAGGCAACAGAGGGATTACAATCTGCTTAAAATCTAATCTCTAGTATGTGTGGGTCAAAATCGACCCAAAGAAACTGATTTTCTGACTATTTTCTATTAGCTATATTTAACAGGATTAGACCACTTTTCCCATGGCTAGGTGAAGTTTGGTTATGACTGTGATAATGGCAATATCAAGTTCACTAAACTGGTCGTCCCAGATCGGGCAAGTGATTTTCAACATTGCTTTTTCTGAGCAATTTACTTGCTCAAGGGAATCAGTTAATTATTAGTGCTGGACTCTGACAAAAAAAGAATCACATGTGCTTTTGCACTGTTGAAGACATGGAAACGGTCCAATAACGAATCCGAACCATGTGATTCAAAGGTTACACCTACATAATGATAAAATACATGCTAGATCCTAGGTACACAAACACGTTGTAGATTTGTTTTCCTACCTGCTGCCACAAACTGTAGCGATGGCTTTAAAGCAGCCTGAGGCTAGCTGGTAGGAGCCTGTGAAGCAGCGATCCACTGCCCAATTGAACAGATTCACCTGATCTGGGTTCAGTTCCAGCAGCAGGATTACCACCTCACACCCAAGTCGATGCACCTGCACCACAGAACAATGTAATTATAATGCAAATGTATGCATGGCAAAAACAAGGATTAGGTTAAAAATTAGTTGATATGGAAAAACATGACACAACTACAGAAAAAAACAATAACTACTTTGCACTAAGTCACAATAAAAAGTAACTGCCTCAATAGTAATGGCACTTTGTTATGTTAGGACATTTACTACAATCAAATGAGTATTACCCGCAGATCGTGGCAGCCAAGGATGTTGTCAAGCCATTTGTAGAGATAGCCATCAGAGGAGAGACCCACATTATCAAAGACAGGCCCACAACATAACACTGCTGACATGGCCTGAAGGGAAAACACAAGCGAGCAGACATGCAAACATTCTCTTAAGTCATGAGAAACCGCAGTCTGATTTTCTCCTGCTGTCACACTTAATTACAAAGCACACAAAATATGTCTGAATGAGGTGCCAGAAAAAAAGAGGTGGCATTTGTACTAGAGAATCTGTGAGGTAATTCCAGTCTTGATGAGGTAAGTGTTTAAGAGTGACAGCTAAAATGATATACACAGACAAAACTACCGGACTGGTTCTTTCAAAACTACGAATCTGGTTCTTTCTGTGGGTGATCTGCATAAACATGTTCACAAAAAAGACTCTCCTAAATTAACTTACACCGAGAATATTAATAACAGATCAGAAAAGAAGGAAAACAGGTTGGAAAATTTCCAAACAGAGAGCATTCTACTTGGCAAGTCAACCAAACAGGTTCTTTCAGCTCCAGCAAACAATTTCGTATCTTTCCACATGACTAGGCACTGTCTCTTCCATTAAATTATGCGACAGATGCAAATTTAATCACGACAAAATTCCCAGTCATTTCTATCAAGCAGTTTTCTTTTGGCTTAACCTTAATATTATACTGACACCATTATAGAACTAGTCAATCTAATTATCAATACTAAAAGTGATCTGATAGCTCACTGTAGGTTTTAAACACAGTACTGAATGTGATTCAGCAGGTTAATGTACCTTACAAATGCAGCAGTGAATGCGATATAGTAGATTGCTTTAACTTTAAAGTGCAGTATTAAATGTGATTTGGAAGCTCGGTGTACCTTTAAAGCACAGTACTGGTAACGTGTGATCTGATGATTGCGGTCACTGTAGCGGTCCAGAGGTGTAAACATTACACTGAAGGGGCCGGCCCACTGGCTGAACAGGATGAAGAGGTGATGGCGCAGACTCTGTTGAGGGAAGAGGAATCTCCTGTGGTGGACTAAGACAGAGAAGATACACTAAACACTTCTGAAGACATGAGCAGACAAATACAAACATACACACACATATATATATATATACACAGTCAGGTCCATAAATATTGGGACATCAACACAATTCTAATCTTTTTAATCTCTATACACCACCACAATGGATTTTAAATGAAACAAACAAGATGGCTTTAACTGCAGACTTTCAACTTTAATTTGAGGGTACATACAAATCAGGTGAACTGTGTAGGAATTACGACAGTTTGTATATGTGCCTCCCACTTTTTATGGGACCAAAAGTAATGGGACAATTGGCTGCTCAGCTGTTCCATGGCCAGGTGTATGTTATTCTCTCATTATCTTATTTACTAGGAGCAGATAAAAGGTCTAGAGTACATTTCAAGTGTGCTATTTGCATTTGGAATCTGTTGCTGTCAACTCTCAATATGATATCCAAAGAGCTGTCACTATCAGTGAAGCAAGTCATCATTAGGCTGAAAAATAAAAACAAACCCAGCAAAAACATTAGGTGTGGCCAAAATCAACTGTTTGGAACATTCTTTAAAAGAAAGCATTCTTTTGCTCTTGATCCAAAACATACCACCTCATCAGAGAAGCATGGTGGTGGTAGTGTCATGGCGTGGGTTATGTATGGCTGCCAATGGAACTGGTTCTCTTATATTTATTGATGATGTGACTGCAGACAAAAGCAGCAGGATGAATTCTGAAGTGTTTCAGGCAATATTATCTGCTCATATTCAGCCAAAGGCTTCAGAACTCATTGGACGGCGCTTCACAGTGCAGATGGACAATGACCCGAAGCATACTGTGAAAGCAACCAAAAAGTTTTTTAAGGCAAAGAAGTGGAATGTTATGCAATGACCAAGTCAATCACCTGACCTGAATCCGACTGACCATGCATTTCTCTTGCTGAAGACAAAACTAAAGGGAAAATGTCCCAAGAACAAGCAGGAACTGAAGACAGCTGCAGTAGAGGCCTGGCAGAGCATCACCAGGGATGTAACCCAGTGCCTGGTGATGTCTGTGCATTCCAGACTTTAGGCTGTAAATGATTGTTTCTTATTTTTACACAGCTCACACTGCAATAGTGCAGAAAAGAATAGCAACCTGTGCACACACACACACACACACACACACGGTACAAACAGAGAACATAATTTTTTTTCCATGGCTGTATATATGTGTGTGTGTGTGTGAATGTGTGTGTGTGTGTTTGTATACATGTGTGCATGTGTGTTGCTGTCTCAGTTTTAAGCTTCAGCAGTTGTTAAGAGAATCTAGAACTTTCTAAACCATTTTCAGTTGGATAAATAACTGACAGGAGACTAATTGTACACCATACTAACTGTAATGACTAAAGGACGATTTGCATTCCAATCATTTCAGTGTCTTTAAGAGCAGAGAAACAACTAAAGAAAGGGTCAGACTGAATACCTGGCACACACTGGATGAGGTTGGCCACCATGCCACTGAAATGAGCTCGAATGTCTTTCAGGATCTCCAGTTCTTTATCATTTTCAGCTTCTAGTAGCATGCGGGTCAGGTCCACATACTCCAGGAACAGAGCTCCCAGAGCCAAAGAATCTCTCTCTAATGCCCCATTAGTGCTGAGTGAGAAAAGAAAGAGAAAAAAAGAAATAGCAGAAGACGTTTAAGTTAGTTTGGATTTTTACTTTCTTTTAATTCACGTTTAGGTTCTTTGTCTACACAGCCAAGTATTTAGATTTCACTTGGTCAAATCAAACCAGGCTCCAACATTAAAACAACTATAACGACACAATACAATACAACACATGCTTGGAGTACATTTTGCACTTAAGACCTTAAATTTGTGGCTAAAATTTTACTAAGGCTGTACTTTGTTACAGATATTACACCAGAGGCATAGTCACAGCAGACTGGGGGTGGAATCCCTGTCCTGGGACGCTCACCATGCTACTCCAATAAGAGTCCTTGGACCAGACCTAATGCTACCTTTCCCTACTACTGTAACATGATCAAATGTTTGTTAAATAATGTAATGTTAATAAAAGTAAATAACTGAGTGCTTCATTAACAGTTTGACAGCTGCAGAAGTCCAGTATGTAGGACCCACCTGTCACTGATGACCCCTGAGTCAGCCAGCAGCTCAAAGATACGCAGCAACTGGAGCCTCAGCAGATCCCTCCTCTCTCTACGTTTCTTATTCTGCAGAGAGCAGGCCACAGATTTTCCATCAATTATTGAGCACATAGCCAATAACCTTTTTAAAAAGAAATGACATAATCGAACAAGTAAAAAAAACAGAAGTCAAACTGTGTGCTCATTCACCTCTGGTCTTCGCTCCAAGGCTTCCTTCATGAGTGGATGGAGCTCCTCCACAAGCTCCCTACACACATACACACAGGTACAAAAGCACAATAAATCACAAAGGCATAACATAAATATTTTTTTATACCCATGATCTGAAGGCTCAAAGTGACCTGTCATTTATGTCTTTACATACAAGTGACCTTTATGTATGTCTTTACATGCCTAACATACTTTACATGTCTGACAGACAAAGGAATCGTTGTAACAGAAAACAAACTAGGCATGCATTAGCTTGTTTTAATCTGCAGTCCTCAGAATTCATACCTAAAATGTCAAGCACTCTCCAAATCAAATGGAATATTTTGTGGCAGTTTTGGAGTCATGGTAAATTAGATTCACTTCAAAAGACTGACCTAAGACAGTGGTATGACAGCGGTATGACAGATATCTGTGCTATGAGTACAATGACCATGTACAAACAAAATGTCTGAGCACAGGGTGTGCAAGCAGCTCCCACCCTCTTCATTTCTAAATGATATACCTTCTCTAAGTTATTGGCCAGTAATGGAAAATACTAACGCAACACTTCTAAGGCTGTTCCAATAAACACATACACACACACACACACACACATATCCTCAAATGCAGATATTGACATAACTTTCAAAGATGACGCATCACGGGTTGCTGCAAGCTTTGAAAGGTTTCTTTGTCCAAATAAGAAAAGCAGATTAATGTGTCACCTAAATACAAGCGAGTTGGTCCGGCCAAAGCCCAGTACAAGAGATTCAGTAATCTCTATGCTCTCTAGTCGCATCAGAGGAACCAGCTGCTTCAGGAGCCAGGCAACAGAGGGGGTTCCAATCACCTGTACACACACGCGCACACACAATGTCCTCAGAATCAGAATCGGTTTTATTGAATAGTTAAGTGAAGTAAAGTGGCCCCTTATAGTCACACCACAGCACACAGTTTGGACAGTGTGAAACTCTTTTAACTGCATTTAACCCATTCACCAAGTAAAGCAGGGGGCTGCCACCAATGAGGGGCGCCCGGGGAGCAGTGTGTGGGGACGGTACCTTGCTCAAGGGTACCTCAGTGGTGCCACTAGCAGTGTTGGGATTCAAACTCACAACCTTCTGATTGCAGGGGCAACTCCCTAACCACTAGGCCACCAGCTGCCCCACATTACACTTCTGAGAAACTTAACTTGGAAGAAGCTTAGCTTCACTTTAGTCTTAGATTATATTTAGACGTATGCTCATTTGTTGTACATTATAAGGATATTTGTTGTATTAAAAGTATATTAAATATACTGTGTATTAAAGGACCGGGAGTGCACCTTGTTGTCGTATGTGATGCTGCCATCGGGTGTAGTAGCCATGATCTCAGGGGTGGAGGCCCTAAGGTGACCTGGGCTCATGATGCTTGGTTTGGCTACACCCAGACACAGGATCAGGTAGTTTCGCCACAGGGTCACATACCCATCAGCTTGCCCCGCAGTGCTCGTCTTTTTGGCGTACACTGGACTGCTGTAGGTGCACACAGGTCAGTGAAGCTCATTCCTCAAAACATGGTAATATAACAAACCAAAAACAGCAGAGGAGGCTCATGTGCGCTTTACATTGTATTTCTGTAAACAAATATAGGAATTGAAATTACAATTACAAGTTTGGGTAACCCTGATAAAATAGTTTTTTTTAGTGGCAATAAACACACACCCTAAGAGTTAACTAGGGGGTTGACATATGGATATGACTGTATAGCACCGTACTGACAACAAAAATAAATTTAAAAATATGTTTAAATTTACTTGGGGTCCACCAGGGGCATGAGTAGCTGCAGTCGTGTAAATGCATACGGCCAAGCGTAGCTTAGTGCCATAGGGCAATGCTTAGGAAGGTGCTCTTGTCGGAGGAAGCTATACAAGCACAGCACCCAGGGATCCTTCACAGACTGGGCAAAGATCCACACGTGAGAAGGGCTCTTAACATCGTAGTGGCTGTTTACCAGACGTGCATTCCATTCCACCAGCCACTGCAGGTCCACGTGGTGGCTCAGAGACAGAGTGGCCTGCAGGCACACGTGTAAACATGAACAACAGGGATTTTATCCATTTTTTTTTTAATAATGGAAAAATTAGACAAAAGTACAAAATATCACTAGTTTAGCAAATATTCCTTGCTCTTGTAAGAAAAAATTCAGGCTTTCAAACTGAACTATAGTTAACATACAGTCAATCAAGTGAAATCAAGTGAATGCTTACTGAGTCAGACACAGCCACGTGAACAAAGCTGTCCAGGACTACAGGGCTGAGTTGGTCCATCACCTCAATCATGGGTTTATCGTCATCCTGAAGAGAGTCAAATGGGACTAGTGCAGGGGTCTTTCAAGAGTTTTAACATCAGTTTATATCTGCAATACCTAGATTTGCATTACAGTTAACGTTAAGCTGACAGGACAGAATTAATAACAGGATACAACTGAAACAGGTCCAAATGTACCAAAAGCCACAAGAGGTCACGTACTGATGATGGACGGTTAGTTCTCAATTACAAATGTCACTCCGACTAATGTAATGGTGCTTTAGCCCTTAAGAGAATGCAGTTCCACTGCTCTAGAGCTGATGCATGGCTTTGAGCATGTTGACCTTAAGTCTCACGCACAGCTGCTCCAGAGCATTGCATTCTATTGACAGTGCTGTTCAATGGAGGTTATGCAAGCTGTGGCAGAAATTGGTACAACTTAAAACAGCTGAACTCACTAATGAGGTAAAGGTGTGTCCGGATATTTTTGGAAGACATGTTGTGGGTGACCGTGGCAGTTTATTAGTGCTGTGTTTACACGTCATTGACAATCCTGGTTATCCTAAGAATAATCTGAAATCAATATAATATTTGATAGATAGATATAGTAGATAGATAAAAAAGTTTATTAATCCCTTGGGAAGATACCTCCGGGAAATTATCAATCATCTTTCACAATTTGTGGCAATACAAAACCACACCATTATCACTGCCCTTCCTGAAAAAAAGCCTAAACACAAAATTGAGGATTTGAAACAAGCTGACTGCACGGAACTAACAATGTATAATCTAATCATTTCCTAATTATTAATGTGGCAACCTAAAATGCTGTAAAATCACCAAGTCATGTCCATGTAGCTAAAGGTTGCACACTTAGCCTAAGAACTCTCCTCAGGCAGCCAAAGCTTCACTAGTCACCCATTTCTTTGAGAGACTGAAGCAACATATATTATGAGATAAGCAACATTAACACAAAGGGAAATAGCCAAATACAAGCTTATTTGTGGCTGTAGTGTCCACTGCTGAAAGACATTAATCATGAGGGAGCTCAGTGCCTCCTCAATCACTCAAAATTTGGTAAGTATAGCTGAGGCCCTAAGAGTTGAACACACAGAGATAACAGGCTAGCTGACTGAGCTCCATGTTCATCCACTGTATATTATTTCACCCGAGAAACACAAACATTTAAAATTATTTACATCTTAGACTTTTTTCTAAGTCATCATGGCTGTCTTATTAAGCACAATTAATGTTCAGACTGCAGAACACAGTTTTAAAATGATCTGAAGGTACCATATTTATCAAGCAAACATTTGAATCAATGTACATTTGAATTAACTATTTTTTTATGAAGTAATCGATCTATCCTGCTCACCTCAGCCTGGCCAATTGCGGAGAAGAGGCAGCGGATCTCTCGGAGCACAGCTACGGCCAGTTTGCGTGTGCTAGTCTGGCAGGAGCAAAGCAGCAATAGTGCCAGACCTTCCACAGCATGCAGCACAGTGGAGTGAGGGGTCCGATCAAGGGGCAGCCTAGAGCCCATCTGTGGCACAGACAAAAACAAACGGGTCATTAAATAAATAAACATACCATTTAGATACAAACACAGTACATACACACACACACACACACACACACACACACCCCTGAAAATTAATATACAGTACTACTTTCAAGCATACACGTCACACAAATCATCTCAAAGAGAAAAATAACCAAATGGCAAATATAAAAAAAACTGATCAGCATAACTTTAAATATGTGTATTTTAAATATGTGATGAAATTTTATTGTAACCAGCTGGGAGAAGAAACAGGCTTATGTTGGCAGTATTATATATTTTGCATAGTAGGTGTGTGCTGTTAGTAGCAAAGACAATTTGCTGCTATGGCTGTGGAAAGGCTTTCCATAACGAGGTCAAGAATGTTTGTTTTGGAGTGAGAGATTTTTGCCGCACTGTAAAGAAATTATGTGAAGAAACAGTGAATTACTGCAGTTTTACACATTTTACAGAGTACACGATGCAGTGAGTTAGAGGACTGCGTGGTCTAGTGTGTGGGCTGCAGTTCCTGCAGCTTTACCTCTGCTGAGCGTTTGCCTGGTGCCTGTAAAGCCAGTCTCCACTGCGTGAGCAACTGCAGCAGCAGCTTAACCGATGTGTCCTGCAGACCCTGCTGTGTGTCTTGCACCTCCCGCAGCAGGAAGTTGGTGTATCCAAACAGAACATCCTCCCGCCAATCAGAGAAGTCCAGTAAAAGACTCTGCAGGGAATTCTGGGCAATCAGACGGAGCTCAATGTCCATGTGGACCGTCAGTCTAAACGAGGGAGGGACACATGATGTAAGATAAACATGAAATAATAACAAGTGTTCACCACAGCACATACCAAATGAGTTCCATTCATCACGCAACACAGCATGTTCAATAATGGTCAGGAATAAAGTAAAACAGTAATTACAGTGATTTTTTCATGAAGTTAATAATAGCAAAAGGCAGTTACAGTCTGTTTATATTTACTTACACAAGTCTGTGACTGTCGTAATTCAATGTCAAACTACTTCTTTTCATTGGCCTCTACTTCTACTACTACCTTCTGGGATGCTACTGTATAAGTGTTCTCTGGTAAACATGTTAAGAAGGTCTTCAGTACACTGCTGTACAGCATGCTGCTTATATCTGTGGGGGTAAGAGAGTCTGAACCGGATTTGGGATTTAGTGGAGTGTCTCTGAATGTCAGGGCCTGGATGGCCTCTCACCTGGCCAGCAAGTCAATGAGTTCCGGCTTCGACATGCCGTCTGGGAGAATGCGGGGAATGGCCGCCACACATGTCCTGAACAAGTCGATCTTTGGCTTCCTCTCACCGCTGAAAGAGTCAGAGAGAGGGAGAGAGAGAGAGCGAGAGAGAAACTGTGTGGGCTAAGAGTGACTCATGATGTCTTGCTGTGAGTTTCCTTCTCTCGCACATAATCAGACAGACATAAGTAAACACCAGGCAGTGAAAGGTGATCCTTTGACTTTTAAAAGCCATTCAAGTGTAGCAATTCAGATGCTTTTGGAATGTAACAAGGGCACAGGAAATTTTAATCACTCAAAAGGCCTAAATACTGTATGGGCAGAACTATGCTCTGAAAATAAAAATTCACCTGCAAAATATCACTGGTTAAGGTCAAATTTGATGCAGTGGTGGGCTATAAACAGTGAGGTGGATTCACATACGTGATCATGTCCTCTGGTTCTTTGTTGAGCATCTGTACATTCGTGAGCATCATGCAGCGGCCCACCTCTTTATCCAAGTGCCTCAGAATGTTATCAATGGCCTTCCTGACCTGGGAGTAGTACAGGGCCATTCCTGGGACAGGAAACCATAGAGATTACAATCTACATGGCCCAATAATGAATAACTACGTTTTATTCATACCATAAACAAAATTAAAAAAATACAATATAAAGAAACACACACATAAAAATAAATGCTATAGCAAAACTAAACCTTAGCCTCAGTAACCAAAAGTAAATATCTAAATTGCTTTCAGTCACATTACACCCCACACATGTGTGTTGGTGTGTCAGCTGAATGCTCACCAATGAGCTTGGCCTCCTCTTCAGTCAGAGTCTTGCTTAGGTACGTCTTCTTCTTCTTCAAGGTGTTTCCTGAGGGCAGCGTGGCTCCTGTGTTGGGCATGGGTGGCTCTCCGTCCTTCTGCTGCAGGTTATCCGCTATGACCAGGAACGCCCTCAGTGCAATGTTCATTCTCTGAGTAACATAAGGAGATACTCAGTTAGCACTAATTGAGGACTTAACCAGTGTTTTTTTTTTTATTTCTTCAACATTTAATTTAAAAGCTTTAATGATTAAAAAAATATTGAGCTCTCTTGCCAAAAATATAATTATTACTGAATGAATTTTTATTACTGAATGCATAGGTTTTCCACTCGAGTGTACACCTGTAAGTATGCTAGGATCTTTTACCTAACAAAACAGCCTTTTAATTCATGCAGATGGGGAAAACCTTTCTTAGTGATGGGATTAGCAATCACATTTTACCTCTGGATTAAGACTAAACGCTTTAGCAGATTTGCCAACACTGAGCAGGTCACAGATGATTTCCTTCATAGCAAAATCCAGTCTTTCCTGTAGTCGGGAGAGATGGAGGAGGCAGATCTTATGTTTGTACACATGAGTGTGAGGAAACAAGGCGATCAGATGTTTAGAACTGTTCCAAGAAAATTAAATACCAGTAAAAAGTACAACAAAGTGTTCAGAAGGACCAACATTTTCCTAGAAAGTTTTGATATAGATGATAATGTGGCATAGTTCTGTTATCAGTGTATATGAGTACGCGCGCGTGTGTGTGTGTGTGTGTGTGTGTGCACCTGTGCAATAAACTGGATTATCTTGACAAAGATGTTTAGAGGCATATCTCGAGGGACAACACTTCTCGATCCTTTAGGGAACAACGTGGAAATGATGGAGGTCAGGCGGCTGAGGAGCAAGAAGACAACAGAAGGAGACAAAAGAAGAAGAATGAAAACATTACTATCTTCAACACCCTTATCTGTGTTTTCATCATTACGTGTGTACATGCACACTTGTGTGATTACGCCACACTCAAACCTCACTTATATGACACTGCATGTGTGTACCCGACCAAATGGCAAGATGTCCAGTACCTCTGTGTTGCAGTGTTGCTCTCACACTTGATCCGGATCATGTAGACCCACAGCAGACGGTACAATGACTCTAGTGCCACCCGGGCCATTTTGTGGTCTTTGTTCTGAAACAACAGATCAATATATTGTATCAGTGTGATTGATTCACATCAAAATATTGCCCTTGTTTTTTATTATTTAGCTTATTATCTCATTAATTACAATACATTTAATTTTTATAGGGAAATAGATTAAATTATTTTTTTTAAGTGAGCAGCAAAGTTTTTTCCAGTGGCAACTCTATGATACTCAACACCATAGAGGCTAATTTCTAAGGAGAAGAAAGACCAGTCTGGCAAAGTAGCCTTTCAGTCTGATACTGAGTCACAACAAATTTCCACCCCAGAAGTCTCTACAGCAGGGTTTTTCAATCCCACGGATCCCACACTAAGAACATTTTTGTTGTCATCTAGTTCACTTCAACTCATTAACTATTTTAAAAGCTCTTGTGCTGGTTCAAATGTGTTCAAGTAAAGACAACTCAAAATTCTGTCAACACAAAATCTTTAAATCTGTGGTTATGTACATGGCATTGTTTCTGTATTCTGATCTTGTTGTTCCACCTCCTTGTTTATGATTATGGATTCACAAAGTATTTGCATGATTCCATCTGTCTCTGCCTCATCTAAAGTCCCCAAAAAGTCACACTTGCGCTGGCCTGTGCCTCCCCTGTTACAGAAAGGTACAGCCAGAGGAAAAGAATGGAAGACAGCAAGCGAAAGAGAGAAAAAAAAATCAGAGAGGACACTGTGTGAGCTGTTGGTTGACAGTCACTTAAAATGAATGATGGATGTGCTATGCAAGGCAGAAACAGAGCAAAAGAGAAAACATGTATGGTAGTAAATGAGATAGCATGTACTGGAGTACTGTACCAGAGTGTTGCAATAACACAGTATACTACAACAAAGTTGAGTAAGCTCACGAGTTGTGAAAAGTTCTTCTGAAGACAAACCATTCACTCACAGCAAGCGAGACAAAAACATTCACCAAATAATATATGAAAAAAAAAAAGATCAAACAGCATTCATTTCTTTTTCCTGCTCAAATTTCACACCTTACAAAGCATATCTGTTCAGCTTCATCTCCTCTCTGCCAGGGCTTCATTATGACAGACATCTGACAGTTTCTCTTACTTCTTTAAATTTTCTGTCTCAGTTTTACCCCCTTAATGCTTCCTTAATGCCTGTATTTCAAATGCTTTTAGTGCTTCATTCTGAGAGTCTTCTTTAAGTGTCTTGTGTCACTTAGTATGTGTAGCATACTATTCTGAATTACTTTTTAAATTAATTTGCTGATCAAAGCCTCACCTTGAGATTGGACAGACAGTTGTTGAGGAAGACATGCCATCTGTTGAGGAAGATCTGCTTCTGGCTGACGCACAGCAGACAAGTTACCAACGGATACAGAGCCTGCAAGCAAACATTCACATAAACAGACGAAAAGAAGGAATGAAATAAGCTGTGTTATGTACCAGGCTCATCCAACGCTCTGCAGCACTGTTGCAGCAGGCAGAGTTCATGCCCATACAAAGTCATCTATGTTATGATGCATGATAGGTTGTTTTCACAGTGTTGCATGTCAAAATATCATAGAACACCTTGTCTTTTGTTTGCATTAATTACTATTAACTGCATATTTGTGGTAAAATTAAAGATTACTTTCCTTAAACCACAACTTGTATTGAAAAGCGCTGTTAGGTTTTTCTATTTGACAAAGATTAAACTTCAACTCATGCGCTATCACAATTTGCTTCAGTGTTAGTGACGAGAAGAAAAAACCCACAAAACCTCCCTCCTCTTGTACCATTTACCACAGATATGTTAACCACAGTTAGCCAAATAAGAGGACTCTGTTACCAGCACAGGACTGCATGGTAGAGAGCTAGCTGTCATATTCATATAGTGACTGTAAATATCTAAAAATCAGGCTACATGTGAAACACAAGTCTGTAATTAAGCGGTAAAGTATAGTGTCAACTGATAAAAACAAAGTGCTGACAGCAAATGTTGGGGATTTTTTATATGAAGTAGTGATTATACGCTGTTTTTGTAAACATGTATAATTTAGGGCAGTGTTTCTCAACACAGTCCTTTGGGTCCACCAAATAAGCTGCATGCTTTCCCTATAACCTAGTGTGTTGGGCTCTGGGATAGAATAAAAATGTGAAAAACAACACAAGAGCCCCAAGGCCTGGGTTGGGAAAATGGCTTCAGTTGGTGAGAGAGCTAATGGATTATTTGAAATCACACATCCTGAATGTCCATGTTGAACTCCATGTGGACAGCTTACCATTGGAAATGACTGAAGACAGTGACTCAGCAAATGAAAAGACAAGATTTTTCTTTCAGGTAATAACTTTCTGAAGAATCCATTAATGGAGGCTTACGAGCAGTCATCACTATAGCTGAGTAGTTCTAAACAACACAATCACACCCTGTCGGTCCCCAAGTTTAACACACATTTAAGATATTGTGTGTGCCTACAGATGACAACTGTGATACCAGTGGCATTAAACAAGAGCCCTCCTTCTCCAAATGAGTAACTGAAGAGTGTGGCATGTGAATCACTCACCAGAGAATGTTTCTTCCTGGAAGAAAGGTCCAAGGTAGTGTCATACAGACTTTCCACAAAGTTCCTCAGACACGGTACATTAACCTCATTTTTAACACTCTGGAAGAGATACGATATAAATACATTCTCAGTTTAAATCCCTATAACTGTTTGACCCAACAGAAATTTTATTCAGTGCAAATTAATAGCTTTCAGTCTTTTCTGAAGACTCACAGCTGCCACCGGAACCAATATCTCCACAAAGAGCCCGGCCAGAGAGTGCTTAATGTCTTTATCCTTTACTTCTAAGAAGTACTGGGCACATTCCTTAAAAAGAGAAAGCACACAGGCAATTAATCAAACTGCGCACACCCAAATGCAGGAAGTAAAAGGCCTAAACTGTGTCTTGACTTCATTTGCAAAAGGTAAAATGTGAGCAGTTTTAGTTTCTGATTTAGTCACTCAGGTTCATCCTCATGACCTTTACAACACAGTAATGCTTGGTATAAATCAGCGCACCTGCATGAACTGGAAGGAAGCTTCAAAGTCTTCCACAGGGTACATTTTAATGCGAAAGAACTTGACACCCATGATGAGGCTTATAGTGCTCTGGACAACATACGGGCTCTGCTCCTTCTGTCTGAGCTCTTTCAGCTCTGAAACGAACTTCTTCCTCACTGCCGGGAACCTAAGAGGGATTGAAAAAAAAAATATGGTAAGTGAGGACATGACAATATGCCACTGCAATCAAAACAAACTCAGGGCTCCAGACAAAGATTTTTTTAGGAGCCATTAGCTCTTGGCACATATTGTCTCCAGTCTTACCCCATGTAAAGAGCATTAAAACGAAACAAGAAATCACAACACGGACTAAACTGTTGCCAGTGTTTCTCATGTAGTTAATGTTTCTTTTTCTTATATTGTAGAACGCGCTCTGCAACAGGTTGCCAGGCTGTGCGAATCGTTTCAAATGAAACTCAATCTGTCAACACAGGCCTCGACAGAGGTGTGGCAGTCATGAACGTGTCGGTTCTTTGACTAAATTTGGTAAAACGAAAAGCCGCTTGGGAGCCAAAAGAGCTGGATCTTCTTGGTGATCTGATTCAAATGATCCGACTCATTAAAAAGAGCCGAAATTCCCATAACTAGCCCTCCATCGAGCCTCACTATAATCACGTGATAGTGTAGTAGGAACAGCAGACTCGGGTTGAGCGTATCTGCACATAATTATAAGATGTCATTTTTTTGTATTTTTAATTATCTCGGTTGTGAGAGGTGATTGCCATTGGTGACTGAAATGAAAAAACTAGCCGCAAAATACATAATCTAGACGTACTGGCGACCATATTAGTCGCCATCCAGAGCCCTGAAACTGCATCATGTCTGAGAATAGTGTCAGTACTGAATGTTTCATTAAAAAAAGAGATTACGTCCCAAGTGCAGTATCTGTCTAAAGTTTCACCTTTTCATCATGAGATGTGAGCTTTAATCATGATGATGCCAAGACTGCATAAGAGAATGGCCGATTCTGCTTAACTTAATGTAGTAATGCACAGCAGAAATGATTATACTCCAATCCCTGAAAAAATTTCATGGTATGTATCATGTACTATAAAAGTGTGAAGTTTTTTGCCTTTTGCCTTCATTGAATTTAATACCAGCAACCTTTTACTTCAATTGTTTGTGTTAGAGAACGGTCTGTGTGACTTTGAAGTAAACTGTTAGCATTTTCTTGTGTTTGTTTGTCTATAAGCTGTAAACCTTGAAATTGTCCGCCTCGAGGTGTAGTTAGTGAGATAATGTGCAGAGTGAGCTTTTAGTGTGTGTGCCCATCTGGGAAAGGGAGGGTGGATTATTAAAACTCTCTCCCTAATGGAGATGATCACAGGGACACCCAGGCGGCCACTTGGCACGTGTGCCCTACATAGAAACTGAATCACAGACACAAGAGATCCGTTCTGAACCAGGAGAGCAGAAAACTGGCTTTAGATCGTCTACTTAGTACCTAAGCAACTGTGCAGAGCATGTAATGAATGTTAGTATAGTTTTTATGTGCTTGTCTGAGCATGTGTGTGTGTGTGTGTGTGTGTGTGTGTGTGTATTGTGTGAACTCTGACTGGGTTGAGACAGGGAGCGCTCTTTAGCTCTATATTTAGAATGGAATCTGGAATGGGAGAAAGGGGGAAGAGTGCCACTCTCTCTGACTTTCTCTCTCTCTTTCTCTTTCTCTCTCTCTCTCTCTCTCTCTCTCTCACACTTGTTGAAAGTTTGGTTATGTCAGTTAGTGCCTCTCTCTGGCTCTACATTGATCTATGTACTGTAAACTGGTTTAGAGAGAGCGTGAACACATAAAGCTTTTTACCTCTGGTTTTGGTACAGGAACACAAACATACACACATTCTGTCATGGACACTTACATGCTTCTAGCATTAATTCTGAAAATACCCAGCCGATCATTAATATAATTAAAAATTGAGAGGCGTTATTAACTTTGGAACCAAGCAACTCAGATTCCATCTCGGTGCGGCATTGACGGAATATCCTCTGACTATAAGCGGACACATCCTCCATCAAGGTAATGGGCTCCATTAAAGCTTCATCTCACATCACACAAAATACCACCATCAGTATCAGCTCAAAACCAGGTCAGGCTGAACTGGTGCAGGAGGGTCAAGAGAAGAAGAGGAACACGGCAGCCAGCAGGGAGAAGCGAAACTTTCAAAAGAGTTAAGGTACACAAACAGAACAGTGTGCTACAAATCACACCACCCCCTGCATTTGTGTGAAAAGGAGAAACAAACTGTCATATTTCAAACGGGAGACCAGCTGAGGTGAAAATGAGGTGAAACTTCATTCCATCTTCCAGAGATTCTACCACAGTGTTTTGCTATTTACTACAAATTCTTAAATAAGTTACTAAAATCTTGAGTGATATTCATTCTGCATTGTGTCTTTTTTTAAATTATTCGTCATTTAATCTCTTCATAGAAAACCTGTTATTTAACATGCAGTCCTCATGCTCAAGGTTAGGCTTAGGTGCATTTTACATGTTTATGTTATTTTATGTTTATGTACTAATTTAACAAATGTCTTCACATCAGCAGTTCAGTGCATTACACGATTATCAGCAGTGCATCACATGATTATCATAAGAGTGCAGGTCCTCGGGTTGTGATGCAGCCCTAGCATCACAATTCAGCTGATACTTAAAAGTAATATGAAATAATTACTACTGCAAATAATATTTAAAGGAAAAGATTTGAAAAGTCTCAATGTGTTTTGTTTTGTTTGCTATAACAAACTAACCAAATGCTTAACTTTTAACTCACATTTTATCCTATCCTATATATTTTATCTTACATATGTAATGAAGTCAGTGTTAAACCACAGAGCAACACAAACGTGACTGTAACTTTTAGAACTTACCTGGACTGAGCCACTACCCCAACCACCTCAGCATAAAGGTCAGCCACAATGTGCATGTTGGTTGTGTTGGGCCCCAGATACCTGTTCAGAAAATAACTAGTGTTCAACAAAAGCTTTTGGAAGACGTTACACTAGGTCTGTGCCAGTGCCAGGATTCTTTTATTTGGAAAATAACTGCAGTAAACTGTTATTCTGGTTTCCTGAGGAGGATTTTTCTGTCCTTTGAATGCACTTTTATTTTATAAAGCTTCAGCTCATCACTGTTATTATTATTATTAAAACATGTTTTGATGCTTTTAGGGACATCACTAAAGACGTATCTAGAGCCATCAGAAGATGCACTCATACAGCTAGTAACAGTACTAATAAGAAATCAATTTTTTCCTTCTGTTAATTTTATCAGAGTTTAGATGTATCTTAACTCTGAAGCAGCTGTGTGTGCACACACATAGTGACACCAGGTGATCTGAAGTATAACACAGATCATATTTTTGCATTTCTTACAGATGCAATCATGTACATTAGACATGAGATGTGTATTACCTAAAAACAAAATTCACATATATTTGTACAGCCTATAACATAAGCATTACTGGCTTCCATGCATGTGAAGCAGTGAACCAGTATTTTACCCTTCTTTGTATTTGAAGTGCTTAAAGGCCAGGTTAATGACTTCCTGAATCAGACCGTCCAGAAGAGGGTGGAGAGGGATCTAGAGGCAGAACAACAGTAAAACAAGCAGGTGAGACAGAGGGTCACACTTTACTAATCAAATCACCTTTTAAAAAGATGTCACCGTTACCTGATGTATATTGTCTACTAATATTAGGGATGCTCCGATCGATCGGCCGTAGATCGGTATCGGCCGATAATCACATTTTATGACTCGATCGGTACTCATTAAACTCGGCCGATCTTAGGAACCGATCACAATTGATGACGTCAATGCGTGAGGACGTACGTGATGAGTGTAGCACCTCCGGGTCGCTGC
>JBBIGA010000035.1:9980017-9999223 GCA_037576975.1 Alestes dentex | reverse complement strand
TATATTACTACCTGATGTTGTGTTGGAACTTTCTACTAACTCAAATTTATGTGACCATTGTAAGTTTTTAACTTACATTTGCTATTTATGGCTCGTAGGTCTCATTCACATAAGGTCATACAACTTGTTTTTTTAAGAAAAAATATTATATAGAGATTATTTTGACTGCAACACATACTAAGATGAAACATTTTGTTTATGTTGATGATGTTTATCACAGAGAACCTAATTTCAGTGTTTACCAAGGACACTGTTTCTTTTAAAAATAGCACAAAATAACATCTGTCCTGTTCCTGGTCAAAAGTAACGGGTATGATTTATTCAGTAAAAAAAAAAGACAAAGTTTTTTTTGTGGTTGCTATGGTATAAAAGATGGTTGCTATGGTGTCGTAGTGGGTTGCTAAGTAGTTTTTAGGCAGTTGCTGCGTGTAGGAGGTTGTGGCTAAGGAGTTTTTAGATGGTTGCTATCAGATACAATGTGGTTGCTAAGTAGTTTCTGGGCAGTTGCTATGGTGGATGAGGAGGTTGCTAGGGAGTTTTTAGGTGGTTGCTATGGTATCTGGGTCAAAGCAATTTTCTCCGGGATCAATAAAGTTTTCTGATTCTGATTCTGATACACAAAGTGGTTGCTAGGATGTTGCTAGGTGCTTACTGTGGTGTAGGATTTGGTTGCTAAGTAGTTTCTAGGCAGCTTCTATTTGTAGAAGGTGGTTGCTAAAGAGTTTCTGGATTTTTGCTATGGTATACCAAGTGGTTGCTAGCGTGTTGCTAGGTGCTTGCTGTGGTGTAGGAGGTGGTTGCTAGGGAGTTTTCAGATGGTTGCTATGGTATAAAAGGTGGTTGCTATGGTGTAGGAGGTTGTTGCTATGTAGTTTCCAGGTTGTTGGTAGGGTGTAGGACTTGTTGGCTGGGGAGTTTCTATGTGGTTGCAAAGGTATACAAGATGGTTGCTCACGTGAAGGAAGCAGTTGCTATGGAGATTTTGGGCGGCAGAGCAATCTCAAAATTTCTTCAGGAGTTTAGTATTTATTTGAATGAATTGTCAACAGGTGTGGTTCCCCATGGAATAAAAACTGAATAGGAGATAGGTTCCTGTGGGGGAAAGGGGGACATAAGGTGTGTGTTTGTTTGTGTGTGTGTGTGTGTGCTCAAAGGCTTCAGCATGGTGGGGTGTGGGAATGTTCTGTTTTATACACTAATTGTAGTCTTACTAATGAATTGTAGTCTTACTAATTAAAATAACTAAATTAATGACCGGTCGTTTTTGACCGGGAACACCATGAATGTTCCTAATTAAAAAAACACAATAATAAAATTTCACAAATATTCTCATATATTTTTTACGCATTCCAGTGCCTTGTGTAAACAAAGTCATGGAACCTTACGATAAACCGATTAAATTAACTGCGTTTTCTAGAGAGAAAATTTGAAAATCGGTCAGATTTGACCGGAATACACTAGGAGGGTTAAAGTATTAAAACCCTACGGGATATTACCTGCTATCGCAGTATACATAAATCATGACTGCACTACTGACTGCTACCGCTAGATGTCCTGCTGCTCCGCCTTTCCTGCTGTGTCTCATATGAGCATGTGGTTATGTTTACATCACCGGTTGTTAGTGGGAGTGACTGGTTTGTGGGAGCTGCTGGTTTACACTAGAAGAGGTGAGGTGTGGCTCAGTTACTGCTTGGTGTGGCCAATAAGACCAATATACAAATGCATAAAAGGAGAATATAGAGTTTAAGCAAGGTGCTTCTTCCAGGGAGGGGCAATATTACTTAGCCACTGAACAGTTTGTCCTTACAGATCATAAACCAAGGAAGGCTGGTCTTGTCTCTTGTCCATGTGGCCTATCTGATGAGACTAGCTCCCTTTTTTCTTTCAAGGTCAGACAGGCTCATTTTGCCTGTGCTACTTTGTGACATTAAAATGAAGTAAAGAGGCCCTTTATAGTCTTGTGTGAACACACCACAGCACAGCACACAGTGTGAACAGTGTGGAATGCTTTCTCTGCATTTAACCCATTCACCAAGTGAAGCAGTGGGCTGTCAGCAACGGGGGGTGCCCGGGGAGCAATGTGTGGGGACAGTACCTTGCTTAAGGGTACCTCAGTGGGTCCACTGGCAGTCCTGGGATTCAAACCAATGACTTTCTAATTGCAGGAGCAACTCCCTAACCACCAGACCACCAGCTACCGAAAACATAAAACTACCTTCAGAACAAGGATGCCTGTGTCTGTTTCTTGTTTCCAACTGGGATTTCAGAGCCATGATATGTGAATGACCCCGCTGCACCTGCTGGATCACAATGTGTGTGTTGAACAGGTAGAGTGTGTGTGTGTGTGTGTGTTGAACAGGTAGAGTGTGTGTGTGTGTGTTGAGCAGGCAGAGGGTGTGTGTGTGTGTGTCTGTGTGTGTGTGTGTTGCGCAGGTCGTGCCCGTATGTGTTGAGTAGGTAGAGTGTATGTGTGTGTTGAACAGGTAGAGTCTGTGTGTGTGTGTGTGTGTTGAGCAGGTAGAGTGTGTGTGTATGTGTTGAGCAGGTAGAGTGTGTGTGTATGTGTTGAGCAGGTAGAGTGTGTGTGTGTGTTGAGCAGGTAGAGGGTGTGTATGTATGTGTGTGTGTGTTGCGTAGGTAGAGTGTATGTGTGTGTGTTATCTCTGGGTAGAGCTGAAGGACGCGCGCTTTCTGCCCTCCAACACGCTCTTTGTTTAGAAGAGCATGGTAGTGGTGGGCGTGGCTTATTTACAACTGGGCGGGGTTGGAGCTAAGCGTGGATATTCTGATTGGTTCCGATTTCAACCCAGCGACTGAGGAGCTACTCTGTAGCAAATGAGAAACGCCCCCCGCCCCGTGCCGGGAAAGTCAGGTAAAAACATACAGAGCAGCCGGAGCCCAGTCAACAGATGGAACAGAGTGGAGACAGAGCAGCACACACACAGAGAAAAAAACAGCTCAGAAAGAGGAAGAGGAGGACTTTAGCTGAGTAGATTACACTATGTTAACGGGGACTACTGTTTAGTCAGCCCAGAGGCAGTAAAGTGGCTTTATTCTACTAAATGCAGCCGTTACATAAAGCTATTAACTCATTAACGTAGTGTGCCAGCTGGAGCCCTCTGAGGTGCCCAGGTGAACAAGTGGACAGGTTGTGTGTGAGTGAGTCAGTTGAGAGTTTTACTTCAGAGCTCCTCTGTGGTGGACCCTCCGTGAAGCTGTAACTCGACTCGTTTAACGGACTGGACTGAAGTCCACAGAGAGGGCATCAAAATGCCAGAAGCAGGCACAGACATGAGCATGGACAGACTGTTCGGGGTGAAAACTCCGACCTCCGTGGCTCCAGAAAGCCTCCCACCCTCCTCTTTTACTAGCGGACCACCCGGAGACATCCTCCGAAATTTCTACCATACCAAGAGAGTGGGAAACTACCTCATCGGGAGAAAACTGGGAGAGGGGTCTTTCGCCAAGGTCCGAGAGGGTCTTCACGCTCTGACTGGAGAAAAGGTGAGACAGCCTTTGCAGTGTTGGTTAAACACTGGTTAACCCTGTGGTTAATAAGTTGTATTAATAAAAAAAAATTGATTGTTCTAGAGGTTTGAGGTTTCAGAACCCTTATTTTCCAAAAGCTTGTGCTCTTGGTACTATCATCAAGTGTATGGATAACATGGCATTATATTATAGTGTGGACCACACTTTTGTTGCTCGGGCACAGACTGATAGTAACTTTATTTAGTTCAGTTTTAGTCTCACATGTCCAGTCTGTCAGATATAGTTACATACATTTGCTGTGAATGTAAACAGTTTCAGTTTGCAACTATTTTTTATGTGAAAGACAGTTTGAAAGTGAAATACATGAAAAGGCTAGAACAGTTCTTTGGCTCTCGGTAGAAAAAACTGGTTCTATGTAAATGTAGCCAAAACTATCTGGGATGCAGTGGTGAATGAGTTCAGTACCACAGACTGTTTACACTTCTGACCATGAAAGGAGTCAGGACTGTGTGGCAAGCAGTACTTCCACTGAAAGTGATCTAAGTGAACAGATATAACAACCGGAGGACCAGTATAGAGCCTGTTCTGTGATTATTAACTGACTTGAATGTGCTATTAATCTGTACTGGTAGAGGTGAAGGCTGACAGGTCTGTCCTTGTGTCCATCAGATCCCCAGGTCCATCTGAAGGAGGTGTTCACCATTCAGTGACACTCCCACCTATGTGGCATTAGGTAACAAAGGCAATCCAGTGGGGCTTATTTGAATCTAGGTCCATCAGATCCCCAGGTCCATCTGAAGGAAGTGTTCACCATTCAGTGACACTCCCACCGATGTGGCATTAGGTAAAAGAGGCAATCCAGTGGGGCTTATTTGGATCTAGGTGTCTGAATTAATCTTAGATTACCCCAGAAAGAAGACACTGACGTCCAGGCAGAACTGGACATGGTTTGTTAACGAAGACAGTTTTTATGGCTTCAGCAGGTGGATAAGAGCGAGCGCCTTGCTCCGCTGAGCTGGAGAGAACTTTCACAGTGGAGCCACTAGTGGAGTAATATTGCTTTGTGGAAGAAACATGAGCAGTGAGGGTAAACATGTGACTGCTTTTCAATTCAGTTTGTCCCAAAAAGCTTTGTTCATCTTATAGAGGACAGTGTCCTATGCTCTATTATTCCTCACACTTCTCTCTCCCTTTGTCCAGTGTGGCAGCAGTTTGTTCATCTATTGCCAAACGTCTGCCTTTGTTCATTGTGCCACAGGGTGCAGCTTATCAATTTGCATATTAGGAGCAAAAAAACAAGCATCTCGGTTTTTGAATGAGCGACCTGAAATTTCTATTTTGCATATTGAGGATTAGCTCAGCCCCCCGACAGCCCCTTTTCACTGTTGCTGTGGCAGGGCGAAGCACTCTCTCTCTTTTCTCAATGATGATGCAAACGGTGGAAATCTCACAGAGTAGTGTGCACCTCGTGCTGCTGTCTCCTCGTTCGCCCTCTCCGACTGACATCACCAGGAGAGAAAGAAAAAAACAGGAGCTGGGTGGGGCGAGTGGCTGTACATGCTGTGTGTTTTCATCCTATGTAACCCACTTTCACCCTCACCCCCTTTGTCTGTGGTCAAGATAAACAAGCTGTTAGCCTCAAGCTCCGGGGTGCCCCCTCATCCCCCCTTTACCACAGTCAGCCCCCCCTGCACCCCCCTACACCCCTCTTTGGCGAGACTGGGGGTTATCACTGGCGGACGGGTCAAGATTAGGCGATGTTCTATTTGCATTTAGGTGACTGTTTTTGTTCTGCTGAGGGAGGGCTTTTAAGGTCTTTCTTTACCTCCCAGTAGCCCTTGATAAAATTACTTGCTCAATTGGTCATGAATGACTTGTTTGCTCACAGCCCCTTCATTGTCTAATGATTTGTCATGGCATGGCTGGTCACCCTTTGAACTGTCTTCAGTCCATTCAGTGCAGAGCTGAACACTTTGATCAGCAGGGGAACAAATAGCATGAAGCTCTTGTCCAGTGATGCAGGAGGGGATACAAACCCGAACAAAAGAGGCTGTCTATCTAATAAGAAAGAAAACCTCATCACGTCATTTCAAATGCAACCTAAAATATTCAATAAAACATGTAGCAGATACTAATACAAGTTTGTTTTGTTTAATCTGTGACAATCAGAATATTTATTAATTAATAAAAACATTGATCGTTTTAGAGGTTTGAGGTTTCAGGACCCTTCTTTTCCAAAAGCTTGTACAACTGTTACAAGTGTATCTATCATTACATATCTACCATTTTAAGTCATTAAGTGTATGGATAACATGGCATTATATTATAGTGCAGACCACCATACATAGCATGCTGCACACATTTGTCACCACTGTGTTAGTTTGAGTGTTTATTCAGCGTTAGTTTTTTGTGGTGTCTGTGGTGACAAATGGATGGCATTAACAAGCCATTTGGAGTCCCACCCTCTGAGTAGTCCTGGTGTAAAGGGCTTGGGAACTTAGCTGTTACATTTTATCATTTGTCCAGACCCCTCCCCCACATCCCTCTCGTTTGTGGACTTCAGTGTAGAAGAATTTAACAGTGAGACTGTGCACAGTTTCTCATGTGAAATAAGAATCCGGTCAAGCTTAGCTGTGCCTTCCTGTTCCCTACTGCTCTCAGGCCAGTTGCTTGCATGTTATTGTTGGTCTCTAAACATTTGACATTTGGACTTACAGTTTATTGTATACCTCTCTTCTGTTCATCTCCTAGGTGGCAGTGAAAGTAATAGACAAAAGAAAGGCCAAGAAGGATTCGTATGTAACAAAAAACCTTCGTCGGGAAGGCCAGATCCAGCAGATGATTCGCCACCCCAACATCACCCAGCTGCTGGACATCCTGGAGACAGAGAACAGCTACTACCTCGTCATGGAGCTCTGCCCAGGAGGGAACCTCATGAACCACATCTATGAGAAGAAGCGGCTTGACGAGAGGGAGGCGCAGAAATATGTCCGTCAGCTAGTCATGGCCGTGGAGCACTTGCACAGGGCAGGGGTGGTACACAGGTGAGGTGTCCAGAAAAGACCTCAAAATATTGAAATATGAAAAACATATAAAACATGCATTCCCATTTTGTATTAGCAAGACATGGAAAAAACAATGTTGCATTCAGTTTGAGTTGTATAGGAAATGAGATGGCTTGTGTAAATACACAGTATAAGATCGGAGATCCTTGAGAAACACAATAGACTTAGAAATCACAATGTTTGACCCATATTGTACAATGCAAGGATTGGGAAATGCTTTCTATGCAAATGTCCATTATTAGTTTATCTCCAGTTAACATATGACAAAAGAACACTTTTTAAAACAATGTTTTTTCTTTTTCTTACAGAGACTTGAAGATTGAAAATCTTTTGCTGGATGAACAGGACAACATAAAGCTCATAGGTAAGAAAGTTAAGGTACACACAAATCGTTTTAAAAATGTTCTTTCCCAAATGGCTCTCTTTGGCATGTGGCAAGGACTGATGGAGCAATCAGTATCTCATTAAAACCAAACAACCTCTCTCCTCTGTGAAACTCCACCTTAGCATACAGAGTTTCTAGTTAACAGCTGAGTGTGACAGACAGGGTTGGTCTGTTAGTATAACCATTCCACCCCCCACCCCAGTTTGCTCCAAAATGGGTTTAAGAGACATAAAGCCAGTCCTAACATGGCACCAACTCAGGCTGTCTAGAAAAACTGAGACCAAGTTCAGACTATTCAAAATGCTTCTCCTTTCTTTTGTTCTACCCCAGACTTTGGGCTGAGCAACTGTGCAGGGATCCTTGGTTATTCCGACCCTTTCAGCACCCAGTGTGGCAGCCCAGCCTATGCCGCCCCCGAGCTGCTCTCAAGAAAAAAGTACGGGCCCAAAGTAGACGTCTGGTCAATGTGAGTTCATTTAACCTCATCTCTCATTTCCCTCTTAACACATATAGATTCAGTCCTGATGAATGCTCACAAGCTAATCCTTCATTAGGAATAATAGGAGTGTGTTTTCCAATGCAGCGGAGTCAACATGTACGCCATGCTCACTGGCACTCTCCCTTTCACGGTGGAGCCATTCAGCCTCAAAGCTCTGCACCAGAGGATGGTAGACAAGGACATGAACCCTCTGCCTCCTTCACTCTCCTCAGGTACACTAAAACATGGTTTAACCCTATAGAATCTTCTTAAATTTTCTATGGGTCAAAAATGGTCACCAGTGAATTCCTTTGCGAGCAAAACCTAACCTTCCATCCGGCTGTGAATTAGAACCTAATAGGCAGCACGCTCTAAAGGTTTAGAATGAAGGCAGCCATTGTTAACCTGCCTCTTTTTTGGTCCAGCCAATCACACAAATGGAGTCCGATGTGAAACTAATTGCAAAAATATGGGCTGAATATTTTCGACCTGGCTGCTTGTGCTCTACCTTAAGTGTACTTCTGGAGCTGAGAGCTAAATCTGATTGACTCAGGTCTCTTTAGGAGACTAACGGAGACTAATGTTTCTGCTTGCTGGCTGCAGTCACATTGTCTCTTTCTCATTTAGGTTTATTAGGAGTTATCTTATAGTCTTTAATATCAATGCTGACAAAAACACAAATTAAACTGTGGGGAAAAAGACGTGTGCACAAATATTTGCATAGTTAATTGTGGGTTAACATGCCGTTATTAGGGGTTATCTTATAGTCTTTAATATCAAGGCTGACAAAGGCGCAAATGAAACTGGGAAACAGACGTGTGCACAAGTATTTGCATAGTTAAATTATTCTGGTTATGAGTTACTGACTTAGTTTATGTGGTTTGTGACCAAGTGTGTATTGATGACATAATTTCTTAAAAGTTCCTTGCATCTGGCTCCCATTATAGTTCATTAATTTCTTACCATTAATTATATTTATCCATGAAGAAGATAAACATAAACTTTATTCAAGCCCTGTGACCAGTGACCCAAAGCTAAGTATATCAGAATGCACTGCAAATATGAGAAGGAGCTAGTTCATGCTGCAATAAAACATATTTGTTCGGCATTAGTATGTCAGTTCTTTTAGCATCTCCACTAAAAGCTGAATTATGATTCCAAGCCCTTACCGTGAGTCAGAGACACAATTTCTATTAACTGTAATTTTTTGGTTTTAGTTATGGCATCTTAGCTGACAGGGTCCCATCTGAGTGACAGGCTTTAAAGTACCAAAGGCATTTATGTCTCTGCATTGGTGTAGTGTATTACAACAGGATGATTCAGTACTGGAACAAGATTAGCCTCCTTGTGTAACAGAGGTATTTGTTATCAATGACACACAGTTCTACTTATCAATCTACTTATGCAAGACAGTGTGAGGGAGGCACTCAGACAATTAAATCTTACTGGACAAAGTTGGCTTACTGGACAGTGTGGCTTTGTTTCGCCCGTGATTTGTGAAAGTGGCGTTGAGGGGTGCATTGATAGTAAACTACAGAGTTGCTGAATCTCTGTGGTTAATGAAGCAGTAGCAAAGACAATCATGGTTGTCACTGAACCAAATCTGATTTAAAGAGGTTCTGACTGCCCAGTGTATTTACCATTCATCATTCTTGCCCACAGCTGCAGTTAGTTTGCTGAAGAGCCTTCTCGAACCAGATCCTGCTAAAAGACCCAACATCCACCAAGTAATGGCAGACTCATGGCTACAGCTGGGCAACCCACACACTGGAATCCCTTACTTGAATAGGTAATGCTTTATTCATTATTTTCATGATGAGTCCAAACAGGAGGGGAATCACTAACATATGTTTTCTAAGAATAATCTAAAGTTTTTTTGTTTGGTTGGTTGTTTTTCTTTAAACCAGAATTCATATTGAAGAGATTAATCACACAGTTCTTCTGCACATGACTGAGCGGATGGGCTACAAGCATAGTGAAGTCCTCAGTGCTGTTCTCACAAACCGAGCTTGCCACACTCTTGCTGTCTACTTTCTCCTCAACAAGAAGATGAAGAGA
The DNA here is from genome assembly GCA_037576975.1 of Alestes dentex. NCBI lineage: Eukaryota > Metazoa > Chordata > Actinopteri > Characiformes > Alestidae > Alestes > Alestes dentex. The sequence continues at coordinate 9,989,748 of JBBIGA010000035.1, read as the reverse complement.
CTTTCCAAAGAATATCGAGTGAGTGCGATGGCTGTTTACTATTTAGCTGAATATTTCTACAGACTTTCTTTCAGTTTTGTCAGGTATCTTGCATGACCTGTGGTTTTGCATAACAAGACTTTCAAAGTACTTATGCTAATCTGGAATCAGTTTATGCCAGCTGTTTTCAATAAATTTAATTACATGAATGGCAAGGTGACCCTAGATCAAATAACTATGTTCTAAATTGTACACTAATCGATTTTGTTTCTTTATCTGAATAGGAGAAGCAGTACAATATGGAAAAGGAGAAAAAGAGTGAGTTGTTCCAGACGCAGTGGAGGAAACACATTGAGAAGATCACCATCCCCCCCAAGCAGACACCAGTCTATCTTGCTGTGAGCAAAGGTCCCACCAAGGAAAAAAAACAGAAAACAGGTGAGGGATCAAATGGCTGCTAAGGACAAAAATGAGCCAGGTACAACAGCCTGAGATCAAAATAGTAACACAATCACTGTGTTGATGTGCACCGTTCTAACAAATATACCTTGAGAGTAGTCACGTATACAATAGAAGCTGTCATCACGTGGGTATGTTTTACATGTAGAATGGGTTTGTGCTACTTAACAGTCTAAACCCTAAGGCCATGTCTGTACAGAGCAGTCTGCAACAGAGTTAAAGTCAACTTCTGCCGTTGACCTATTTTTACCCTCTATGTCTCTCTCTCTGGCCCACGTTATCAAGGTTAGCATTTCAAGGCCTCGAGAATGTTTTTAAATTCAATTTGAAAAACCTAGATCAAAAGAAGACCTGTAACCTTTTTTTCAAGCCATGATCTTCACAGAAAATAACAAGCTGCACTTGCGGCAACAGCACATTCCAAAAATTGTTGTTTTCCTGTGCGTTTTTCCTTTTTTTAATGAACTGCAGTGGTCACTGGTTTAAAGTAGTTGGAGACAAACAGTATATTAATGTCCAGAGAGGAACAGCAGTAAAAAATAAATGTATTAATTGTTCAGGAGATTCCAGCCTTTGTCTGAGGTCCTATGATTCGGTGTTTACTCACTTTTCTGGGGTTATACACCAACAATATCTTACTTTTGAATTTGCATTTTCTCTGTGTAGACTATAGCTGGCTTCCTCTTTTGTGCATGTGTTTATGCTTTGTGTGTCACACATCTAACATTTTATTTGAAAGTATTTTTTTGAAAGTATTGGTTTGGTAAGCTGGCTAACCCTTTTCATCACTATACGTGAGCCTTGTTCTAAGACCATGTTTCTCTCTCCCAGGGCTTCTTAAAGCCATGACCGGTCTCAAGGAAGCTTACTCAGGTCAGGGTGGCTGTATAGCCTCCTCATCGCTGGAATACCTGGAAATCCACCCCCTATTTCCCCAAGAAGCTCGTCGCCTGGATGCCCAGCCAACCCCAAAAGAGAGCTCCAAAGACGTGAAAGCCGTGGATGTCCCAGCTCGGCCACCCTCCTCTCTCGGGGCTCACTCCTGGGCATCAGCAAGCAAGGAACCCAGCAAAGAGGCCCCACCATCTCCCTGGTATAAGTTGACCAACGGCGCTCTCTCTCCACCCCGCCATGTGTCAGCCTTCCAACCGGACAGCTCCTACCTAAAAAAGGCCACCATTCCCAGCCCCCCAGTGCTCATTGTCAAACCACAACCCAAAAAAAGCCCCCCTACCACAGACTGGCCAACACCTAGCCCCCCTGAGTCCAGCAGTGGAGGCAGTGAGGAGCCTGACAGCCCGCAGCAACGCAGCAAGTTCCCTTCCATGGGCATTGGGCAGATCCTGAAGAAGAAGGTGCCGCCGCCATTTACCTTCCAGGTGCCTCCATTCAGGCCAGAACCAGCGGTTGAGGTGGAGTCACCAACTCCGTACCACATGCAAACTCTGCTCTGTGCCTCTGGGGCCCTGAAGACTTTGTGCTGATTAACACGACATACTGCTTATTTTTCCTATTCTGATCTACCAGCTTGTGAAACAAATAGTTAAAGGAATAGCTTGACCAAATATGCGAGTGTAACTAGCAATGAACAGAAGTTAGTAGCAACCACTTATCATTTCATGCTAATAGGTGGCTAACATTGGCATTTTTGACTGAACCATTCCTTTAAAAAACGACACAGAAACTGTATGCAGTAATCGTTTTCATCACCAATGCTTTTATATGATATGAAGCACTAGGGCTTCCAACGTGACTGGGCGATTTAACATAAACCCTCTGGGGAGTTAGTTGACTTCTGTCCTTAATATGCACAGATAGAACAGATGCCTGCCTGTAGAGAGCACGCACACTCCAGCTCTGAACACTGTGTGAGATTTATTACCTCTTACGCAACACTGCCAGTGGCATGTCCATCACTGAGACAGACCTTCATGAGCATCAAGAATGCTGACTGCCGCTGCAATCCCTGTTCAAGGATCAGATAAAGACTTTTTTCATTAGACTCACTTCACAATATAGAGATGTTGTACCACTGCCAGTACAGTAGTTACATGTACCTCGGAGCTATTGTGAAGCAATATAGCCTGAGAACGTTTGTATACCAGCTGTTTTTATTACATAGCTGAGTACAAGTGAGTCAAGCAATTGCTGGGTAGTTACACCTCACACACACACTCAGGTCTAGCTGTACTTCACAGATGAAGTCTTCTCCCTTTAGCCTTGCTGTGGACCTGTTGCATAACTAACATTCCTTATCTGCTTCCCTCAAATGAAAGAGGTTGCTGAACTTGTATAGCCTTAATTGCGTTTTGAGCCCTTTGGCTAAAATGGGAGAACCTAAAACATTGTGTTGCATTCTGTAGCATCATCATCACTTGTGTAACACACATCACATTGAATGATATGGTAGACTGTGTAATAGTGCATACATATTGATAGTCCTCAGTGCTGTACATTGCCAAGACATTTTTTTGGTCCTGTTCATTGGACGATTGTTCTGTGATGTTAGAACTGCTTGTAAATATGAACTCGAGTGTCTTTCATCTCATGCGTACATGTTCAACCTGCTCTCATCGCACACTACTGTAGTTGAGGTACTGAAGTCTTCACTTGCACAGAAGGCTAGGAACTGTTTGTTAATGAACTATTTTCCAACAGGAACATCTTTGCATGCACTGACTGTGTTTTTTTGGGATACTCAGTGTCGGTTTTTGGAGACCTTTCTTCGTACCTCTTTGTTATGACGAAGAATGGATCTGAGGTCGGAAGTCTTTTGAATTCTGAAGGTCTTTTTTGTATGCTTTTGTAACGAGTTGCCGTGCTTAAGTGAGAAGAGATTTTTATGCTGTAAAAGAAAAGATTTTAACTATTTAATATTTAACATTTCCAAAACGAATATTTGTACACTGAGTTTTTTTTTTCTTTTATGACACTTCTTATTACACAATAAATGGGTAAATGCTGACTTACTTGGACATGTTAGTAGTACAGATGACAAGCTATAATGCGAAACAGGGGCATTTGCTGTAGCGCTGTCCGATTTTCTTACGAGACACCTGTGGGGAGAATGAAATGAGTGACAGCTGAAAGACCTCCTAGCCTCATTTAATCCAGTCAGCTGCTTTACAACCGTACCCCACAAACACACACACACATGTTCTTGTACCCATGTTAAATGAGACGGATGGAAGGGGGGTACCCTGAGACAAGCCCTTATACACCCACACCCAATTGGAGCAGCTAAGCCGATAAGAGCTGTGGCCGCAATAGTGGCTGTAAAGCATATTAAAGCAAAGCGCTTTGTTTACAGAGTATGGTGTAGTTATCTTGAATCCTGTGGTGGCTCAAGTGACATAAACAGCCCTTAACAAAGACTCCAGTGGCTTACCAAAACACAAGATGGAGAGTAATACACATTAGACACATGAAGACTGTATTAATAACACAAACAAATAATCTTTCATTATGCAAAATGAAAGAAAATGTTTCAACAAAGAAAAACCACTGAATTTAAAAGGCATAAGATGAATCTGAGCTGGAACAAACAGTGATTGTAGTTACAATTAATGTAATAGCTAAGATTTAATTATGGCTTAGATTTAATGGGTTTTTTATATCAAACTACTAGATGATACACAGTACGAAGAGAGACTAGATGTGATATGACAATGAAGTCTCATATGTAAGATGTGCAGCAGCAAAAAAAGGGACAGATCTTCCTGCATAAATAACATCAAACACAAAACTCAGCATTCGATTAAGTTCCTACATGTAATATGAAATGTAGGAATTCAGTGTAATGTTTTGCTTTTCTGGTGTTATTTAAGAAGTAAAGTCTTTATAATCTTGTTAAGAATTATGGCCTAAACTGCCTCCATACACACTCAGGACTGGATGCCACAAGAAGGCTTCCTCAAACTGTGCCTCTAACTCGCCTATCAATGGAACGCAGTATAGAAAGTAAACAACAACAACAGGCACCACTGCAGTCCGCACAGATATCAATAAGAGCAGGATGACCAAGCCAATCTGTGGCTTAAACTCTGCAGCCTTGGGTGTTAAACGCACTGTAAGCTTTTACTGGCCGTTACCACAGCTCAGGCCTTCATTAAAGTCAATGTCAGGCCAGAGGCCTCTCGCTGCGTTGCGGCCTCTCATCCTAGTCAATCTGTTCGGGCTTAGAAATCCACTGAGACTAATCCTGTTTTCAAAGAGCTTTTCCAGTTGAGTGAAATAACAGTTTCTTTGTGTCTGAAAAACAGACAATTAATCGGATGTTGGTACTGGAGTGATGAAGGTTACACATCTGAAATAAATGACACTTAAAACATTTTCACAGATACATCAGATTTCTTACATCAGAACTTGTCCACTAATACTCCTGAAAAAAACAAAACAAAAAAGATTATGCTAGCCTTGAAGTAAACATCATATGAAAATTAAGGCCACTAAAGTTTCTAAACTGATTTTGGAAAAAACTTTACATTGTGTAGAGGTTCTTCAAACCTAAAATAAAAAGGATTTTATTTCTCATTCATAAAAAAGGTCTCTTTAAAAAATAACCCACTGAAAGGATCTTTAGGGTACAGGTAAAGAACCTTGCACTGCACATTTTGGATATTCCTGCTCTAACATGCCCAGAAAAGGCTTATTAATTAGGATCCAGGACTAGGGAACAAATGCTATAGAATACAAAAATGTGCTCTTCTAGTCCAGGTCCTGGAGGTCCCTGCCAAAGTTCTGTGTTTGTCTGCTACATCACACCCACTTCAACTCAGGTTAATTACCTGATTCGCTGCATCAGATGTGTAGAGAGCAAGGAGACTGTAAAATTTGTCAACCTTCTCGACCAGGGTTGGAAACCACACTCAAAAAAGTTAATAGGGTTGTTTAACCTGAAAATACAGTCTATATGTATTTGGACATTAATTATTTTTTTGGCAATTTTGTCTCTGTATACCACCACAACATATGTGAAATGAAGCAATCAAAATGTGACAGAAGAACAGGCTTTCAGCTTTAATGTAAGGGGTGCAAGAAAGGTATTGCATTACATTTTTAGAAATTTGAGTCCCTCCATTTTTAGAGGCTCAAAAGGACAGCTGCTGGAAGAATAGATACTTTTTGCCCCCCCCAGATAAGCCAAATGCCCACCCACATATGATGTTCTGGTCACACCTCTGACTGACCCACTTCCATTGGCAGCCATACATGTCCATGCCATAACACTGCCCCCACCATGTTTGACAGATCAAGCTCACCAGTGTGAGCTTCATTTTCTCAAGAATGCACCAAACTGTTGATTTGGACACTCCCTAAGTTTTTGCAATCTCTCTGATCGGTTCATTACTTCTTTCAGCCTAATGATGGTTTCCTTCACTTGCTCTGACACCTCTTTGGACCTCATGCTGATTTCCAGTGAACAGCTACCAAATGCACCAGACCTGTTATCTACTTAATTGGTCATGGTATAATGAGGGAACGGACCACACCTGGCCTTAAAACTGCTGGTCAGTTACAGGTCCAATTGCCTTTGAGCCTCTGACAATGAAGGAACTCCTTGAAAAATGGCTGTAATTTCTGAAAACTTCATGCGATACCTGACCCCTTAAATAAAAGCTGAAATCTATATATCTGTCACATTTAAATTCCATTGTGGTGGTATACAGAGAGAAATTTACAAAAAATTGTATCATTGTTCAAATACTTATGGACCAAACTGTTTCTTGCCATAAAATACAGACTGCGTTGTTTTTAAGTAACTGGCTAACCCAAAACACACAATAAATAATAAAAAATAAAAAAATGTTACTCCAAAGAGAATTCTGTTCCAGCCAATGATTAATAGAAATGAACAGAAATATGTAGCATAACTGCATGAAGTTGTATTGCATCAATTCCAATTTGGCTGTAATTTTTCTTTAAGTGTACCTTCAACACTTCTGTACATTTCTGTACGAACACATTTATATATACACCGATAAACTGTACTTATTTCACATTTGGAAGTTATGTATCTTGAGACTGAGTCATCTTTTGGGATATGGGGCATTCAAGATCATTTTATCTTAGATCTTTATGCTACAGAACTTTCTAAGAATTCTGTCCTTCTTGGGGGGGGAAATCTGAGTAACCTGAAATGCACCTTTGCTTCCGATTGGATATTTAAATCTTGGACAGAACATTAAAATGATTTTATACATCTGTAACCAACTGAAAACGATGACTCCAAACTTTTGAAGGGTGGCGTTTGTACAGTAGGTCCTGTTTTGAACTCAAAAGGGATTGGCAGGGTTGTTTCCATGCCAGTGGCTGTTTCTATGGGCGAGGGTGGCCACGTTGCTCCCTGATTGCTTCAGGAGGTTAGAGGAGGAGAGGATACTTTCCTCCAGTCTGTCTCCATTATTCATTACCATACCCCCTTTCCCATAGCATGAGAGCATGTGTGTCTGGACAAGGTGAAGGAGGGGAGGTGGGTGGATGTGGGGGATTGGCGGGTCCGTGCTGGAGGGGCGGGGATCGATCACACTGAAAGTGCCGAGCATCAGCGCTTCGGCTATGGTTGGCTGCAGTGCGTAGACGCTGGGCTCGGGCACATTCATCAAAACGACAGCGTCTGGCACAGCAGGAGAAATAATGAGGCCGAGAGAGAAAGCGCTCAGGTTCAAAAGAGCCGCACAACCAACATCTGGCTGGGTGTGCCACCTCTAGGGCAGGTTGGAGGGCTGGTGAGGAAGTGATTCTCAGTTCTGGTCCCAGAATACCTGTCTGGTATGTTTTAGTGTTATCCCTGCTTTCACAAACCTGGTTAACCCCACAAACTCTGGACTTTTCAGCTTCTAACTATAAGACTTACAAGTAAGTGCTACAAATTATTAATTAATTACAGTGAGAAAATATAGAGTGAAAAAACTGATGTAGGCCAAGACAGACAGAAAAAAAAGTATGTTTTTTATATATAAACTGATTTATTTTATTCATAAAAATCCTTTAAATCAAGTGAACTCATGGCATAACTTAAAGCCCTGCCTGAATTTAAGTGGGAGTGTTGGAGAAGTAGGAACACTAAAACGTGCAGGGGGAGTCCAGGACCACGACTCGGGACCAGTATAGTGTGAGAGCAACTGCCCACCCCATCCAGTCCCATTAGAGAATAACCAAGTCCTACATTCAATAAAAATGCCTGTTTGTTTCTGTCTACTTTCTCATTTCTTGTGGCTCTTCTTTCCTATTTTGGTGAGGAATGAGAATCATGAGGTGGGGTGGGGGCTAGGGAGAGATGAAGTGAGGCAGATAGATGCAGGGAGGGGAAAAGAGAGAAAGAAGAGGGAATGGTTGAGAAGGAGAAAGAAAAACACCCAGGGGGATTAGAGGCTGGAGGCTCCACCCCGCTCAGCCAATCAGAGGGCGCGGATGGTGAGGCAGGCAGAGGGGCAGGCAGCGGGGCGAGCTGGCTGGCTGCCTCAGAGACCAGGAAACGGATGACGCGATGGCAACAGGAGCAGCGCAGCATGTGCGCCCTGTTTCCATGGCAGCCATACCTTGGATACAGGGCGCTGGTTGGTCTGAAGATGTTGTTGTTATGCTGCCTCGGTGCTCGTGGGGGGGGGGGGGCCTCTTTCGGCTACAGGGCCTCTGCCCCCCCCCCAGCCCCAAGTGTTGCTAGGCACATTAAACAGGAAATGTAAACAAAAAAGGAGAGCACTAGACGGCCTCGTTCACCCCCCCCACATCACATCACTCTCGTTATTGAGGATGAGTGAAACTGCACGTGGGTGTGGGATTGTTTTGATCCCAAAGGTTAAACATCACAAAAACAAATGGAATAAAATAAAGAAAAACAACAACATGGCAAAGGGGATTTTTTTTTGCTTTAACACAGGAGATTATGGAATATTAACTCTATACCAGTAAACGAAGAGATACAAACAACACATTTATTATACAGGATACAGCTATAATGCTAACAGACTTCTTTGTTAGAAAGAAGTCTGTTAGAAGAAACAGAAGAAAAAAAAAAAGAAGAAAAGCTTTCTTCTGTGGTAATAACTGCAACGTGAATATGGCAAAGACCCTTTAACAATATACGCATGAGGAAGATGATGAACACTTCTACAATGTGGAACTCACACATAACGCAAACATAGCCTTTTAAGCCAAGTAAAGAAAATAAATGACAAAACCCTCACATGCAGCTCCCATCTAACTGCAGCTCATGTCAGATTCTGACTTGTTCTGGATGTCAAGTTCAATCTCAAAGAGTCGCTGACCTATTGTCACTGCTAGCGATTTGATCTGCAAGACACAAAAGAGATGGAATAGTAAATGAGAAAGAGCAGAGGAAGACTAATTCTTTCACATGAAAGGGAACCAGTTCATATTACTAAACGATTCATAAAATGAACACATACAGAAAAGTTAATAGCTAAAGGCATTTTACATTATTCTGGCTAAAGTTCCCAGTAAATCTCAATTAAAGCTGCCTTTTAAACAGCTACATATAAGCAAAACACATGTCTTTAAAACAGCAAATTTTTTATTTAGATACAAATGTGACTCGTAACAAAAACAGCAAAAAGCTGATGGGGCTTGTCTGTGTCTTAGAACTGAATAAAGAGTTTAAAATGAACAAGTGAAAATATGAACACTAGCAGGGTGTGTCTAACTGACATCATTGTATCTGCCTCTTTGTGGATGAAATTCTTGAACAGGTCCTAATAGCTCTTTGTTTGCTGGACACGCTCACCCTGTTGCCTCTAACAAAGAGCGCATCCTTCACAGAGAGACTGCCCTCTGCTGTACACTCACATCATTAGAAAAATAACAGCTTTTTGTCCAAGCACAGAGTGAAAGGCCAGCTTACAATGAGCCGGTTTGCTGTACTGGAAAAATTGGAACCGTTTTTTTGTGGTGAGAGCTTCTTATTAAAAAGAGCCACCACCAATGACTTACGGGAAATCAGTAGAAAACAGTAAGCTTTCCGTTACAATAAAGTCAAATAACTTTAGTCTTTCCATACCTCTCTTTATATTCGTTTAATCTCCAAACTACATGTGTTAAAAATAAATAAATAATAATAATAATAATAATAAACACTTTATTTTTCTATATTTGTTATATTTTTGTAACTCAGCCAGTGGTCACAGCTCAGTTCTTACTGGGGAAATACTGTTATTGTGCAATAATGTTAATTTTATTTATCCATTAAGTTTTAAAAGCTTTCAGAGAGAGAGAGAGAGAGAGAGAGAGAGAGAGAGAGAGAGAGAGAGAGAGAGAGAGAGAGAGAGAGAGAG
>JBBIGA010000035.1:9949311-9979917 GCA_037576975.1 Alestes dentex | reverse complement strand
AACTCAGCATTGTTTTTCCAAATAAAACGTTTGAATTCCTTAATTTATTATTTCAACTTTGAGTACAGTGCGTGTGTATGTGTGGACCCCCTGAAATAGCAGTGGCCACCCCCTGGCCACCTCATGTAAAATATTCTAGCTCCACCACTGGTCCCTCTCAAAGGCTCTAAAGCAAAAATGTAGCTTGTCTGCACAATCTTTGTAAATATTTGTGGTGGCCTAGGGTGCCAAGACCCCAACTGTCGATAAGAATTTGTTTTGTTTTTGGCTTGGTTTAGCAAGTTTAATTTACACCCTTTAGGATCTCTGGGATACACAGGCAATAGATGACCATAGATACAGGTAAGTATTTTTCTATACAGGTTTATTTCGGTACCCACATTAAGTTGTACACACAGTATGGTTCAGGGCCCACTAGGCTAACCCCCCTCCCTGGTTTACCTGTGAATCCAGCACAACACACTCCCGCAGGACACCGCAAGCACAGCAAGGTAGTAATATGTTACAGCACACCTGATACCCCCACCCACACCACACAGAAGAGATAAGGGCTAAGAAGGGGCACACTAAACACACACACGCACACAACCGACACTACGCGACATAAACACACAAAAGAAATTAAACTTGTCCGCTGGGCCTCGGCGCTTCACCGCGAGGCCCAAAAACAGGATTGCCCTGCCGGTGATGCCGGTGGAACCTCTTCCACGACATCCTCCCGTTGTGGGGCTGTTTCCTCGGCCCCCTCAGGCTGCTCACTCGTCCACCTACCTGGCCAACCAAAAGGGACAGATGGACCGGGCCGAGGGCCGACGCTAGACCCCCAACGTTCATCCATCATCTCCGGGGCCACCACTGTCCAACCCGGCGGACATGGCCTCAAGTAAGTGCCTCCTCCACTGCTTTTGCTCCTCTGGCGGCAGCGTAACAGTCTCAGCACCGTTTGGTTCCACCTCTCACAGGCCCCATTTCCCTGCGGCCGATACGGAGTTGTCCGGACCTTGACACAGCCATACAAGGTACACAGCCCTTGGAGCACCTGTGATTCAAACACGGGTCCCTGGTCTGCCAGCAGCCACTCTGGACACCCATAACGCCGAATGACCTCGTCCCAGATCACCCGGGCGGCCGTGGTCACCGTCTGGTCACGTCTTGGCACTGCAAAAGCGAAACTAGAGAACACGTCTACAGCCGACAACAAATATGGATAAGGATCCCCTGGCCGCCCCAAGGACAGGTAGTCCACAGCCATCACTTCCCAGGGGTAGCTGGCAGCAATCACCCCAAGGGTGGGGACTCACCTTTGCCCCGGCTTCCTATTAGGCACCGCTCTACATCTTTCCACAGACCAGGCCAGTATACTACTCTCTTGTAGAGCGGATACCATCTGCCGCCCTCTGGCATGTCCCAGGGCCTCATGATACTCTTTCCACACTTGGCTCCGTTCCCACTCGGGGACCACCACTCCCCATCGCTCTTCTCCGCCCCTTTGCAAGCGATGCTGCAGCACCCCCTGCACCACACGGAGGTCGCTCCAATCATCCACCAGGCACCGGACTGCTCCTGACAGGGCCTTCCTCTCTGCCGGGGTGGGTGGCCACCCTGCCCGCACCCACTCCCAGACCTGGGCCATGTCGGGGTCCCGCGTCTGTTGTTCGGCCCACTCATCACTGGACCCCACTCGTGCCACCAGCGATCTTCCTGGACGACGGGACAAGGCGTCCGCATTCTGGTGTTCTCGGCCTGGCTTGTACCAGAGCTCGAATTCAAAGGAGGCCAACTGTCCGGCCAGCGCTGCTCCACGGCTCTCAGCTTGGCAGTCCTTAAATGTAGAAGAGGTCGATGATCAGTAAACACATCAAACTTCATTCCCCACAGATAGTCTTTGAATTTTTCCACCACAGCCCATTTCAACGCAAGTAACTCTAATTTAAAGGCACTGTAGATTTGGTCATTTTTCTCTGCTGCATGCAAGCTCCGGCTAGCATAAGCAATTACTCTCTCTTGCCCAGCCTGCACCTGCACAAGCACAGCCAACCGTTGCAGGCTAGCATCAGTGTACAGCCGGAAGGGGAGCGTATAGTCGGCGTAAGCCAACACCGGGGCCTCGTTCAACACCCCTTTCAGTTCCTCAAACGCTTGTTTGCACTCGCTGGTCCAGGTCACTTTCTGGCGTGAGGCCGCCCCAACTCCTCTCAGCAACCCATGAAGGGCTGCAGCCTTCTTAGCAAAACCTGGAATGAACCTCTGATAATACACCACAAACCCCAGAAAAGACTAAACGGCATACGCTCAAACTGGTACAGGCCCATGAGTGTGGCAAAGGTCTTCTCCTTGTCCTGGGGGTGGACCTCCACCTGCCAATAGCCGCTCGCCAAATCCAGGGTGGAATACCAGGCTGCCCACTTTAGCCCTGTCAGGGATTCCTCAATCCTAGGGAGTGGGTATGCATCCTTATGGGTCACCGCGTTGAGCTTTCGGTAATCAACACAGAACCTCCAAGACCCATCTTTCTTCCTGACCAGGACCACCAGGGCAGCCCAGGGGCTGGAACTTTCCTTCACCGCTCCCCCCTCGAGCATCGATTGAAGGAGTCCTCAGAGCTCTGGGTAGAGGTTGGGCGGCACCGGGCGGTACAGTTCTCGGATGGGAGCGGCCACCCCCGTAGGGATGTGATGGTACACGGCATCGGTCTGCCCGTAATCCTCTTCGTGCCGTGCAAATACTCCACACCATCTCTCCAGTAGCTCCTGCAACTGCCGCCCCTCTTCCATCGTCAGCCCTTCCCCCTGCTCCACCATGGCTCTCAACTGCTCCGGGAGGGCCCCCATCACCAGCTGACCTCCACCTCCACCACGCCTCCCGTTTGCGGATGGAGCACCATCTCCTTGTGCGGCTGTACACTGCAGGGGCTAAGTCTGGCCACCCGGGCCAGCAGCCGACGGGGGGGGGCTCCACGGGGTACGGGTGGAGGTTACATACCCTCAGCGGCACCTTTCCTCCTTGCACGCAGGCCACCGCACGGCCCACACACCATTCATGTTGGCCCCCTCGGTAGTCCTCCACCAGCACCTGTTCTCCGTCCTTCAGCTGGCCCCGAGGCACCTCTGCCCACACAACCTCCTCGGTGGAGGGGTGCAGCACCTTGGGATGTTCTGTCTTCAAACGGGCCGTCTGTTCACACGCCTCGGGTTCCATCCTGGCCTCGAGGCGCCAGCACACTGCAAAGGCCTGGTCCCACACCTGCTGAACAGTGCTAGGGAGAGCAACACGGAACAGAAACACCTGTGAGCCCCCCTGAGCATTTAACACTTCCCAGGAATGCCTAATCACGTTCATCCCCAACAACCCATGCGGGGCAGGCAAGTGCCGGTCTTCCACAATCACCACCCCCCTCTGGGGTATCTCCACCCCTGTGACTGCGTAGCCCACGTACGAGAGTGACAGCCTATTCACCGCTTTCAAAGTTAACCAGGGGATCTCACCGGCATCCAGGACCTGTGTGCATCCAATGCAGCGCAAATATAAGCTTTTACTAAGCAGGGTTACAATACACGGGACCGGATTTCCACCAGCCAGCACCTCTAGGACAGGACTTTCCCCGACAAGTGCCTCCCTCAGGGTCGCTGCAGCTGGCTCAGCTGTCACCTCCGGCTGGACCCCTCTGGTACATGCCGGGTCGGTTGCACGCTTTGGGTAGGCCCACATCATGTGGCCAGCCTCCCCACACTGTAGGCAGATAGGCCTCCCCTGCTCTACTCTTCTACCCCCACCCCGGCCTTACAGGCTAACACCCACATTCAGCTAGCCAAGGCTACTTCCCTTTAGCCGGGTTGAGAACGTAGAGGTCTGGGTCTTGGTACTCCTCCGCCGCCGCTCCGCTCCTCTCTCTGCCAGCGCGCTGGCCTCCGCGTCACTCGCGTCCTCCGGCCCCTACACACAGCCAAACAGGACAGGCAACAACAAAAGGCTAGCGGCTAACCATTAGACGCTAGTGCCAAATGCCGACCCGGCTCAGGGCCTCCCAGACTCAGAGGCGAGCGCTCAGCCTTCGCTCACATGGGATCCCTAGCCCTTTCACTCACGAGTCAGTCCCACAGTTTCCCCCAGTCCATGCTTCTAGTCTTTTCAGTCCTCAGAGCCGGCACGCTGCTTGTTCCCCCCGAGCGAGCGTGACATTACCAGTGGCCACCATGATTTTAAAGGCCCCAAGCCCCGCCCTTCCCAGCTCATCACCCCGAAGCTGGCCAACCGATCGTCCGGGGCGGGCCCACGTGGCCACCGTCACTGTCCTGGGCACTGCCTGACAAAAAAAGGAAAAGAAAAAAAAAGAAACGAAAAGGAAAACACACAACACCAACATACAAGACATCAACACTTACACACATCTTGTCGTGCCGGGACACGACATATTCACCACGACGTAAAAAGTGATTTTATTTGATAAGTATTTAATAAATACTTTGAAATAATTGAAGCTTCAGTCTGATGTAATATATTTTCCTAAGTATCTAAATGCCTGTAGTAAAATTTTGTTGTTGAATACTAAGTGCACCTCTTTGGATGCTATGGATTGTTAAAGATGTCGACAAAAACTGATGAGAAACTTTAAATGCGAGTTTCTCGGTTTTTCAGTTGGAAAATGGTGCTGCGATATCATAATTCAAATGATTGAATTTTGGGTCACTGTGACTCATTTTGCCAGATCAGGTCACATATATATAGTAACCCCCCCGCTTTTCGTGGGGGTTATGTTCCAAGAGCACCCATGTATAGTGAACCGCGTTGTTGTGATGTGGTTAAAAAATGCTTGAAAATTTTTTATAGTCTAAACCCTAAATATGCTCCCAAAACACTAATTTTATTTAAACTCATTACCCTTAAAGAAAATGTAAAGGTAAATCCATATTCGTACTGTACAGTTTACACTGAACTCCTGCAGTTCTAGAATGTAATAGTACCAAGGATAAATAAATAACGTTCTTGGATTGGCTACTTTCAAACCTCCCGCCTCTGATTACAGCGAGGGATGCGGCAAATGGCACCAGCCAATCAGCAGCAAGGAGAAATAAATAGCGTTCTTGGATTGGCTATATATATTATATATTTTATATATTTTTTTTTTTACTTTGTTAGTCATTACATTAATTACACTTTGTTTAAGTTCGGTTCTGTTAGCACCTGAACTGGCGATCTTGCGTTTTCATATGGAGCTTCAGAAAGAGAATAGTACCTAGCGGTGGCTATGCTGTTAGAGGTTACAATGAAGTTCAAGAGAACTCAATAAAGTTGTTGAGTTTTGGGTAGCTTTAATCTATATGAAATAGTACTCTTTTCACTTGAACACAGGCCTAGTTGTTGTCTGCTCTGCCCACCTCTGGCAATTTATCATTAATGATATTTGATTAAAATCTGATTAAAAGCTGCAGTGTTAAACAGTGCTGTTACTGTGAGTTTTGGCTGTCTGATAACATGTGTATTTGTCCATTAGATTATTTGTTCAGGATTCTAAACAGTCACTCTGCGCGTGCCCGTGACGGAGAGCGCGCACTGCTCTCTTGCCCGCGACACTCCACCATCGCCGTGCACGCAGCTTTCTACGGCCACGAGCAAACCAGCGGCTGCTCCACACGCACGGCCCTACAGGTGAAGCCCCCTCACAGAGCACGGTTTATAATCCATCTGACGAAATACGTATATATATGTATATACGGTGTATATACCTGAGAAATTTATATTTTGCTGAGCAGCTAAAACATGTTTTAAAAGCTAAAATTAGAATGCATACAAACAATATTAAAACAGTAAATAGTGACTTTATAAATGTCGATGGGTCTCCCACACCACTCCTTCCACTGTTCTTCAAACCAGATCACAAAACTTCAAGTACTTTTTACAAACAAAACAAATCTTGATTCTATTTAGTGCTTTCTTGCTTGTTTGCATTTATCTAATTTTAACCAAATAATAAAATAAAACCAAATTCACTCTATATAATAAAAAGTATTTTTAGAACTATTGAGATTTTTCTTATATGGTAGGGACAGATTTAAGGCAGTGTGGATGGAGGGACAAAAATGTTACTACAGCATGACAGAAGAGGTTTTTGTTTCTGCTGTGTACAGAATAGAATATAATAGAATATAATACATCCGGTGCTTCACTCACCAGCTATTCGTCAAAAATCAAATCAAACGACCAGCACTGAGAGATTATTAAATCAGTGTAATCTGCCACAATGTAATAAAGTTAGAACATAGCAGGACATCAAATACAAGTTACATTGAACTTCTGAGAGGACAGTATTGTCTTCTTCACATCGTACCATACAGCAAAACCTTAGCGACAAAATAAGACCTCTAGTTATGAACTAACCAACTATTACATCTTTGTGCATGTGGACACTAATAAATACTACAATAGAGGAATCAACACTGACTTTACTGTATGAGCAGAAAAGTTACTGCTTTTTCCTGATCTCAGGTCAGATCAGCCCAAACCCAAATCTTAACCATTACTGAAAAAGAGTAAGAAGGTAAGAAATAAATGTATTCCAAAAACACTAGCCTGAGACGTTTTTGCCTTCATCTTCTGACCAGAAGATGCTGTCAGAATGCCAAGGCCACAGAAACTGTCAGGTTCCGGTTCATCATCACCTGTTTGGCCAAGACCCTTGTCCTGGAACTCCCAAACACCTTGATGTGTCATACAGCTGTAAACCCAGTGAGTACTTCAGCCATGCATTATAGCCCTTGGCTGCAGGTTAACATATTCCTGCTGTAAACCCAGCTGTGGTCTTTTCCTCTCAGCGGAGCATAAGAACAGGACAAGATGTGAAGGAGATCATATGCTCCTTCACTGTAAGTATCCAAAGGTGCTGAACATCTATTGGGCCGTGTATGGTAGAGAACTTGGAGTGAGTGAGACATGTCTGGCAGAGGAAGAAAAGCCACCTCCCTTTGGTAAGTTTATCAGTCAATCTCAGTGTCTCACAAATGAATTAATTTCTGAGGCATTTCATAGGGTTGCCTGTTTTGTTTTTAAAATAAATTTGCTTGCCTATTCCCTTTTTGTCCCACTATGTGTTTGTTGCAACAGAGTGTTTATATCATGGGGCCTTAGACGCAGTAAGAAGCAAGTGCTATGGAAAACAGAGGTGCCTGCTTGCCATTAATGATGAACATTTCAGAAATCCATGTGGCCCTGGAACAACAAAGTACCTCACCGTCCTCTATTCTTGTGGTATGATTATTTAACTTATTTTTATCAGGCACACAAACCATAAAGGTGCACTTTTTAACTTTACTGTTCTTTACATTATCTATCACAGGCAAGAGACCATAGGACCATCACTAACCAGATATTATTTTGGTGGTAGATCATTCTCACCCCAGCAGTCACAGCAGCATGGTGCCGGTACAAGTATATCAAGCACACCTCAGTCCAAAAATACACAGCTATCAGTTGTGCTGTGGTCAGAAAGTGACCACCAAAGATGGGCTACAGTATGATCAACACAATTGTTCATGGAAAAATAACTTGTTAACCTTTTAACTGAATGCCTGCAATGTGTACCAGCAGGGTAGGAGTTTGTAATGAAGTGGCCAGTTATTGTATACAGTGTTTAAAAACCTAGCAGTGTTGCTGTGTCTGATACAGTTATATAAGGACAAAACACACCAAACTGCGTCTTTGCAGTGATGATTTTAGGTTGTCCTCTTCTATTGACTGAATAGAGGTGGGCCCATAAATTGTGCAGCAACAAATGGTCTATAGTCAGTTGCTGTAAATCTCAAGGGGCGACTACATGGAGTTCTAGAAGTTGAAAAGCACTTCGAAAAAGTTTTTCATTTAAATCTGAAAATAAACAACAGAAAAGTTTGGATGTTTTGAACATTTCAAAAACTATTCAAGATTCTTGACTACTTCAAGGCAAATTTGTGACAGAACACATTAATTATCTTTTAGACTGAAGCATGTGTTTAGATGAATTAGTATTTGATCAGGTGAGTTTGATCTACTCATCAAATGCTTTTCCAGAAATTTGCAGAATCTATGCCAACTCAAACTCGATTCATGCAGATTTGTCAAATATTCTTTGAGATATTTTTATTAAGCCGAGTATGCTTTGTAATTTATAAAACAAATTAAGTTAGAGAAGAATACCAAATGGAAGCATTTTCATTAGGGGTCTCAGTCTTTTGGACCCCACTATATATGGTAGGTGTACCAAATAAACTGCAATATTTTTAGTGTTTTCGCTTCTCCTGTCTGCCTGCTTTATCCCTGGTGGAGCTTGTATGGCTTAGAGAACAGAAA
The DNA here is from genome assembly GCA_037576975.1 of Alestes dentex. Taxonomy (NCBI): domain Eukaryota; kingdom Metazoa; phylum Chordata; class Actinopteri; order Characiformes; family Alestidae; genus Alestes; species Alestes dentex. The sequence goes on along the minus strand of JBBIGA010000035.1, from coordinate 9,971,598 downwards.
ACACCTGAACACTGCACAAAGGTGCTCCAGAACTAGGCTTGGGAAGCACTGATGAAGCCTGTAGCCACCAAACATGAACCCTTGATGGACTTTCAGTCTCTCTTCCAGCATGAATCATGTCTGTTCTTCAGGAGTTAATTGTTTTAGTGCATGGGAAAATGAGTAACAAAGTCACATGGGCTCTCCCTGCCTTATCCATACATTTTCTTCCTGAAGTACAATGTCATGACAAAAACAGAACGTTGGTCAGGAATAGAATTGGAGAAAGTGCCCGGCATTTGGCGACTTCATGGCCTTCCTGTAGGACTTCCTGCCATTGGTTTAAATGCCAGGCCTTTGTTGCTGATTGGCATTGGGCACTTTCTCATGAAGAATAGGATTACTCATCAGCCTCTGTGTGAAAGAGCCCTGGAGATGATGAACTTCCGTGCCAGCTTGGTTCCTCAGGCAGAACCTTGGGAGTTTGCGATCTGCTGTTTGAGCAGTGGAAATTGCAATTAACATTGGACTGCGTCATGTTTGTCCTCGCTCCGATAGTTTCCTACAGCTGTGAAGGAACAAACAAACTGTCCTTTCTGTGTTCTGTGCAGTATTATGTAGCTGAAGAAAGTGGAAAATCATTTTAGTACAGTTTAAAAAGGGAAGAGCTTACAATACTTTATATACTCTCTCCTATTTATATGTTGTATCCTTTACTGGATACAATTATTTACATTCATGAAGACTACACACTGTCTTACACTTTTTCTAGACTAGTCTTATTATTTCTGTAATATCTGATAAATCTACCTAAAGGTAACTTGTACTCTGTTCTGCTATCAGTTCCACAGACTTTACTCAATGAGGCTGACCCTGACTTTTTCAAAACTACCTCAGCTCCCCATGAGACCACCAGAGCAGGTAATGACATTCAATTAAATAATCTGGTTCAAGGTGCAAGGTTACTTTATTGTCAGCAGCAGCTGTGTACACGAACATAGAGAGATGAGACGTTTCTTCATGGACCACGGCCCTCCATGGTACATTCAGCAGAGTGCAGGTTACAACAGACAGTGGACAATAGACAGGTAATAAATAGACAGCAAGTGAGGACACTTCGTAAACCTTTTGGAGTGATGAGTATTGCACTATAGGTATTATTACTACACAGGATTCAGGTGGCAACCAGGGACAACAAAACACTACAATAAATAGACAATGTAGCGGAGTAACAGCAATGTGAGTGGGATGTGAAACTTAGTTTAACAGAATGAAAATATTGCACTATATATACATTATTATACATCTTATTATTGCACAAGACAGTTAGCAGCATAGAAAAACCACAATGAGCAAGTGTAGAATTATAACAGTGACTGTTCAGTAGGATGTCTGGTGATTGTATGACTGTGTAAATGAGAGCATATCATTTTAATAGCCCTTTATTCTTAGGGGACCTTCCACATGTCAGAGATTCCAGATTACCTGAAAAATCTGGAATTATTGTTAGCAACTCTCTAATGGTGTATGGCTACATCAAAGGTAGAGGCAAATATTTTCCTTCTCCACACACATCTTTTTTAGTCTCTTATACACTTAAACACAGATTTACTTTTCTTTAACCCAAATCTCAGTGTCAATGCACATTGATATATTTACAGGGACCAAAACAGGTTCAGGATATTTATTTTCCTGAAATCTATAAAACTCATCAGTGTTCTAATTTGTCAGGCCACACTGTTCTCGATGGAATCAGACCGATTTCAAAATATGGCGACGCCCACAATGACACCCGATCAATACAATAGGCACTTGCTATAAGTTACATTTTATCTGCTCCTGTCACTCAAAATGAAACTCATTTTTTTACTCATGCAATGGGACTGCAGCATATTAAGTTTAAAAAAGAAAGCAACACCATGCTTCTCAGTCAGGAGTCTCTCAGTCCATGTGGTTAGGACACGTTTTAAAGCGTTTGGTTTTATAGTAACAGAGCACAAAACAGCTGATAAATCTTACAGAACGAAGCTTATTGTTCTATGACCATGAAGCACCCATCAATAAAAATGTGCGCTTTAATCTTGCAGAACGTGCCGAGATGGCTGGCCTGCTCTTTGTCTCCAGTGTGTGTCTGGGACTGCTTGTGGTTCTGCTGGCCATCTCCATAAGGTTAACGTGTTCCAAGCATGTTCAAGCACCAAGCTGTCTGAAGAAGAAAGCCCCTGAGGAAGGTGATGACGATGATGAAGACAGTGATGAGGAGGAGGTATCTGAGCTAATGATGGACAGTTCCGTATCAGAGGTGGGGAGAAAAGTGTATTGTTGGGAAGAGATGACGTATACGACTGAAGCAGCAGAGCTGATGGAGAGGCTGGAACGGCGGGACATGGTCATCCAGGAGATCAGGATGAACGCGTACCTCAATGGTACTTCTTGTGCTCTCCATTGACACCCCGAACACACACACTTGAGCTGCCTTTGTTTTTCTCGTAATGGATGTCTGCATGTATTCATGCATGTTACAAAGTCAGAGGGACCCTCAGGTAATGATCACTGTGCGGTCATTAAATATTTTTACTTATGTACCTTTTACTTATGATGTTAATGCATTATATTTTTGTAATTTTTTAACAGAAACAGTTAATGTCTGCTGAAAAAGTTACTTTCAAACAAAGGACCTTTATTTCACCCGTTCAAATTGCCAGAGCCTTCATTTCTTCGCTTGAAAACAGAGAACAAAGAAAATCAAACGTGTGTTTGGACGATGTTGCAATGTTGCACTCAAGGCTGTCTCACTGATCCTCTCGCAGCACCACACCTTTATAAGCCATTTCTGTTCTTTTGGCCTTGAGGGACTGAAATGTTCAACAATTCCTTACACTCTCTGGATAAAGGAAAACAGGCCCTGGAGCCAGCGTTGTAACATCCTGCCTGTAAACAGCATCACATTACAATGCAGCCAGTGCCAGCATCACAGACAAAGAGAGGAAAGGTGTTGCATCCTTCTTTCAACACATTCTGTAAGAAAGCTGCTTTCAATTAGTAATAATTCAAGGCCTTTTGGATTTCACATTAATAGAACAAAACAGGCCTCTCAAACTGTATGTAGAAATAAGGCACCAAAATCTGCATGAGTAGAATAACCACAGTTTTGTGTGTTTTGAGTCATTCCTTTCCAGTTATCTGGGACCCCATCTGATATTTGTAAGTCCTTGGAATTGTCTCTTTAAAGCCTGTCTGTCTGACCATTCAGACTGCAAATAGGAATCATCATCTGTTTCATCCAGCTTCTGCAAAGGAAGAAAAACATCCTGGAGTCAACCATATGAGAAAAGGACAGTAAAGTTTATCTCTATGAGTAATAATCACAACATAACAATCCCAGACTAAGATGTATGGAGTATCAGATTCATGCTAACCATGCCTGGGGCAGGGTTGGTGCATCCATACAGGCGAACTAGGAAATCACCATGAGTGGAATTTGAGAAAGGGTGGCAAAATGTCCCAAATTATTCTTACCTATGAGGTAAGAAATTTATAGCGGATTGTATCAGTTTACCAAATTCTGTGACTGACAAACTAAAGCCTGCCTCCGAACACTGACTGACTACTCATAGTGCAGCAACCTGTAACATATTGCTCCATGACCACAGTGGACGGTCATTTCATATAAACAGTGAAGAAATTTTCTCAGGGTTTACCTGGCTAACAGCCTTGGTATAAAGTACTATATTTGGGAGAAAGTTAATGAAGTGATCATGTAGAGATTTATGTGCAATGTTAACTGAGTTTTGAATCTTGCAGGACTGTAAATGGTTAATGTGTGTCCATGTAGTGTACATGTAACTGTACTGTTTTAACGTGTGAAAAAGTGGGTGCGGTAGAGCTATTATATTTATTTGGATGTATGGATTAGACTTTTGGATTTTGTTTGTTGTTGCTTGTTGGTTGTGAAATTGCAAATCTGCTGGGGGGGCGTGGCACAAAATTATTTAGCCTTTTCTGGGGTGTTAAGGTCAATGTTTCCTCTTAATGGGTGAGTCATATTAACATAAAAATAATAACTTATGCCAGAGCTTCACCTTGAGTTCCTCCTGCCTCCTGTAATAGTGCAGCATCATCCGTTTATGGTCCTCTTCGCTGACCAGAGGCTCCCGAGCTGGTGCTCCCTGGCCTCTCTAGAAAGAAAAACAGAGTTTAATACTGAGACCTTTTGATTAAAGCTGTAATTTGTACACAGTGATTATGTAATTGTGAGGAACAATAACAGCAGATGAGATGTACTATGAAAGTTACAAAATCATGCGGTAGCCAGATTAAGTTAAGAAGACTGAAAATATCTTATTCAGAGCAACAAGATGAAAAGGTCACAGCAGCCAATACGTAGATGCTGTTGAAAGCAGAAATAACGTACTCTCTGAATCTTCACCACAATCTTTGTTTTCTCATTCTTTCCAACGTAATCTTGGAGCTTTTTGCCACGTTGCATCTCTTTGGATGCCCACCATAGCTGAGCTTCTTCCTCTGGAATTACCTTCAGAGAGGCCTTCAGAGAATGCACAGTGTTAGAATCAATTGTAACATTCTAACATTAATCCAGGGTTGATTTACTCTTGATTACAAACTTGATTACAATATGTATTATTTCCTGTCCAAACTTGGGCTGATATTCTCAAACAGTTGTCACAACCTGTGTTCCAGAAAGGTCCTCCTGATTTTCAAGCTCCATCCTGATGGGGTCATGTGGTGGAAGGCCCATTGGGTAAACTATCATGACCGCTCCTCGCAACTGGTCCAGGGCCTCTTGCACCATGTCCATGGTAACACACACATTCACCTGAACTTGTTTCTTCGAGAGAAAGGCAAATAATACAAGATATACAACACCATGTTCTCAGGACATATTCACCAAATGGGCAGCTGGAAAGTTCAGGCTAATTAAGCCAAAGTACTCACTTTAGAAACCAACGCTTTGACTTCTTCCACAGTTTTCTTCAAAACATTTTTCATTTTTTCATTGGGAGCTAAATGAAGAAAATAGTGCTTATCAGTTCAGCTGCTGAAAAGCAAAGCAAATAACAGCTCTAGTGGGCAGCACAAAGCGTTTACCACATCCATTCCTGCGTCCGATTTCGTCTTTCTTGAACTCTGCACCTCCACTGGGGATGCACCTCTCTTCCCATTCATCTTTTAGTTTCAGGTCTGTGATCTGATCCTCCGTCAAGCCCTGCATATTGGGAGGAAGCGTGATGCCATGATCTGCGAGCTCAGGGATTTCTGTGGAGGCAAACAGACGGTGTATCCATTGTAATATCATGTTTAGGGCCAAAAGAGCAAATTGCTTTTCTATAATTGAACAACTTTCTATTTAAGTAAAGTGTCCATTTGTCATACGTGAACACACCACAGTACGCAGTGTGAACAATGTGAAATTCTGTCTCCGCTTTTTAACTCATTCACCAAGTAAAGCAGTAGGCAGCACCCGGGGAGCAGTGTGTGGAGTACCACAGTGGTGCCACTAGCAGCCCTGGTATTCGAAGCCACGACATGGGCAACATCCTAACCGCTAGGCCTCCAGCTGCCCATAATATTACCTTCACACATTCATTAGGATAATATACTAATTTGTAAATTCGTTAATTTCTTAAAAAGTTGTTAGAACACACCAGAGCAAATCCTGTCCACCTTCAGTCTGCCGTTGTAGATCTGGCTGACCTGCTGAAGAAGAGAATCTACAGACACATCAACCGTGGTGCTGAAGAGGAACTGACTCTCCTCTCCTCGTTTCACGTGTAGCTGCACCATGACGGCAAATCTGGTGAAAGAAAATGTAAGAAAACGTCTTACTGTGGACTAAAGGAGCTCACTGGCTGTTTTGGTAACGTCTGCCTGCGTTGCCATGGTACCGCATTGTTTACCTCCTGGTGCTAGAACCTTCTTCTGCTTCAACTTTAGCATTCAGCTTATGGTAGGAGGTGAAGTCTGAAGCCGTGGCAATTCTTTTTTCCAAAAACAGGCGGTAAAAGGGCAGAAAGTTAAGAAAAATGTTGATTTTCAGTTTTAACACTTCCCAATGACCGTTTATCTTCTGTGTAGCTGCTTCTGTCTCCACTCACAGAGCGCTAACAAGAGTGAGTCAAAGGCATCTACCGTATTGTGTAGTACATACGGGACCACATTTCTTTTTATTTTAAAATATATATTTTTAAAAGCCAGACAAAAATACATATCAATTAACATGTATTACTCCATACGGACACCAATTAATACTTACTAATTGATAATTTGTACTTATTTAACTCCGAAGCTGCGAAGATTCCCCCCACCAAAAAAGACAGTACAAGGGCAAAAGGTTAAGAAAAAATTTCAGTTGAACCTTTCCTAGTGGTCGTCTCTCTTCTGTGTAGCTGCTTCTGTCTCCACAGAAAGCTAACATTACATCAAAGGCATTTACCGTATTCTGTAGTATATGCGAGACCAAAAAAGGTCACACAAAAACGCGTCCCTTTACTTTTATTTCCCCAGTGGTTACATTTATCTCCAAAATCTGGTTTTACCCATTCACTCTTCTCTAGTTTTTGTATTTAAGAGTTTTATTATTCAGGACTGAGCAGTTTTGGTAATGGCCCTTTCAACCCACCAAAAAAAAAAAAAAAAAAAAAAAAAAAAACAACAAAAAGGCAAAAAAATAAAACAAAAAAGTTTCTTTTCAACTGTAACCTTTCCCAGTAACCATGTATTTTCTGTGTAGCTTCTTCTGTCTCCACACAGACACCTCAACATTACATCAAACCCATTTACTGTATTTTAGGTATATATGAGACCACACAAAGAAAGCCAGATACCAAAACATTACATGTCCATTTACATTTATTATTGCATAAGGACAACACCAATTAGTTTATACATCTGTGCACGTCCATATGCACTTAAATCACACATTGAATATTAAGTACTGCAGTCGTGTTTTTTGTGTGTATACATAGATTACGGCTCACACCACAGGATTCTCTTTACTACTGAGCTAAAGCTACAAAGGAACGTCGACCTCACGACAAAGGAGTTAATAATCATTTCCTATAAAACCTTTGCAGGACTTAAGCTGGCTAGTAACTGTTATTGTTAGCTGGATAAGGAGTACATGTAATGCTTTTATTTCTCCAGTGGTTACATTTATCTTCAACAGCTGGATTTACCCATTCACTCTTCTCTAGTTTTTCTATTTAGGAGTTTTAATGTTTGGGACTGAGCAGTTTTGGTTAATGGCCTTTTCAACCCACCCCCCTCCCCCGTTGCATAAAATACATAAAATTGCTGGCTGGCATTCTTAGACCCTGATAACTTGGAATGGACTTGGTTAAGTCTATGCTTTGCTGCATTGACTACTTCATGCTGCATCTGAGAAATGAAATCCTGTCTTTATACTGGCCTGTGACTGAATTTGACACTTTATTCCCAGCTACATGTAAACCTAGCCTACATCTCACACTGTCCTTTTCCTCTGCTTCCCCTCAGGGGCCTGGAGTCTAAATGACCCCAACAAGTGTTGTGATGACTGTCACAGTGGCTACTCAGAGTGTGAGCCCTCCACATTACAAAGACAAATGTGGAGAAGCAACACACTGGAATTATATATCTGCCACATCCACACAAACAATCAAACACAACTAAAATCCTCTCAGTACAGAATGAAGTCTAAATGACCCCTACCATAAAAGACAGAGAAGGGTGCACACATGGTTACTCTGGAGTCACCATTCAGATTGCTGTTGTAGGGAACAATCCAGAATAAAAAGCATACTGATATGCAGCCTCGTAACTTAAGAATGATTACAACATACCATACTGCAATGGCAGCAGTACCAATACATGTAGGCGCCACCAGAACAAAGACTGAATGTAGCATAATTAACACACAGACAAATATATCACCAAATAGCAAAAACAAAGAAATTCAGTGCCTGAGAGCATATCACCAGATCAAAACGGAGCAATACAGTGTGGAATACACAGTAGTCAGAAAGCTGGGACTGCAGGATACACTTCTCCCCTCCCAAGTAGATGAATGTGTTTTGTACAGTGGAGGTCATTGACAACACTGGAGATCAATCAGATATTGTTGGCAGAGGTAAATGTTAACTTGTTAAGATGCAACTTAAAACTGGTGCGTTTTCCTGCTGTGCGTGTTTCGACATGCTTAAAGGCATTCTGCATGTATTCAAAAGGCTGTTTGCTTCAATCTAAACCAGGAGAGTAAATGCCAGGTTGCCTTCGCTAACCAACCTAATCTCTAGGCCAGCTTCAAGACATCAAATGAGTAGCCCCTCACCCCAAAAGCACAAAAAACATTTGTGCAAACATCCACACACACATACAGACAGCACAGTATTTCCCCACAGAAGAATAAATATTTATGAAGAACTTTACCACAGAAATGAAAACGAAGTACCAACTCACTGACAAACGAAAGACATGACAGATAAAATACAGCCCCATAGCTTCACGCTATGGTGAGGGTCCCTCATCTTGGCTTCCGTGACTGACACCAGAAATCAATAAAGCAAACACATTCATTAAAATGCACAGCAGCACTGTGAAAGCTTTGGATCAGATGAAACAGGAGCACAAAAAATACAGTTGGTTTTTAGGGGGTTGGTAGAGACAGCACGCATGCCAGGAAAACAAATAAACCTGAAAACTCAAAACTCTGGCTTCGAAGTACATTTGAAAACTTACAGAACTGAGCCTTTCAGTGCATTACCAGTATGGCATGTATGGATTATGAACAAAAATATATGTACACATTTTAGACCAGTTTACATTTTTCTGACTGGGAAAACATACAAGATCACTATGAAGGATATACATATTATTAAAACTTACATACGTTGGTCTAGAGTTACAGAAGAATACAGAAAGAAGAGTGGGCCCTTATAATCAGACAGATGATCACTGCTATTGTAACCCTCCCGACAGCACAGCGATATAAGCTGTATTCCTGAAATGACTTCAAAGTATAGACATCATAACAGACTACACATACATTCATAATTAGAGAGAATTTATATGAAGGGATTGAAAAACTATCAAATCCTGCAGCTATATTCACTAAAACTCTGGGGGCCACATTAAAAAGTGCTGCTGGAAATGGCTCTCTCCACCGAAGAACTAGTACACAGTCCTGTTCCTAGGGAGATATTTACATCTTAAATGCCCCGCACGGGCCATGACCAAAAATATGCATAAAATTACATTACAACATTATGTGATGATAAGCATCTGGCCAAAGAATGCAAAAATATTGCACAGTATTTCAGAGTTGTGTGTGCATCTATGTGTCAGAAATGTGTACAGATACAGGCACTGGTTCTTTGCCAGCCATTTTTAAAAAGATAACAGATGTGTTGTGTTGCACCTAGGCCTGCTCTGGGTTGAAAGCGAAGTAACTGAGCTATTTCCAAGGGACAAGTCAACACTGCAGAAACAGCACACTTTTGTACAAACCATACACAAATACAGAATATATTTCACTAATTTTCCCCACACATACTTCAGTAGATCATTGCACTATATATTATTATCTTTCTGTGAACTCATTAGTTCTGGCAGGGATTGAGGGATTCCTTGGGATGACGGTGGGATTAGTCCTGACTGGAATGGGTGGGGGCAGTGTTGGGAATGCTGTGGTGGAATGAGTTGCCCAGTCGCTGTGAGAGTCAAAGCCAGAGATGCTCTGGGGCTGCTGGAATGTTGCACTGGAGGATAAAGACAGCAGAGAATTCCCCGTAACTGCTGCTGTTGGAGCTTTTCTTGATTTGGTTAAGTCCGAATCGTCGTCAAAGGTTACCCACTGCTGGACACGTTTAGGTGGAGCTGGAGCTGAAGCTGGAGCTGTGGATGAAGGTCTGGAGAAGGAGTGGGGTAGGGCGGCGCTGTGGCCCAGGGCAGATCTGGCTCTCTGAATGGTTGGCTTGGCTGCCTGGGATTGCTGCTGGGCATAGAAATCGGGCGTGAGCGAGCGGCGCTGGGGTGCAGCCAGAGTACCAGTGAATGGGTTGGTGCTGCTGGGTCTAGGCTGGAGTTCAGACAGGAAGGCGTTCGGAGAAGTACGTAGAGTTTCCTGCGAACGGCTGCGGGGTGGGGCCAATAATGATGCAGAGCCACTGGGGTCTGGAGCTGTTGTTGGGTTCTGCAGGGAAAACAGAGAAGCTGACTCAAGGGACAGGGAGCTGGGCAGGTTGGACGAAGAAGAGGAGGAAGGGGAGGATGAGGTGTAGAGGGAGGTGTTCCATGATAGGGACTGGGTGTTCAGCCAGGAAGTGGAGGAAAACACATCCAAGGAGTCAAAGGGGTTCGGTTTCCATTGTGCTTCTCTTTGGATTCCGTTCATTCCATTGGTCTACAGGACAAAACACAAACACACAGGCAGAAGCAATTGAGGGTAAGCTGCAGAAGGGCATAGGGTGGACCTAATCAATGCAGAACTCTCAAGTTATGAGTTTGGCTAAATAAATGATCACTCAATATTTGGATGAGTAGCACTTTTCCCAAACAGTAATTTAAGGAATGAACAAATACATAGGGCCTGAATGTATTTCAGACCGAGATTAAGTATAAGCCTGGAGTAAATTGGATTGTAATGGTGAGACACCACTGACACTGCACTTTAAGACAAGACTAGGCTTAACCTATGTCCACAAAACCAGCCCTTAAGGTCAATTTCCCAGACAGGAATTAAATCTAGTCCTGGACTATATTTAGAAAATGGCAATTTAGATTTCTTTAGGTTCCAGGACTACACTTAACCCCTGTATGGGGAAACGAACCCACAGAGTTATATATATTAAATAATAATACTATGAAGTAAGGTAAAACCTTGTCATATCACTAAAATTCAGTTTTGTTAAGTATGTGATGTTCAAAACAACAACTGAAACCATACAAAAAGTCCTACACAAATACTGGGTGAAACTTTCCTTGAACCATCTGTTCATCCATAAAGTTGTTTAGTGAGAACACTATTAACGCCTTTCATATGAGTAGAAAGGGTTCAAGTTAAGCTTTACCAAACGTACATACTATAATACTACAAAAATAATAAACAATCTATCAACTTAAAAACACAAGAAACATATGAAAAGGGGAAAAATCAAGTAGAACATGGGGGTCACTACAATGTATGTGCAATGTATGGTTCTGTGAAGACAGTACTGAGGCCAGAATTAACATTAAATACCTGTCAACCTGAGGATTGCTCCTGCTTGAGAAAGAGACAGATAAACACACACATATATATCAACAAAAGTTGGAAATATTACCGACAGACAATTTCAAGGGAGAAAGATAAAGAAATTGAATCTGTTCCAACAAAGATTGAGAGAAATAAGAGAAAGCAGACATGCTGGAGAAGCTGTTGGCCTTTCTGTATTACAGAACAGGAGTACTACTACAGCACTGGCATCCTGCCGTTCATGTCACGGTAATTAGGATACAGGCAAAAACTGGTGCTGAATTTCTCTTAAGAGTTATTCTTGTGAACTACAAGAATAAGTCATTGGCTAAAAACCTGTTCAAGATGGATTAGTTTTACCTACCCAGTGGGATGTGATTTTAACCCAGCATGAATCTACAATCTTTATAGTTTTTGAAGATAAATCAGGTAAAGACTCTGGAATTAAATACCTTCGATCATAAATTAATCACGAGCTTCCAAAGTATTGGTAGTCAAACAGTCATCTGTTGTCATTTGTAAATTTGAACAGACCATGTACAAACTGCCAAGTAAAATATGTTCCAGATGATGTTACAGAATATCCTCTGTAATGGCAAAAATGGCAAAACAAATCAAGTTTAACTGATGCTTAAGAACAACAACTGTGTTATACAGAGCAGGACTAACCTGAGAGGCAGGAGCCAGTGCAGGAGCAGGGGCAGGGGCTGCAGCAGCCTCAGGTGGAAGAGCATGTGAGGAGCGGCTTCGGGGCGGAGGCTTGGGCGAGGCCAAGCCAGGCTGAGAGGGAGCAGCTACTCCTGTTGCTGCAGCAGCCGACTGAGGCTGCATGGGAGCAGCCAAAGTGGGCTGCATGGGTGGTGGCAACTGAGGCACCATGGGTGGCGGCAGCTGGGGCTGCATGGGTGGAGGGAGTTGCGACTGTATTTGTGGTTGCATGGGTGAAGTAGCCTGAGGCTGCATAGTAGAGGCCATCTGTGGCCTCATGGGCCCAGGAAGGGATGGAGGAGGACCTGTAGGTCAAAAACACCACACAAGACAGGCCATTACACTCATTGTAGTGAACATCCTGTAAAAGCACAATTCTTTATTTCATATGTATTTCAGTGGGTGTATAAAAAATGTTTTCAACCTATTGCAAAGTGCAACACAATCTAATTATTGCAGCAACAGAACGTTAAAACTAGTTCATTGACAGTATAGGGCATTTGTTTTGTTCATGTTCCACAAAACTGATTTTGTACACTCAAACGATTTCCCTGTTCTAACAACCACTTAAAATCAGTAAGGGCTTGTTAAGAAAGTGATTAGTTGGGTCTGGTAGGTTGCATCAGGGAAAAGACCACAGGACAGACTCGTGTGTGGCTCTAGTCTGTTAGATGTTGTACCTAGAGGGAGCTCTGCTGGTTTGGTCTGTGGTTCTGGTATGGGTCTTGGAGCTCCTGGGTGGTTGTCTGGGGCAGGTCGGGGGGCCCCGGGGTGAACCTCGGCTATGGGTCTGGGGGCTCCAGGGTGAGAAGGAGGTGGTGGTCGGGATTGTGGTGGCACACTAATAACTCCCGCTCTAGGAGGAATGTTCTGTAAAAATGAAATATCATTAGTTTGAGGTCATCTGTAAGTTTGAATCATCCTGCTACAACTCAAACACATTATTTACAACCACTTCTGTGCTATATGCAAACACATTTACATATAATTAATATTCCTTAAAGTGTACTGATTTTTTAAATATCAACCACACATATGATAAAATACCCCAATGTAGGACAGCCATTGTTGCTCAACTAAGATTTAAAATAAAACAATTGGATTAACATTTTTGAATTAATCAACTTGGTGAATAGTTCTTGACTTAATGATAAACAGTCTATCTGTTGATTATTAAGTTGTTCTCAATAAGACGAGCTAGTAGCTGTCAAACTGCTTTTTTGTGAACGGAAACCAGTATCAGCAGGATACCACAAATGCGCTTATATTTATGATTACAAATTTCATGTATATGAAGTAAAATGAAATGTTTGTTATAAATTGTGTGTATATGACTACTCTATTAAATAACTGCTTGATCCCTGCTCAATCCTTATTACTAACAAAGTCAGCAGTGATTGCTCTATGGCACTGTCTAATTAATAATTTAACATATTACTAATTATTACAACACTGTTGACAGTAGGTTATGACTGCCGACGAACATAGCAGCAACTAGAAGTCAAAGATTACATAGATTTTTAGTACCTTGGCACACTACACACGAGGGCACAATCGGTTAAATCATTTAAGTTTTGTGTTATAGTTTTTTTATGGCTTATGGTCACTTAGGGCTTTGAATGTGGCTCAATCAGCCAAGAGCCTCAGATTTAAAAGTACTTATAAGTCATTTTACATGCCCTTCTTCAAGGTCTACCTACCGGCCTTGGGACACCTGGAGCTCCAGCAGACTGGCCTCGTCCTGAAACACACCAGGAACTATGATAATGAGTTAAAAGTACACATTCTGTCATCCTCTCATTAGTACCAAAAAATCTTTTATTACTTTCTTAATACTATCAACAGATTCAGCTTCTCCAGTCTAACTATCCTCCTCAGGCATCTTACCACCTTGCTATTTGACTATATGCCCACAAAGCCACATTTATGCCAACTGGCTCACGTGTATCACTTTCCGAGCCTGCTGGAGGACTAAGGCGAACATCAGAGCCATTGTATGCAGTATCGTTGAAGTGCTTTCATCTTAGGCTGACCTCCCGCAACCTCCTCCTCCTTTCCTCTCTGGCTTTTAGCACAGCTCACAGAATGACTCACCTCTTCCTGGTCAATGCGTGGTCAAGCTGCATAGCTGCCGCCAGGCCAAGCTACCTGGCCAAAAGCATAGCCAGATCACTGAACTATTCTTCAGCAGCAGAGCACACTACCTTTCCCAAGCAACGTAAATGATAGAAGAATGGAGAAGCCAGGAAAATGCTATTGACTGCAGCCAGGTTAGGATCGCTGTACCAGCCAGCCGAAGACAGGCCAACCTTCCCAAGTCTGGCTTGCTCTGTAGCCATGGACCATGCCACCTAGCCCTGCTCGAGGCCTGTATACCTTCTCCACTTTCAGTTACAGCTATACAAGAAGAGCAGTAACGTGCACAACAGTGCACAGATACTCACCAGCAGCATCTGCTCTGGCTAAAGCAGGGCTTTTTTGTCCTTCGCAGCATGGAGGAGAAAATGATCTACTGTTATTCTTTCTTCATTGTCTTCATAATAATATTTGAGACATTTAATTTATTTAAAAATGCCATTATCTAAAAACCATGCACTATCAAGTGCCAAAGCATGTGTAGCCTGGCAGAATTTTTGACGACTTCTATCCCTCTATCATTCTCTCTTAGAATTCACTGGCTACAGCTAGAACGGCACATTTATGAAAGAGTAGAACAACTGAAAGTCAATGCAGTAAATCAGTGGCTCTCAATTATGGAAAACATTTTTAAGAGTGAACTAGAAAAACACTATTCGATCGTGCATGAACTTTCAGTTGCCATGGTATTAACAACACGCACAACAAATAGAAAGTTAAGGAGACTACAGAGAGTTACTCTGAAACTACATTTTTCATAATTACCTTCATTTTCACTCAACTCAAATAGGTTTAGAGGCTCTGCAAAGCCTTTAAACAAAAATTCAAGAAATTCAGCAGTGTTTACAAGCTGATAAAACAGAAACAACTGCAAAGTGGTACATGATATCCAGTTTAACACTGAATAACACAAGTAAATATTTGTTGACAAGTTGTCTTGAACAATGGAGTCGAATGACCAATTCACCATCTTATGGTAGGTCATTAATGAAGAAATGACAAAAAAAAACCCTACTGAATGAAGAACTGCTCTCAAAACACTTCGCTACTGCACACACACAGTTACCTTCTGATTCTCTCCTGCCAGGTGCAGGGCTTCTATTTTCTTTTTGAAACAATTGGTTGATAATGACAAAAAAAGTACACAAATGTTGTTGTTAGTAAAACAAACAAACAAAAAAAAACTATTATGAAAATGTTAGTCAATTCCTTTGCTATAATTTACATATATTTAATCAACTATAAAACTTGTGTATAAAAAAATAAAACTTTGCAGAAAAATAAAAGACAGGATCAATCAGAGTAATGTGTAGTGTTAAAATGAAATCCTTTAGAGATCAGGGTTAAGTGGGTGACAGACAGATGCTAAAAAATAACAGTAATAAAAGAAGAAGAAGAAGAAGAAGAAGAAAAAGTACCTGAGGGTGGTGGAGGGCGCTGTGGAGGTGCAGGTCTGGCAGGGGGCGCATTGGGACGTGGGGGAGGGGGACGTTTCGGTTCCAGTCCTTGTGACTGAGGAGCCACTACTGCCTGATTATCTACAGGGGAACCTAAAAAGAACAATCATTGATTACCATCGACAACATCAAGACCATCATCAGACCATGCAGTAAGACAGGGGTTCCCAATCCCGGTCCTGGGCATCCCTGTGTGCAATTTTGTGTCTTTAAGGACAACTGATTAAACTGAGAGTTAGGGATGTGACTTTTTGGCAAAAACACTATTCAAAAATCGATGAGAACTATTTGAATATTATTCGAAAATTGCCCCCCTCCCCTGCCCGCACGCACACACACGCAAACACATGATGACAGAGAGGGTGAATGGGTATTTCTCCACAAACTGTTTAACCAAACGACACTGTCGTTTAACGTAAAAATGATGTACATCGGCGCCAATAACAAAGCGCTTTTTAGCCTTCTGAACAGAGCCCTTTTTGACATTTTGTTTGATTTTTAAAATTTGTGCACGGCTTTTTTTCTGAACCTTCCAAATCACAGTACAGTAAATTAACATCTTCACTGAGCAACTCACATATGAGATGGCCTCACCCCCAGAACCACGGCCGAGCTGGTAAAGAAAGTCCAGGGCCGTTATAGTTCATAGTCTACCGTGCCTGTAGGGAGTTTGACTGCTAGCGACACCTTCAGGCTGAATTAATGCGTTACATGAAATATTGGTTAGGAAACGTCTTCATTTCTGTTCCGTGTTTTTTTCGGAGTACCTTAAGTGAGATATGGCTAAAACGGTATTCGAAATAACTATTCGATATTCGAATGTATATCAAATATTGAACATATATCAAACATGATTTTCGACTATTTGAAAATCATGTCTCATCCCTACTGAGAGTTAATACTAGTTAGCAAACTCCTAATGTGCTAGGTTAGATGTGTGTTAGAATTTTTAAAAAGTGCATAGCATTTTAAAAGCACAGCACATAACTACCATCCCAGGAGTCTGCACTACACACTCAACACATCAGCTGCACTCCAGAAACTTTCACTCTTTACCTGCCAGTTCCCTCCCACATGTGACAGGACTTAGGCCGCCTTTCACACAGTGGAAAAAATCAAATCAATACACTGAAGTTGGATAAAGCTAAACATCAGTAGCAGGAAAAAAAAAATCCTTTCATCAGCTTTTCACAATTAGTTTTTAAAACACTGCACAACACACAGCATGCATGCTCTACCTTGAGGTGGCCCAGCTGTGCGTGGAGGGGCTCTGCTTGGCCGGCAGGGAGGCGCGGGCTCCCCATGGGTCGGGGAAGGACAGGGGCTGGAGCGAGGGGAGGCGGCAGGAGATGTTCCAGGACCCATACCCAGCCCAGGCTGCAAGTGCTGCGGGAGAATATCCTCTACCTCCTCATCCACATCACCTTCAAAGACACCAAAGACTTCTTTTGTGACTACTTTTTTATTCTGACAAACAAGAATAGTTCATTATTCAAACTGGCTCGAGGAGCAGGGAACTCCTCTTTTAATATGTTCAAAAAACCTAAATGATGCATAAAATCAACACAAAGCATCTGGTGTGCGCTGGTCTCAAGCCAACGTTATTCTCTTTAGGTTAATGTATCTATGAGCTGTATTTCATTTCAAACCATAAGAGGGCAATATACACAGGATGACAAAGGTCAGCCACAGCCAAAGCAGAAAAGAAAGAAGCTTGAACTGTACTGGATGTGTAACATTGTTTGTCTGTACATCTTACAAATACATCTATCAACACTAAATACAAACTACAACTTTTGGTTTGGACATTTTTACCCCCATAAAAAATATTTCTATTGACCAAAGCAAGTGGTACAAGAAACACGCTGTGATGTAAAGCAGTACAGAGCATTTGGTGTGTATTGGCCTTAAGTACTGGTGTGTATTGGCCACAATTTCACCCTGTCTTCAAATTGTTGATGAGTCATGATGTGTTCATAGTATGATTCTTTAGTTTTTAGTCTATTGAAGCTAATAACCAATTATTTTTGTCAGAATCTTTACCTTAAACCTATAATCTATTCCAGACGACAGTCCCTTCTGCTTTGTGATTTGAATACAAAGCGCATGAGCCACATACCCTCCATGTCAAATTCGTCTCCCATGTCAGTATCCTCAGCGAGTAACGTCGAGCTGGCAGAGGTGGGGATGCTGCCACAGATCCTCTCCACACTCATTTCCTCCTCTAGACTTTTGATCCAGCCAGGGCTTTTCAGACGGATGTCAATAGTCTTCCCCATCACCTGAACGTAGAGTGAGGAAAATTATACATAGAGTGTCCTGGTTTCATTTAGATGGACATTAATCAGACAGTGAATAGAACGGTGAAATTCCAGTGCTAGTCATTGTGACTGCCACAACAAAGGCTTAATACAAAGCCTCAGCCCACACAGAGTATTCTGCCCTTGTTGGTCTGAAACAAGACAAAAGCGTAAACTCCACTGGTATTGGTGGCCAATCAGGGTCATTCAGGGTCTGGACCCCAACTGCTCCGCCATACATCATGTTCAGCATCATGTTCGAACATCTCTGGTCAAATTACATGTTTCGCTGATTTTATGAATGAAAGTAAGTCCCTACACAGGTAACAAACCTCTGGAACATATGGGATTTTTCAGTAAATTTTAGCGCACAATGTTTATTCATTTAATGCACTGGGGCAAAAAATACGCTTCAATTCTTTGGCACAGGTCATGTTTTCTGTTCTGTTCCAATATGTTATATTTACTCCACCCACAACCATCCTGCTAAGCATAGAGTAATTGTTATTGGCATTGCTATTGCCACTCTTGTTTCTGTTACAGTAACTATTAATTATGTCCTGTCACAATTACTGTGGCAATTATCATTTAATAATAATTTTAAAAGAAACTCCAGCAGTGTCTCGCTGAACCTTTCAAAAAAACAAACAAAACCAAAGCTACAGGATGAGCTGCAAGTATAAAGGTCAGCCAGTTCTTTCACAGTGTTCTGTCCTAAACAACTTAAAAGATGTCTATAGTGTGATAATGGCTTCAAGACCACACAGAGTCATTTGTTTACTACAGCATTAAAGAACTGTGATGCAATATGCAAGAAAGCATTCTAGCAATCTATTTCTAAGCCGTTAGCAACATTTATCCAAAATAATGAAGACCAATTACATCATATTAACCGTTCACCAATGAGTAATGCACTGCGAGGCATTCAAATTTCTGATTTGCACTTTAAAATAATAAATGCAAAGCAACTGTGAGCAGCACCACAGATGCAAAACCGGCAAGAGCTGTTGAGGCAGTCAAACAACTGAAATACATTCACTTACAGTGGAGGCACTCAGTGAGAGTGCGGCCAGGGCAGAATATCCTTCCAAAAATGTCACCCACATCTTTTCCTCCACAAATCTGTATAATAAAAAAGGAACAAAAAGGGAACTGACAACCAGTACTAACCAATATTCATATAACATTCGTCTTTATATGGAGCCTTTTCTTTCTCATAAACAACATTTGTGTCAACCAAAGCAAGAGGTTAAAAAAAAAATCAAGTAAAATGGTCTACAGTGTGGCACACTACCACCTTTACCTGATCAGGATGACCTCTCCAAAGGTAGCAAACTTGTCCAACAGTTCGTCTATCAGAGTATCATCAAAGTAATCGTCGGGCCCAGAGCTGCAAAGGGAGACCAGAATGGTGCCATCAGGTGGACCTTGCAGGGCGATAACATCTTTATACACCTGGTGGCGTGCTTCTGGATCAACTTCTAGAACGTCCACATCTATGACAGCCACCACTGGCCTGGAAGAGACACCCAAAAAGAAAAGAGTTTATTACAATGAAGGCTACAAATTCAGATTGCAACAACTCAGACTGCAATAATTCCAGGATTAAACTACGCTGCCAATTGTGATTCTTCATTAAAAACTTGCTTTTGACCTTTTGTAGATTTGAACCATGTCTAGAAATCCAATAGTGCCTGTATTGGGACGATATTCAAAAGATGTAATTAATTCTTTAACAATTCTTGAATAACACTCATTATGTGATGTTTTACACTTACTCAATGTGGTTCTATGCTGCTAAATGTCTCCTGTATAATATTTTTCATTCTGGAAGGTTTGCATCCCTTTCATATTTTACTCTTCTGCAATAATATACATATGGTGCAATATTATATTATTCATTGTGGAAGGTTTACATCCCTTTCCCAATTTACTGCTGTATTGCCTACTTACTGTATTGCCTCTGATTAACATCCCATTCACACTACTGTCACATTGCTATATTGTCCATTTATTGTATTGTTTCTGTCATTCCTTGCAATTTGTTCAGTGCTGTAACTGCCTTCTGTACAATAATCACACTTATGGTGTAACACTAGTCACTCTGGATGGTTTACATCTTGTTCATACTTTACTGTTACATTACATTACTGTACATTGTTGTGGTGTCTATTTGTTGTGTTGCCTTTGTTGCTTCTGACGTAACTTGCACACTGTTGAATGTACCATGTTGCACTGCTGTCCATGGAGAAATGTTGTCTTATACGTGTACACAGCTGCTGATGACAATCAAGTAACCTTGAACCTTGAACTTGAACCTTCGCGTTGTTTGCTATGTATTGGTGTTGTAGTGTGTTTGAGCATACTAGCCTACCTTCAGATGTTCATCTAGATGTAAGCTTTTAAAGCTCGCTAGTTCTTAAAGAAGAAATCATCGGCAGTTTTGCCATACCTGTGGTCTGAAGTCTTGAGCTCTGCTCTGCCATAGTACTTCAGTTCTCCAGAAGTCCAAGGGTGCTGATCTTCCTCATTTACTGGTGCTCCAACTACATTCAGTTCCATCTCTTCAGCTGGATGTATATGTAAAAACAAAGAAACATTTGACAATAAGATCTGTTTTTGAAACTTAAGCACTGAAATTAGAGCGCTTAAAACTGAACAGCTATCCCACCAGTTTTATCAAAGTTCCACTTTCTTCTTTTCCAGAGCACACGATCGGTCCAGGCAGGCGTCCGGCACTTCTCGCTGGTGTCATAGTCATCAGAAAAGAGGTCATACTTGTAAGTGGGAGCAAAGTCCAGCTTCCCTTCAATGAAGCCTCTGAATACCTGCAAGCAAGAGAAAACAAGACTTTGAGGCATTTTGAATGAGTTTCGAGTTTAATTTGTTCTTTCAGACATTGACCATTTAATTCTTTCATTTTAAAGAGATTTAAGAATATTATAAGAAGATGCATTGATAAAAATATAGTAAAAACAGCTATTTCATTAACCAATTTTATAATAAATGAACTTAAATTTACCATGCCATTGTTCTTCTGTTCTACTAGTTGGTCTCCTGCAATGAGGGCATCCCAGTTCTGCTGCTTGATCAGCTCTTTTACCTCTTCGTTTGGTATGCTGATTCGGTAGTTAAAGTCTCCGCACCAGAATACATAATCATGGGAGTACAGCAGACGACCCTGAGATTGAGAGGAAACAGAAATAGAGTGAGCAGGAGAACCTTTCGGAATCAACGCTTACTGATCTGAGCAGTAAAAGTTTGTTACATAGTTAATTATGCTTTATTCAGATGCAACTCCTTTTGCTATTGGCTATTGATCATCCCGTACACTTTCACAATAATTGAGGTGTTATTTAGTCAGTTTTAGGCTGATAGAATGCTAGTTAGGAAAAAAAACAAAAAACGTATAATATGCAAAAGCGTCAAATTCAATCTAGGGATGCACCGAATATTCGGCCACCGAAGATTTCGGCCGAATTTTTTTTTTTAATCTACTGGTGTTTTCACATATAGTCCTCTTTAAAGGAACCGAACTCGGTCCTCCTGGAAGTGGTCCAAAAAGTGGACCAACAGAAAGGGAACTCAGCTCTTTTTCTGTTCACAGTGTGAGTTCATTTGAAAGGGACTTAGTTCTCTTTCTGCTCCTCTTCAGCTCAGATGGAGCCTCAGTTCTTTCTCTGCTCACACTTTAGTTCCTCATCCAGCCTGCCGCCGCTTTTCCTTCACATTTACCATTCTTAAGATTTTTTTCCACATAAGAGTAGATGGTCAAAAGCTCTACCAAACTTCTACGTTTTCCACAAAGATCTCTGCTACCATCGTCCTTCAGCTTCTTCATCGTTCTTCAGCTGATGGAGAGCAAGAATGCTCTAAGTCTGAGCAGCTTGGTAGAGAAACTTGATCTTGACAAGAATCTCCAAGTCCCTATATTTATGTATTTATTGGGGTTTTTTTTTATTCTTTATTTTTTATTCATTTATTCGTATATTTTAGTTTTTTCTTTATTGTCGGTTGTCTCCCGCATAGACATATATGGTTTACCACGTGATCTAGCTACGGTAAGCCCAGAAGGCGAAAACAGTCAAAGCGAACTTGGAGCACTTTTTGTTAAAAACATGCGAGTTAACCAAACCGTGCCACAGACTCAAAGCGAACCGAACTGAGACCACCTCCTGAGGTGGCCTCAGTTCGGTTCGTTTCAGAAGGGTCTGAGTTCGTTTGGCGCATTCACATATATGCAAAAAATGCTGACTAATCCATCTGAGTTCGCTTTAAGGGCTGAAACGGACCAAATGTGAAAACACCCTAAGAAAGAAAAACGGCTAGCCATTTGTAAAGCGCGCAATGCCAAAATTTATAGAGGGGGTGCATCCACAAAGACTTTCTCCACGTCGGGGTTAATTTATCATATAAAATCAAAACATCCCGATCGCCATGCAGAGTATGAAGCACAGAAGAGGCAAGACCCTTCAAG
>JBBIGA010000035.1:9938433-9949211 GCA_037576975.1 Alestes dentex | reverse complement strand
TGGGGCCAAATAAAATATTTTATTTCAAATTTTATTTTATATTGTGCATTGTTTGAATGCTAAATAAATATTTTCATTTTGTAACAGATTTATTCTTTTAATAATTTAATAATAATAATTTATTTCGGTTTTCGGCCAAGTGTTTCCTCATTTTTGGTTTTCGGTTTTGGTCCAACAAAATCATTTCGGTGCATCTCTAATTCAGTCTTTACAAAAGGATATTTTCAACTATAGTTACCATAGGAAATGAGAGCTTGCGGGTGATCTCGGCATAGTCATCATTTCGCTCCTTGACCTGCGACTGTCCGGCAGCGAAATGTGAGCACACGAAACAAATACTGGTGGTGTGGAAGAGCATACGAATAGCCACACCCCCTTTGTTCCCAGTTGCTCCACCCATGCCAGTCTTAACAGTGTCTACAGCAACATCCCTGATCAAAAAGATAAATTATACATTATTCTTAACAGCATTATTTCTTCAATACATGTGTCCTCTACGTAATCAAATAATACAATATACATATATAATATAAAAAGGCACTAAAGCTTACAAATAAATATTTTATATGAACACAAACATGTCTCCATTTCTATATGTAAATATAAACTACTTACTACAACCCCTATATTAATAAAATTATTAATCCAAGCAATTAACAAGAGTGGCACGAAGTATGAGCATACCTAATGAAAGGAGCATGCTGGGGCCGAATGAAGACAAAGAGGCAGACCCCCACAAGTTGCTCTGAGGCCAGCAGCACATATTTATGATCACGTGAGATATTCTTTTGCAGTTCTGCAGCCCACAGTTTCTGATTGGTGGTGCTGTGAGGGAAAGGACCAGAATATTTGGTTTCTCTTGAATGGTAGACTTGACAACACTTATAAAAGTGCAAATATCAAGTAAATAATAGATAGGCTATGGAAAATGGTATGGAAAAGCAGTTCTCTTTAGATATTAACCCTCTGGCCTTGTTCGTTTTTACTATACATTCAGCTTGTTTGTGGCCACTTTTGGCCAATTGAAACCCATGAAAACTACATTTTTTATTCCTTGTTATTTACACTGTTAAATCATACAATTTAGGTTAAAATACTTTCATTCTAAACTCAACACTTGAGAAATGTAGTTTTTAGTGTTTTCTACCAGATTATAACATTTATCAATTTTTGCGAGCAATTTCATATAATATTTTATATAATGGCCACATATTTATATATTTTTTTATATGTTTTTGCCATTTTTACTACATAAAGTTTTTAACTAACATCAGTTCTTGTCATAAGTATCAAATATCTATTCCTTTGTTTTTTTAATCCTTCAAATACCAGTTTGTTTGCACAATGCACTTGTTAGTAAACAACCTCAAAAATGGCCATTCTCAGTGCTACTGGGGCCAAAAATTGAACACATCTGAAATATGTAACTGATTAACAAAAACACTAAATTTTATTTTCATGCACAAACACAAAACCATTATCTGACATCCGTAGGGTCACAACTATGTTAAAATTGTGTCATCCATTTGCTCCATTGGAGTGCAGTAAACCATCATACTCCTCCATGGAAACTAAGAATATTATATAAAATTGCTAGCTTTGCCAAAAATGGATAAATGACATAATCTGAAAGAAAACACTAAAAACTACATTTCTCAAGTGTTGAGTTTAGAATGAAAGCATTTTTACCTAAATTGTATGATTTAACAGTGTAAATAACAAGGGTTATTCATTGGTTTCAATTGGCCAAAAGTGGCCACGAACAAGTCAAGTGTTACAGTTGGATGTATGGCATATATTATTGATATATTTAATGAGTTGAATTCAAAAATTAAAAGATCTGAAAAAACTCCAGACCCCTGGGAAATTTCATTCCATATGCATTAACACCGCTAAAATGGTCAAAAAAAGCAAGTGAAGTGGACACAAATGGCCTGCAACAAGACCAGAGGGTTAAAAGAGGGTCAAAAGTTACTGCGTTTTGTTTTACCTTGCACTGACTATGTTGCCGGCATTCAGCTCTACCATTTCCTCAAAGCCGATAGCAAAGACATCTGGAGGATGGGTTTTGCTGTCTACAAGGCAAAGTGATCACTATCAGAACTGTGTATGGTACACTGGACAGCTAAGACAGCATACAGTGTTAACAGGGTTAAAGAAATGTATAGGTAACAGGTCAATGACAAAAACACAATCATATCTGAAGGAGTCACTCACCCTGGAATTCAGGGTGGCCAGCAATCTTCGGGGCATCCAGCAGCCAGTCATTGAGGGTCTGATTCCTAAACGCGATGCTGCGAAACTGTTTGCCCCCATTCACGTTCCATGTGCCCACACATACGCGGATCTTTTTAGGCCTGGTGTATTTGTGGTGGTTCTGACACATCCCCAGCAACACTCTGGGAGACGCTAGAAAAACAGGAGCAACAATGGCACAGTCAAACACCATAATCATGGAGAATAGATCATACTTTGACTTGAGGTTGTACTACATTCTAAAAAAAATATTGCCACCAAACTTATGCTTCCAAAAGAAAGATAAGGTGAAACACAAATGCAACTGCACATGCTGGAATATTAAAAAAAATGCTTCGGAGTAAGCCTTTCACATGAAAAGATGAAAAAATGAAAATCGTAAAAGTAAAGTCATCAGGCAGATGAGCACACATTAAACACTTAAAAACAACGAAGGTCTGTAATGAGACATCATTAACATTTATGACTGAGCTGCGCATACTGTACCTGATTGTAAAATGGGCTCAGAGACTAACCATGTAAGCAGTAAGGAGAGAGAGAAGGGTAGCAAAATTAGCAGTTAACACGGCATGGCAGAAAAACAAAATTAGCAGAGTTTTAAGAGCTAATCTCGCACACAGGGCAGGTGGAGCAAGCAGATTACTGTGCTAAT
The DNA here is from genome assembly GCA_037576975.1 of Alestes dentex. NCBI lineage: Eukaryota > Metazoa > Chordata > Actinopteri > Characiformes > Alestidae > Alestes > Alestes dentex. Next base: position 9,946,303 of record JBBIGA010000035.1, on the reverse strand, counting down.
GTGGAGAAACTCCACTTTTATCCCTCTCTACATGAATGTATCAGCCCTCTTTGAGAACCCTCTAATCTCCCAATCCTTTTGTTCCAACTAAAACAGAAAACTTGCATTGCTGAATGGTCCGTGTTGGGCTGATCAATAAAAATCTTGAAATAAACAATACACTGTTTGTCAAGTGCAGTCATAATATTCGCCTTAGAAATGTATGTAAACAAATCATACATACTTTATATGCTGCTAACCAGGGTCTTTTAAATAACCAAATAATAATCTTTAAGCAAGGTTATTTATTGTTTCTAGTGTATAAAGTTATTTGCAACAGCAATGTCCAAAAACAAAATTGCATTAGAATATCTGATTATCACCAGAAATTGGTATTGATCAACAGCGTTTTGAAACTGTCAATTACTTACCATACAGACTGCTTGTGGTAAGAAGAGCTCGAGCTTTATCGGCCAGGTCACTGTTAAGAGTGCTGCCCAGTCTCAAAATATCAATAGCCTCCTGCTTGGAGCTGTCGAAGAAATTGTTCTGGATGGTCCTGGTGACTGAACGCGCCCCATCTTTCAGCTTTCCACCCTGAAAAGCAGAAAGAGGACAACAAAAACCAAAACAAACCAAAACAAAAAACCCACTTGTTTAAAAACTCACTGTTTTGGTATCATATTAAAAGCTGTTGTAAAATCAAGTTGCTTGGCAGTGAAATACACTTAATAAAATACACTGCTTGGCAAAATAATTGTTTATAGTGATTATGATTAAATCATAAATGTGATTATTCATTGTACATTGGTGCATTTTGTCATACTGTGTATTATGTCAGTGTTTTATATTTAATATATTTAAGCACTTGCCTAATACATAACACATAGGCTAAAGTTCAAAAACTGCAAAATGTTGTGAGGCAATAAAAACATTTCATGTTTACTTATATTCACTCTCCACCACATAAATCCTAGCAGGTTATCTGTGTCGACAGGCTGATGTGGCCTTAGGGTTAATTCAAAGGAACAGCCCCATTAAGTGGGGTGCAAACTGGCCTAACTAAATGAGACAGCACAGCCAACAGCACCCTCTCTCTGCATCTCACTTCTCTACACTGCAAGGAATGCACAGAAAAAGAGGGACAACACAGAGACACAGCATAGCAAAGAGTCAAGAGACCATGGCTGGCTTTTTAACTTACCACACAAGTAGGGAAGAGTCCAGAGGAAAGCAGAGGATAATAGCACACATATATAAGAGTTATAAAAGAGAGGTCCAGATTCACAGACGGGCATAAGAAAAATGGCTAAAAATCTTTAGCCAATCAGACGTTTAGAGTCTTGAAATAGCGGACAGAATGAAAAGCATATTTTTAATTATCCTACAGTAAGAAATTGAGCCTGATAGGATATACATTGCTTCCCATACAGTGCATCTTCTCAAAGATTGCTTTGAGAGAGTCTTTTTAACACAGGCATGTGTACCTTAGCCTTGCCATCCAGAGCCCCAGTGCCAGCATAGATCTTGCTGACAGAGTCTCCGTTGACTGACCACATGGTGCGGAAAACCTCCTGAAAGCGTGCTACCAGCTGAGGCTTCTCTGTAAGCCCCATGGCCTCTAGTTGCTGTGGAAGCATCTAAAGACAAAGAGAAGGAAACGATTCATCAGTAGTTTTACTTGATTGCCAATGTCAATTTGATGACAAAATGTTAAGTCTACAGCTAGACTGCTCAACAACACAACCAAAAAAGCAGAAAACCTTGATACCCTGAAACAAAAACATAGCTGTACCTGGGTACATGCTATATAAACAAACCTCAAGTGCAAAGAAGGCTTGGACACTGTTAGTCCTGTCCAGGCAGTCCAGACAATTAACTCGAATGGTTCCAGTCTGGCATCTAAAAAAAAAAAAAAGATAGAATCAGAAAAACACTGAGTAGCTGTTGTTAAGTCACTGAGAAATGATAGAATCACTGATCCCTGTCAAGGCCTGTATTCAAACTAAATAAAGTCTTTTTCAGTCCAAAGGAAAATAGCTACATTTGGCCCTTCATCGAACTCTTATAAACTCACCTCTCGATTCCAGTTTCAGCAGAGTAATAGAAGAAACCACACTCATCCGAGAACTTGTTGATCTGTGGTTTCAATACAGTGGCCAGTTTTTCTGTCTTCCCTCCCTTCACCATTTGGTGGTAGTCAAAGTTCACCATCTTCACAGCATTGGAATGCTCGGAGGCCTTCAGGTGACTCTGTGGGAAATATGTGACAATATGTACCCAAAATATTGCAGCTTGTACCTAATAAGATGCTTCTGAAGCTGCTATAATATCTTTAACATTTTTTAACAACAATATTTAAAAAGTGCATATTAATAAAGATTTGGAAATTACACGTGGAAAATGATTCTGGAACAGGACTAACCTGGAAAGCTTTGCTGAGCATGTGCTCCCCCTCTTTCATACCCAGCAGGTTAATGATAATCTGTTTGCCGTAGAGCCTCCGCAGAGCCGTAAAGTGCCTGCACAGGTGAAATTACACAAATGAGCTGGTGTGGGGACAAAGATGCAGGGATATTTGAGATTCAGCCAAGGCAGATACATGCATGTTCTTACAGTAAAGTAACAGAGGTACACTGATGGCAAACAACCAAATTAACAGCTGCTGACTGGTGAAAGGAAAAGACAAAAGATGAATGCACTGGTTTCTTTTTATTTCATCACTCATCACTACAGGGATCAAAACTGTGACTCACACTAAATGAAACACTGAGTCATCGCCTGTATGCTCATGCATGGCCTAAAGAAATGCTAATATTGCTAGCAATGAATGAGAGCAAACAGTGATCAGTTGTCAATATTCAAATGAAACCATGCAATGTAAAGTAAAGTGGTCCCATATAGTCACACGTGAACAGTGTGAACAATATGAGAACAATATGAAATTCTTCCTCTGCTTTTAACCCATTCACCAAGTGCAGCAGTGGGCAGTCAGGACTGCAGTGCTCAGGGAGCAGTGGGTGGAGATGGTACCTTCCTTAAGGGTACCTCATTGGTGCCACAGGCAGTCCTGGGATTCAAACCCACAACCTTCCAATCACAGGGACAAGTTGCAGGTCACTACTTCAGTGCTATGAAAAAATATTTTCACTTCTCCTAATTTCTCCTAATTCTGTCACACTTGTTTTGGACAAAAGGCAAAATAAGACAACCTGAGTCAACACAATCATTATACACAAAAAAATGTTATCGGTCCATGAGTCATACCCGGGCGACACAGAAAGACGGAATAAAAAATATTTTATTGATTTAGACTACACACTCCCTTAAATTTCTGTCTACACATCACTTAAATAGAACCTTGCCAGCAAAGTGGCTGAAAGTAGCAAGTAGCACACAATTAAGAGTCCAGCAACCCACAGTGAAAGCCATTATCTTTAGAGGAAACTTGGAACACTGGTGAATCTTCCCAGAATTGGCCAGCCTAGCAAAATTTTCTCAAAAACGTAGCAACAACTCATAGGGGAAGAATCCACATGAATATCAAAGGACCAGCAGGCTTCACTTATCTCCGATAAGGTCAGTGTTCATGATTCTACTATTCTATAGAATGTGGGGAAAAGGGTATTTGTAGGAGAGCAGCAAGGTGAAAACAACTGCTAATCATAGTGAACATAAAGTCTCATAAAAACACTTTGACGTACCCCAAGCTTTTTAGAGTACCTTTTCTGTAGACCGAGTTGTTGATACTCAATAGTGTTTTTAGAGACAGGGGTTCTGTTACATCTGATGTGAATGTAATGCTCCATTTCACAATAAGAACACCACAAAAATAGTATGTGATTTTAAGCTCAATGACAATTGGTTTATACAGCAAGACAACTGTCCAGAGCACAGAAGCAGGATCCAAAGCACAAGTCTACCTTCGAATGGCTCAAAAAAAAAAAAAAAAAAACAACAAAAAGGTTTTGGAATGGCCTGATCATAGCTCTGAGTTTAACCTCACTGAAATGTGGTGGCAGGACCTTTAACAAGCATTTCATGCTTGAAATCATGACTGAATTAAAACAGTTCTGCAAGAAACAGTGGGCCACAATTCCTGATAAAAATGTTAAACACTGTTCACCACTTACAGGAAGCATTTAGTTGCAAGAGCTGCTGCTAAGGGGCGCACAACCTGTTATCCAGTTTGTATGTAATTGCTTTTTTATGTAGAGGTGAAAGGAGACATAGGTGTTGCATTTTTTCCTTTGGTAAACAAAAATGATTTGAAAACTGTTTTTGTGTTTGTTCATACTCTTCTTCTATATTTTGTATGGGGATCTGAAACCATTCATAACAAATGGTGTGTGACACACAAAAAACAACAGAAGTCAGAAGGGGGACATTTCCACTCGTGGCACACTCGGTCAAGTTGGGTACAGCCAGGATGGACTAAATCATTGCTCTAACCTGGTTAATGTGGGGCAAGTTAAGTATTTCCTTTACTCAAATCGTACTTTCAAATACATTTTGTCGAACGTCATTGATGTAAGACCAAATTACATAACCAAAATTCTAAACCTAGGTATTAAAAGGACAAAGAGATCAGAGACCAGTCTCTAAGAAGACAGAGAGACCAGACTGACCTCTAAGAACACAATAAATAAATGTCAGTCCAAAGCTACCCTGCTCCTCCTTCTCCTGACTGCTGGAGATTCCCAAATGAGATTCTGCTCACACGCTGTCTGACCTTGATGTCAGGCACTAAACCTATGGCAGCACACTGGTAAATATGAGGAGAGTGGAAAGTGTTGACCAGAGTTTAAACAATTACTTGATTAACATTTGTACCACAATCTGGTATCACTTCACAGCAGTGGCAGCATGCAATTCATCCATGTGTTATTGTGGAAAAGGAGCAGGCTTGGTCATGCAGATAGTTTGTACAGTGTGGGACAGGATTAACAGAAGCTGATCTGTATGGTGGAGTAGGCAGCCTCTCAGTAATGCGGCATTGCTGTTGGAGCCCTGCCACAAGCAGCTGCACAGAGGCTGGCGCACCAGCAGGAAACAGCATGTCTTAATTACCTCTCAAAAGCCGGCGCGTTGGCCTCAAAGCCACGGGACAGCTTGACACGGTGGGAGCCAACCTTTACGTGCAGGGAAGAGAGATCACAGAGATAGACATTAGTCAAAATGTGTTCAATATAGGGGTAGGGAGAAAACGAAAGAACAAGAGACAAATAGACCAAGAAGTAGAAGAAATGACAAACTTTCAAAACATCCGTCGCATCTGAAAGCATCTTTGTAAGAAGAATCAATGGAATGCTCATTTATGACTGCAACACCTTGCTGTGTGACAGCCTGGAGCTGACAAGAGAGCTAAAGCAAAAGTGAAAGCTGAAGCCTGGAGGACCCCAAAGCATCATGCACATAGGCAAGGGACTCCTAGATCTGTACTACTCCTTCCATTTTATGATAAGACCTGATTAATAAAGACATATAATCTTTTACCTCAGACATTGGACTATTTTACTGCTCCAAACACGTATGAACGTTATGGGCAGTGATGCACTCATACATCACTGCTTTCCAGCTAAGCACAGACTCCCTCCTCTCATGTAAATAAAGCTAGGAGATGAAAATCTAGGAAGCAGGAGATCCAGGTCATATATGTGAAACATTTTCAGGGAATACACTGAAAGATCAGCTCACAATTTACACAGCAACCCAATGGCATGATATCACTGATGTCACAGCATTTGTTTGTGGCATAAATTCATTTTAAAACCAAAAAGGGCCTCTGAGAGCCTCAAACATCAACACACAGCTAACAATTCCTTTCTCATTTCTAAAGGACCACAACCAATCCACCAGCCAAGAATGAGCATTTCAGTTAAACAAAGGTGTCTCAGCCACAATGAAAAAACACTGTCACAGCTCTAGCCTTCTGATGGCTGTTTTTGGTTTTAAGCACACTGCATTTTGTAAACTGTACTGTTAAGAGTATCGCAACCATGCAGCACTCCAGCTACTACTGCTAATCTTTAAACTGTGTGTCTTTTGTTTAAGAACAGTAGCAACAAAAAACTATGTTATCACCACACCACAACTGTGTTGTAATGTTTCTCCAAAGTGCCATCCTTAAGTAGTTGCCACTCTGTTCACAGTGACTGTTCACTGAACAGACTATGCTCATTTAGGAAGAGAAAGGAGAGAGTGAGGGAGTGTGAGAGAGAGCAGAGAGAGAGGCTGGTCACGACACACTCAGTTTACATCCTGCCGCACCCTGCCTCACCATGCTCAGTGGTTCCTCTACGAAACTGTAAATCACTTAATGGCACACTTTCAACAAACATAACTACCACACAGTGATCAGTAGAATTTTTCCAGGATGTTCTTACCTAATAAGCATTTATTCATGTTTACATTGCTTTCTTTCCCTCTACCAATTAAAGACAGGGCATTGTGTAAAGACCTAAGTGTATGTTTACCACAGTCCTACGGCAGGCGTGTCTTAAATCTACCCGAGTTCCCCTCTCTGTGCAGGTTTCTGACATTAATATTTAAGACCAGCTCAGGTGCCACATCCAGAATATCTCAGGTTACTCCCAGCTTCATGGGGAAACATAAGAAGTTTCCTACTGTACAAATGAATTTTCTAAGGGAAAGCAATGAACATCATTCAAACCAAGACCTCATTTATTCTTAGGCTCTGTGCAAACATCCTCAAACAGGAAGGTATGGAAACCCTGTGTCCACCATATCCCCTAAATGTGCTCGTCATAGATCAAAGGAAGAACATTTAAAGAAAACTGTGTCAAAAGATGCTGGTGGTTTTGCAATGCAAGACATGGTACAAAAATGACCTTCCATAGGCTTCTAGAGGCATAGTAATAAAACGAGAGCGCTTCTTGAAACTATAACTAGGGCTGCAACTATCGAATATTTTTGGAATCGAGTATTCTGACGATTTTTTCATTGATTAATCAAGTCATCGGATAAATCATTCTTTCGTGTATTTAAACAACTATATCAATAATGTGTTATACATGAAAGGCCTCTTAAAATGAGCAAGCAATTGGCTGTTATTCCTCACAAAAAAGGTTTGTTTTCAAACTCATCATTTTGCTAGATCAAACCTTAAAACCTTTGGCTTATTGGCTCCAGAACTACACCCATTTAATGAACCTTTCTGTGAAATATTTATGATGTACATGAAAAAAAACTATGAAATACAACTTCACAAACATAGATTAGCCTATTTGTCCTTAGATTTATCTTAATAAAAAAAAAAGGAAAAAGGGGTGTACCCCCTGCAATAGCCCATCTGAGAATAAAGAATGAATAACAAAGTATAAAGGTACAAATTAGCAATAATCCAACTTAAACAGTTCAGTTTCCAACTGTATCCAGAGGAGGTAGGTAGGTAGAGTAGAATGCAATGCTGCAGCACCCGAACCGAAAGCATCCTGACGTTAACCTTTTAAGCGCCAGGTTTTTTTTTTTTTTAAATACTGGATTTTGACATCAATATTTCAAAAGCTTGTGGCTTAAAAGGGGTTAAAGCTAGAAACTTACTGCAAATTAGAAAAATTGTAATGTGTTTTTACAATTGCTAACTGATATGAAAACTAGCGCTTGATAGAACGTGCAGTATTTGTAATTATTTGTAGGCTGTGTTATGAGTCGACAGTGACGAAGCATGATAAGTAGAAAGAGGGCAAATGCACCAAGATCTTTTTTTTTGTTTGTTTTTTTATTTTATGCACCATGATCTCACTCCTCATCTCTCCCTCCCCTCCCACCCGCTTGCACAGTGCATAAGCACTCACGCGTGCGCACACACACACACACACACACACACACACACACACACACACACACACACACACACACACACACACAC
>JBBIGA010000035.1:9914283-9925496 GCA_037576975.1 Alestes dentex | reverse complement strand
CAGATAGGACTAAGTGGAGACAGATGATTCGCTGTGGCGACCCCTGAAGGGTAAAGCCGAAAGAGAAAGAAGAAGAACTGGCTGGCAGTAACTTGGTTGAATAGTGGACATTGATTTACATATAGCTTTACTAGGGTGACCAGGTGTCCTCTTTTCCCTGGACATGTCCTCTATTTGAGACCTGGAAATTGCGTCCGGCCGGGGTTTTAGAATTGTCCGGGTTGAGCTGCCTAAACATTCGTCACATCATGGGCATCTCTCGTACTATCCTACACACCTATTCACTTCCACTCAGGGGCGGACTGGCAATCTGTGCGTTCTGGTAAAGTCCAGAATGGCTGTCCGGTGCCAAGATGTGCATGCTACGTATCAATACCCCAATGTGTTCAATACCAATGTGATTTTAATGTTAATGCTGATCAGTGTATACTCACACACACATATTCACTCTCATTCATGCACTGTAAATCTTTTCAACCATTTCACATTGCTTGCAGCTTGTAATTTTTTCCAGAGACCTTCCCTAAATTTTGCTCTTGAGGCATTCCCCCCTCAAATGTCCCCATATTTTGCACCCTAGATACAAACTAATATGGTTGTGGTTTTTGCAGTTTTGGATGGTAACTATGGAAAGGCCTTCTCCTTCGTTCTCATTGGAAGTGATTGCAGAGGACAGGCTCCTTAAAATAATTACATTTTTGCAGCCCTGAGATACATCCAGTATTTTCTCTCTCACGGCCCCTCTCTCTCTTTCTCTCTACCACTTGGACCTGCGATGAAAAGTGTCTGCCGTGATTAGAACACTGTGGTGGCCAGGTCGTAAGAGCAAGAGAGAGCAAAAGCAGGTGTTAGCGGTGATACCATTACCAAATGAACATAATCTTGTCTGAAGTCGGATTCTGTTTCGGATCAGTTGTTGTCTCCCCGTTAAGCTATTTCAGGCAACTTCTCTGCCTTTTCGTATTTGAGGGCAGTTAACCTCGCTGCAACATCTTAACCAGCTGTCCAAGCCTCTTCCTGTCTCAGAAATGGGCCATAGCATAAAGAAATTCTCAGGCCAATGGACGAGCGCACTCGCTTTGATGTCGGATATTGTATGGCACAGCAGGATGGTTAAACTGAAATCCCAAAGTTTTCCACATTGCCCTCTGAGTTTCTGAAAGTTTATCACATGTTACAAAGCCAGTGTTGTGCTAACTGGACATGGATGAGATGGATTCATGGCGCAATGGTATGTTGAGGAATAACTTGTTTGGCTTGTCATGTAATCGCTACGTATGTCTGACCTAAGAATAAATATTAGCTGGCCACATTATTAGAAACACTAACCTTATCTCCAGCATAAACTTGGCTCACTCATAGCACACAAACAGTGTAATAGGGCTGAATCAATTATGCAACAGTAAAACCTTCTCTACAAATGTTTCAGTGGTGTTTCATTTATATGTTTAGGTGACTGGAATAAATTCCTGACTTAACCTAAGGACAGCAGGAGTTCAAATATAAATGCCTGTTAAGCTCAAAAGAAGTAAGATCTGGGAACAGTTTCTTAAAACGAAAGATAATGTAGTCTCAAGTGTCAAGTCTGATGCAGCAGCATGACTAGTACACTGTACCTTTCCCCATATGTCAATGCTCTGACAAAAGAAACTACAGCTACTCTATTAGGACAAGTACGTAGTTCACACTGTTAGTGATTCGTTTGGATGTTGTGCTTACAACAATGAGTAAACAGTAGCTCATCTCTCACTGTGCACAGTGGCTTGTCCTGTTACTAGCTAGCAACACACAACAGGTTATTTAGTTTAAAATACAACTCATTCCGAAAGCATTTCACATGAACAAATACCATCAATCCATTCTGGAAACCTATTCACACACAGCTCATCTAGAGAAGTACAAGTAGCATCAGGACAACTAGTTACTGATGTGCGTCACTCTGGATAAGAGCGTATGCTGAATGCGGTAAACGTTAAAATGTCAAAGCCAAGTAAATGATGCTGTAACCTAATAAGCATTACATTATTCTACACTTTCTTTTTATTGTATCACATATTTTTATTATTAAAATTAAATATGTTTTATTATTTAAATGACATACTTATTCATAACATTTCGGTAATTGCTTAATCCTTACTAGGGTCGCAGGTACCTGGAGCCTATCCCGGAGTCTATGGGCGCGAGGCAGGGACTCACACTGGGAAGGGCGCCACCCCACCGCAGGGCGCACACACCATCCACTTACACCTATGGACAAGTTTAGAATCCCCAATACACCTGACGCGCATGTCTTTGGACTGTGGGAGAAACTGGAGGCAAACCATGCCACCTCGAACTCCACACACACACACACACACACACACAAAAGGCCAGGACCCGGGTTGAAACCCCCAACCCTGGAGGTGTGAGGCAACAGCGCTACCCACTGTGCCAACGTGGGGCTATGATATATTCATATACGTACATATTATTTCTCTTGATTAGATGCATGAACCAAAGCACAGCATGCTTTTTATGGGTTGGTAACTTAGCTCTTCATGAACACTACCTCAAGTTTGTCAAGACAATTTTTAGTCAGTACAGTAACACGATCTTAACATATATTTGACATGTGTAAAAACTCCTGCTGTGCCTGATGCACTCATAGCAATGATTATGAACTGGCTGAAGGCAGCCGACAGATGTGCATGACAACATGTGGGGTAGTGTGTGATTTCACCTAATATAATAAAACCACCAGGCTAATATTGTATAATTCCCTCTCGGGCAACAACACAAAATGTTCACTTTCTGCCTAATAAACCCCACCCCTTGACATCCACCATTGTAATGAGATAATCAATATTCACTTCACATGTCAGTAGCTGATAAAAAAGTATATGGATGATTCTAGTAAAGGTAGACAGTGTGTTCATACATAACAAAGTGAAGATGTAGTCAATTAAATTAGAGTTTTGGTCATGACTGATGTACAAACGGTCAAAATATGTTGCTTCTGCTTACGCGGCATGTGCTGATATTTATAACATTGATCTTTAGGCCTCTGTCAGTCCAGTCTACATGGTGAGCTTACTTTGGTTTTCAGTACTGCAGACGCCAGACCAAATCAATAGAAAATCGTTGCTTCGACCCTGACCTCACCAGCATCTAATTTCAGATAAACATGGGTGGGTAGCACGCGCTCACACGTGCATGCATACATGCATATGCTTGCATGTTTACACACACACACACACACACACGATTTCAATGATTTTGTGATCTTCTCAAATGCTCTCTCATTAACTTTGATGTGTTTTCATTGCCTGACAATCAGTCCACTGAAGTCAATGACCGCAGCGCAAAGGCAAAACCAAACAATACACCCTGCTCAGAAATCCCCTCACCGCAGCAAGCCAGGATATATTTTCATGTAGCATTTTGTGCCCACATGATCTACTGCAGTTGGAGGGTAGACCAAAATATGTTCAGTTCAATAGGAAGTCAAAGTGTTGTGGCCATTGACTGGTCTCCTCTTCCTGCCTTGCTGACCTGCGTTACATCCAGAGTGGAAAACTGACCATTGCGCCCTCCCATGACCCCGGAAGTGCAGCAAATCTTCATGAGAACCACCCAGAACAACTGCAGTTTCGGAAATGCCTCCACCGCCCATAACTTCCCTCATACACACACACAAATACGCACACAGTCACTCTGATGTTAATAACCTCAATTCTCTTTTCTGCAGGGACGGTCTCAGGAATGAAATAAAATGAAAAAAAGCAGAAGAAACCTCCTGGCGTCTGTGTTCGGCACGTGCAACGTACCTGAGAAGAGTGAAGACTAAAGATGATCATCTCTGGGAGTTTTTTTTACATAGGTCTATTTTAGCTAAATGTCTACATGGTTGTCTCATGAATTAATTTCACGTTTCAAAACAAATTACACGGCAGTCATGACAGCTTTAGCCTTGCTAATATTATCTTAGCTGAAAGAAAATGGAACAACGGGTTGTAACGTTAACACTGGGTTGGCACTTGGAGCTCAGTTGAGGAGGAGTTCAATTATGTTGTAATTGTGGGCAAAATGGTATGACCACTGTCAAGTCGCATGTCACTTACATTAAACTCGTTGTTCGGAGACTCCTCTCTCTCTCTCTCTCTCCTCCAGACATCCCTTGGGGAGTTTGCATCTTTGTCACCTTTTTCACCCCTGATAAGTTTGCATCTCGTTTTTTTTGCACTTTGCCAGCATTTATCAGGCTGCCACCCCTAAAGGGCCATTTTGACATACATTAAATTTACATGACATAAATTAGCCTCAAAGTTACATTCAATATACATTCTAACCTTTCCTCAGTTGTTCCAATGTTGAACAATCGTGGAAACTTGGTACAAATGTGGCTTCAGTTTCAGTGAGCTATAATAAATGTAAACTTTATGTAAATCTCCTCAGACAACATGTACAAATGAACCCTCCAATCATGCAGTCAATGTAACGTTTTAGGATGAGCCCTGTCATTGTTTCAGCATCGCTCTCAAGTCCATCAAACAGCTGTGAAAGATATGCTGTCAGACGGATGTGGAAATCCTGCCACACCCCTTCATAACCTTCCAAAACCCACTCCTGTTAGATCTCCCCTTTGTTTAGCCGGCTGACCCTGAGATGGTGCGCTGAGTAAATACTGACAATCAAAGTGGATTCCGTGGTTTTGTCTGACTGGTGTAGCACAAACAATGTAAGAACAACAAAAGATTAATCTCCAAGGAGGTTTTCTTTGTTTGCATCTTTGCTGCACAAAAGGCCCACAGGCCGGCAATATTTCTGATATGATTCATGTGTTACGACCTCGCAGTGGGACTCATCATGGAAAAGCTGCTGCTTGCTAGGTTACGTGGACTGTATGAGCACAGCAGGGCTGATCAAATTGTCTTCAGTCAACCTTATTGATTCCCAGCGAGTCATCTTCCTTCACCATGAAGATCCAGTTATCTGCTATACTGCTGAAGTGGTTTCCTTCACCTCCCGCATACTGATCTTCACGTTGCCTGGGAAGAGAGAATGTGTGTGGTGCTTAAAAGGATTTCAGCCAAGATCCAAAAGAGCTGATACCTCCCTGAGTCAGAAGCTTCAAACAAGGCGGTCAGCAAGAAACTTTAGTAAACTGGTGCTAAAATGCCAAACTGCAAGTGGAGTTTTCCAATTTGAGGCCAGAAAATGAAGGCCAGGGCCGCAGTGTCCATTCTCTGATTACACTTGGCAGAGGAAGTGTACTTTGCTAAGAAAAAAAGTTAGAAACAAGTTGTTTGGCTATCCCTTCTGAACAGCCAAGTAACTTCACAGATGTATATCTGTCTTTATTTCTGATGGTGGACATCCATATTTCAGATACTAGAAGTTTTGATCCTTTTTTTTTTTAGTTTTTAGTCGAGTGTCTAGACAAGAAGTGTCTTGTCTGGCTTTATTCTGCACCACCAGCCAAAGCCCTCAAAACGCAGTGGTTTACAGTGCTGGCAGATGTCAGGCCAGCTAATTAACTTTCTTAACTGAAATGTGCCAGTTAAAGGTCCCCTAGCTTGTGACTTTATGGACACTTTTGGGTGAGCCTGTGTTCCCTTAAAATAGGCAAAAATATTTAGTTTATTTGCCTTTTTTTAGTGTCAGTAACCAGGGGTAGATTTTGGCACAGCCTGCTGGTATTTTTAGGGGGGAAAACGCCATGCAGCACTTAACCGGATTGTCGCACACCATCTTAGCTGTAAATTACAACCTGCACTCAGCCCTGGCTCTCTACTCTTTCAGTTAGACTCCTTCTCTGATGCAGTTTAATTGGTAGCAGACCACTGCGGCTGACCTGCGTGCAAACACACATGAGGGCATGAACGGGGCTGCACACTCAGCCAGAGCTTACATTTACTTCACATCTCTCCCACGACAGACGCAAAGAAACACACTGTTACACAAGCTTCTGGGTACTGTGGAAATGCCTGCAGCAGTGGTGTAAGAAGTACTTGAGTAAAAGTACAAATATTGTACTTTTCTATTAATCTATTCAAACTTTATTAGCAAAGAAATAATTGAGTAAATGTGACAATGTATCTGTGTTCAACGTAATCAAGTACTAAAAGCTAAATGAATCATTAAGGAGTTAAGGAGTTTCAGTCCTGCATATGACTTTGTAACAATGTCACATATAATTAGTGTTTGAAAAGAATAAAAGCTGATGTATAATAGAAAACAGGTGTTTATTTTTCAAAGTAGCATTAATCATAATATAACACTGATATATTTTTGTATATGAAAAGGCCATGTGTATCATGAAAAAAAGTATATTGAAACTAAACTAATCATGCCATACTTATGTAAAGGTAAAAATATATTAGAAACTGTGAAAGGTTAAATATGCAACAGGCAAGACCTTTGCGTTTGGGTCCTGAGGCACAGAGACAGACTAAACTACACATAGCTGTGCTCTCTCCTCAGACTGTAGATTCCAGTCAGTATAAAAATGTTCTCGAGCTATGTGATTAGAAATCAAGGTTAATAGTCCCAGAACGACAGTATGAAACTCCAAGGGTTACAGCACACATGTGGTGTAAAAGATGAGCTAGTCTACTTGAGATGTGTTGGGTAAGTTATCAATTAACTAGCTAAAAAATATCTGATCAATAACCAGCATTTGAGGGTTTTAATGATTAACCAGCACTGCAGGGTGTTAATAAAAAGTTTTAAAAACTCAGAATCTCATGTCGCTATGACATACCTAACATTTGGTATACAGGTGTAAAAAGTGGACAAATTAACAAAATGAGATGGTAGTGACCATATATCCCTGTTGCTTGCTGAATAATAAAGGTTTTTGAGATTTGGTTATTATAGGGAATGGACGTTCTCAAAACAGAAAAGGTGCTCCACCTTACTGCAAGTCAATTACTGCAAGCATTTGGTCAAGGTATTGAGTGCCTGGAGTACGCTGGCTAAATTCCACAAATCTGCCTGCATAGTTAGATTGTCTATTAGATTATAAATCTAATAATTTGATTCCTATTTTTCTGATCTTTTGATACTTAACAGTCTGTAAGTCATCATAATTGTTCTTCAGTGGTCATGCAAACAAGTTCAGGATGTAAAGTAGGTAAATCATATTGTCACTGTTGGTATGGCCGCTGGAAGGATTTTTAATCTGGGTGGACACAGGACTCTACATCTTACCTGTTGTCTGGTGGGGTGGCCCGGATAATGGTTCCAGTGCCCATGGCTGTTGGGACAAACCCTTGTGGGGCAAAACCTCACCTGTGTATCTCATATCATACAGTGAAACTTTATACAGTTTTTGTCCTGTTGCTGTTTTGCAAAATGCGAAACATAATACACAAGCGCAGGAGGCTGATAAAGACAAGACCCCAAAACTTGGACAAAAACTCCACAATAAACATCGACTGAAAGATTAGTGGCTTGAATAAAGAGCTACACCAGGCTTTTCAAACACAACAGGAGATAAACAATGACAAAGGCACAGAAATAACAGAGCAAAACCATGATCCACTGTAATATTTTCTGGATGCAAAAAAAAAAAAAAAATCCTGGGACATTAAATAACATCTGCGGCTGAAACGGAGCTTGCCTCACATATTATCGCTTTGAGATGGCACTCATACTGTGTTGTTAAAAAAGCTTTGCAATGAGTTTCAGAGAGGGGAAGGTGTGAGAAAAGGAAAAGGAGTGAGCTGCTGATATGTGAAAGTGCACCATTTAGAAGTGTGATGTCTCATTTGCTGGAAGGTGATAGAAATGCCTTGGATTCTGGACGCCTCAGCCTGGCAGTTTGCTCCTCAGAATGCACTCCAAACCTCTTAACCTGAACAAGGCCGGGCTAGAGGTACTGAGGGCGAGCTGCACTTTCTGCCAGAAGATGAAGAATTCACATTCCAACATTACAACCCTGAATTTCACCATTTCTCAAATACTGGCAAACTGTCCTGTTAGGGAAAAAGAAAGAAAGCAGCACATTGGCAAGACCATCTGCCCACAGTTAGAGGGACATTGAATGAAGCCATAGCAACACCCACACGTACACACACACACTATTTGAAATGTTCTAAATGGTGATTCTTCTATGATTATTTAGCAATATTGATAATATAGAATATGTGATAGTATATGAAAATATAATTACATATATTATAAAACTTACTGAATGTTATTGAAAGATAGGTAGAGATAGTAAGACAGACACAGAGAGAGAGATAGAGAGAGAGAGATAAGCCACAGATGGTTATCTTTGTGTGTTTTTCCGACATCCTTGAAACATAACAGGAGCAAGATCCCCAGCTCAGCCAATCCCCCCACCTCCCCCTGTTCCACACACTCTTTCTGGGTGGTAATGGCATGCAGTCCCCTAAGTGATTAATCCACTCACACGCTGTGGTGCAAGACGCTCCCAAACACGTCTCGCAACATTGCATAAGGGCTTTTTGAGATTTTTATGCCTTTTAGTTTAGTAATTGCAGTTCAGTGAGGTCATTTGAAATCAGTTTAGGTGTTTTACCACTGCTGTAAACCTACAGTGCTACAGCAATGGCTGGACTTGGATTGACCACCCTACAGAATTTTGTAAATTTACATTTACATTTTCAGCATTTAGCAGATGCTTTTATCCAAAGCGACTTCCATTCCCTAACGAGTGTGTGTGTGTGTGTGTGTGTGTGTGTGTGTTTGTGTGTGTGTGTGTGTGTGTGTGTGTGTGTGTGTGTGTGTGTGTCGCAGAATAGCATTATGCCAGTGGCTTAAATATGAAGAAAAGCTGCTTATAAACACCTCTCACTTCAAACTGACTTCTGAGTAGTCCACAATATTCGACTGTGGGTCAACCGCTAATAGGGTAATGCATGATTTCTGAACATTGAACAATGATGTAAAAGTATGATGCAAAAGTTTAGGCAAAAATCACATATTTTGTAGATTTCTGAAGTGAAACAACTTCAACCCCAAACTATTTTAAGCATATTTTGGATTTGTTTTTTGCATTGATCAGAATTTGCTTGTATTAACTGGAACCCTCCCTTCCCTCTACCCATGCAATGTCTTCTTTGCCACTGCTTGTGACGTAACTGCAAAGCGTAATAGATGCTTTAATGCTAATGGAGTAGAATATAGCTGGCAAGGTGTTCTTTTCATGAATTACTGCTTCTTTTTTTCTCCAAACATACCTTTGGTAATTGTGGCCAAAGAGCTTCATTTTTGCTTTATCACTTCACAGTACAGTGGACATTTTTCAAGCTACCTATGACTTCCTATAACTGTAGTTTTGCATTCTTCAGATGTCGACTTTGTGATGAGGAATTATTCCTATTCCTGAGTCAGCTAAGCTTTCCTGTGGGTTATTTGCTGTCAAATGGGGGTTTTGCTTTGCCTTTCTTTGCTTTGCCTTTGCTTTGTTTTCTTGAATTTCCCGTTCTTGTCATGATTTCTTCAAATCCCCATAATTGCTATTTTCTTATACCATTTCGGACAGTGGAAATTGTGAGCTGGAAGCACTTTGATGTCTTTTTATAGTCTTCCCCTGCTTTGGAGGCATCATAACATAATCCAGTTTGGTAGCGTAGCTTTTTAAACTGGAAACTCAGTGTCATGTAGTGACTCTAAAAAGTTAAAATATAGATCATTATGTTGAATGAGTTTGTGGCTAAAATTCTGTAGTTTGTCCAAACTTTTAGCTGGTCAGCTGGTAAAGTATATGCTTCCATTACTTCCATTAATCTATGCTGGCCTCAAATCTGCAACTCAGAAAAGTAATCTTAGGAGAGCAAACTCATCTGGGCTTAACTACATCTGTATATTTTACGTTTTTGTTGCACCTCGAGTATAATTTTGGCTTCATCTTGTCCCCAGCCTTACTGGATAATGCACAGCTGAGACCTAAGAAGTTGGCCTTGGTGAGCTACACCTACCCATGAACCCCATTGCTGCTTCGGGACACAGATACTTTCATGTAGGCTATAGAAATATAAGTCAGCCTTTATTTTATTCATTTTATGGCCTGTGCCGTTGCTCTTACATCTGATTGTATCTTAATTTGAATGCATTTTTATAGAAGCAAAAACACATGCTTTAACTGTGTGAAAAGATGGAAAACATTATTAGCTCAATCTGTGATCCCACTCTTTTGTTCCCACTGTGTACTGTGATACAGAGTAGAAAATGTAAAAGACAGAGAGAGAGAGAGAGAGAGAGAGAGAGAGAGAGAGAGAGAGCAGGGAGGAGTGGATAAAAGGATGTGGGATGACCACAAGGAGGCAAAGCAGAAGATGATACGACCACTAAAATGAAAACCACCTGCGGGTTGCTGTGGCTGCACCGCTTGCAGCATACGCAGATGCAACCTGGGATTGATTACCCACACTGTGCTCCTCGTCTCCACACCCACTCCTTTGGGGTAATATTATTTGTATAACCAAAATGATCTCAAAATTAAGGATTTAAACCACAGATACTTTTTAGTAGCGCCAGGAAGATTACCCCGCAAGAGTTTGGCTGGGCTGGAGATGTGTTTTTGGCTTCACTGCTCCTCCTCTGGCAAAAACCAACTCTCCCCAAACCTTACGCATAAGGCCACACAGCCACAAAGACACGTCACCCAGAATCTGTGTTTTTCCATTTTATACCCTTTTACCCGTATACACAATTTGAATGGCTTTCTAAGCCATTTGTGTTGGGTTTATTACACTTACTGATACAAAATGCACATTCAGCATTTGAACCATTAAAATAGACACATAAGGAAACAGATGATCATTTTGATGACATGGCATTTTCTCTGTACTTTCATTGTTTTGGCAGAAGTAGGATCTAATGGGCTATACATTTTTTTGTTTTTTTATAAATATAAAATGTGTATGTATTAGGGCATTAACACAAAAGTCGACTAGTCGACTAGTCAGAGGCACGAGTCGACGCCTCCTGAGAGAAGTCGATTAGTCGTGTTTTTTTTCCCCTCTCACTCTGCCCTCGCTTGTGTACGCAATGCAGTCTCTGCCTCTGATTGGCTGACACTGACACGAGTTCCTTGGTTTAACCAATTACTATAGTCCCTTCATAAAAGGGGAGGTACCGTTGGCACATAGGGTGGAATCTAAACACGAGACCACAACAAGACGCCAGCAGAGAACACAGACACACATCACATGTGTGGAGATCCTTCACTCTAGACACACAAACAGCACGGAGACCTGCAC
>JBBIGA010000035.1:9895537-9907028 GCA_037576975.1 Alestes dentex | reverse complement strand
AGTGACAAGATGTCCATTACAAACTTCAAAGTGAAATATGCATAAGGCCTTTTTTAAACTTTAAATGTGCCTAATCAAGAACTGATAAAAAATATGCACCAGTGTTAGCCTCATCCTCACGTACTATTTTGTCATTTTAGTTTACATTTATTTTATTTTTTACATTTGTGGCCAAACTGAAGGCCTATATCTAATAGTTATTATTTGCCTTTTGACTGACCTTTACTGGGCTTCATTCAAAAGCCTGTCTTAAATGAAACATTTCCTGATAGTAATTTATACTTTAAATTCCACTTATGGTCTGTCTTACAGTAAGAAACAGAACCTGACGGATTTACCCATTTGTTTTTTGCCTCACAGTATTTATAATCCCCCCCCCCCCATTATTATTACTAAAGCAATCACAACCCAAAAAAATGTATAATGTAGATTACACTTAGTAACATGCTGTCAGATCAATATTAGCCTTCTTAGTCTAAACACAACACAAACAAATTTACCATGAAAATAACAGAATCGATAAATTACTGAACTCAAGCAAATTCAAATGTTACTACTCTGCTATGAGAAACAATAATGTCACAACTTTCGAAACAATTGGCAAGTACCACTGTCATGCTGATATGTGATTTACGACTGTTACTACTGTTACTGTTACCTGATCATAAAGAATTCACTTTACATTAAGTACAGGTAAGAACATTAAAGGTAACGCAGCTGATGCAAATATCAACACGTGATTTACAGTCGCTGTTGACATTTGTGTATTTGTGCAATGTGTAGTTTACTGTGCATACAAGTTACTGTTAGCAAAAAACTGAGCTAGCAAGCTGGCTAATCTGCCAATTTAGCAACATATTTATCATGAATTAATGCACCACACTATAAAGCCTTAAATAACTTTAGCTAGCTAAGTGGCTAACATGAACATTGCTAACATGTATGGTAACTTAGCAACTACATAAAGAGCATTTTCCCTTCACGCTCTTGAGAGAGGGTTTATAATTTGCTTGACTTTGCACGTGATTATAGTTAGTTGTAGGCATTTGTGTGAGAGGATATGTACAGTTGGCCTTGTGCACAGTACTCGATCTGTTTTTATTTCATAGTGAGGCAGCTCACACTGTAAAACTTATTTTCTCTTATACTGTAGTTTAACAGATGTCCCAGAAATGGACAGTGCTGACAGCAGTCTGACATGAAGCTACATACTGAGATGAAATGAGAGGCAACAGATAAGAGTGTAATGTCAGAAAGTCAGAAAATTGGATAAAACAAACTGTTCAAAGTGTTTTGTTTTTTTTGTTAATGTACTTCTGTATAAGGTGAACATGTTGTGACAGTGTTCAGCGATCCAAGAGAACTTGACTAGACTTGAGTCTAACTACAGTGAACATCAATTTCAGTTCTTACACTAGATGGTCCTTCTAAAATTCCAGACAATACCCTACATTTTAATGTCCTGTTTCTGCCACTGCAGTAGTGTTCCACCTGACTATTGTGACTGAAAAGCACTGTGCATCCAGATGCTAATGTCCATCCACATGCTGCCCATATATGATTACAAAGGCGGTGTGAATATATGACCAAAAAAGACCATTTTTAATGAGGGCTGCAATGTTTCAAAGAGTTTCCTGTCTTTTGTTCTGTACCCCGCCTCCTTGTTTTCATGAAGGAGAAAAAAATGAAGGACTATCAAGGTGCAGGTGACGGCCTCGCTCTCTGATCTGACCTCAGGCATGGCGTGCAGTATGAAAATAATTGCACCAGGCTGTGACAGCCCAAGGCTACCATTTGGTCACAGTCCCTTACACCTTGCTTTAATGAATCTATCGCACGGTGATGGAAAAGAAGAAAAGTGCGTTTTGCCAGCATGGTTTGAATTACACGTGTAGTTACAGCTGTTGATCTTGGGCAAGGGACCTTTTTAACGGTGACTGTTCTTTGTGTGCTCTTTTAGAAGCCCTTGTTAGCCCTGACGACCTCTTTCGAGTGACCAAAGACTCCTCTTCCAGTCCACCAATCAAATTCCAACACTATAAAGCCATTGCAATAAACCTGCACCTCCCAAAGCAAGCACTCTGACCGTCATCTGCTTCGACCTGACTGACTGAAACGCAGCACAGATGGCTTGATGCAAACAAGCGCTTGGCAAAGGAAGTTATTAGCAAACAGTAATGTGCCGAACACTATTGGCTGCCAAAAAGCAATCCCCGCACAATGCTTCCACGCTAAGAAGGAAGCAAATACGGTTGTCAAATGTTTAAAGACCAGGCTCGTCCAGATCTATGCCAGATTTTGCTTTGCCCAAGCTTGCCAAGTAAAAGTTGTAGATCAAATTTGTACCATTAGCTCATAATCAGCACTTTATTGTGATGATGTTTTATTTGATTGACATGGGCATGAAGTTAATGAGCTCATATTTGCATGGCCTCATCTCTTTCAGACCGATGAAGTATTGGGCTGATTTGTTGAGGGAATTGTAAGAGTTCGGCTTTACATTATGTTTTTGCTGGCTATGGGAAACAGCTGGGTGAATCTGATGTCAGATTCTTAATTGAATACATACTGTTTAGCTCATTTGTGTCATGCCTGGTGTTTTTGAATGGTGTTAGAGATTTTTTAAAAGTACTTTTTCTGTCTATATTATTCTGTTTGAAGAGAGAATACCATTTGCTAAGGAACTCAATTTTATATTGTTAAATAAACGTTTAAAAAAAAATAGGTTTCTTTTCGTAACACTCTTTCCTTTAGAAACAAAATGACAGTACACCTCCAACACAGTACATTCACAGAAGAAAAAGATTGTTTAAAAAAGAATGTTTTTTAACCGGAGTGTATGTTATTTTAATGTGATTTTATTCCAAGTGATGGTGGATTTTTTCTATTGGGCGAAATTGACCATTTCGATGTGTTCCATTGATATTGATTTTGTCAGTTGTTTTATGAGATCAGATTGCTCATATTGAAAAAGAAGGATGGAAGATAGATGAATAATCAGTCTACATGTAAAATGTGTAAAAATTGCTTTTAGATAATATGTGACATTTCATATTATAAAGTTTTGCTTTTGCCACAAGACACGTGCTGTTAGTATATATACCATAATCAGTCCCAGACAGCTCTGTTCCAGCAGCCTGACTATTATTATGAGCCTCCGTGCCGCCAAACAGTCACGTTCAATCTTGATTGAGTTCCTTCTGTCTGTTATTTTTTTTACCAGGGATTTCCAGTGCTTGCCATGGAAACCTAGGCCTGGGCGGCCTCTAGACTAATCCATAGCCCAATATCACTGAAATAGCCCACTGCATGATAATTATAGAGCCCACAGAATCACTTTCCCCTGTGATGTGGACGGCTGGTCGACCTCTAAGTGCTTCAGCAGATTTCCCCAATATTCCACCACCTTGCTTTTCCATCCAGGGGCTATCTGCACGCAGCTATGGGAAACGCATCGGCTGATCTCTGAGAGCATGTACTTTTGCTTGATGACTCAGGAGAGTAGTGGCCATTATTTA
The DNA here is from genome assembly GCA_037576975.1 of Alestes dentex. NCBI lineage: Eukaryota > Metazoa > Chordata > Actinopteri > Characiformes > Alestidae > Alestes > Alestes dentex. Next base: position 9,903,510 of record JBBIGA010000035.1, on the reverse strand, counting down.
TTTATTTTTTTTCCCATTGCCAGAGGGTGACTAATGACAACTGGGTCTCATGTATGGAAGTTGGGGGGATGCAGCGGGTCTCTGAATGAGGAACAAGCAAAACCCTGCTTTCTCTAGTTCTACTCCATCAAACGCTTCCAACCGCCACTGATTTTCTTTTTTTTTCGCAAGGGCAGATGGAGTGGTGGAGGCTTTTTCTAAACCCTACAGGAATATAATGGCTGGTTAGTTTTGACTGATGTGTTTGTAATAGTCTTGGTCCTGAGCTGGTAGCTCAGTAATGTAGCTTCTACATTAGCAGTAGCTTCTGAGCGTAATGACTCACTGAGGTACGGGACCAGGCACCAGGCATGGTGGTTGTTCATGTAGTACATGGTGGCATGTCCTTTGAAATACTGGCAGTTTCAAAATATCTTGGTTGCAATGATCTCTCTGCTTGTAATTAATTTCATTTATTTTGGGGGAAATAACTACTGAAATCTTCCAGACATGGAATTTTAATGATGGTGTTGCTATGTTTCCTATTAGGTTTCCGTGCGTTTGCCTTATAGTGCTGCTGGTGTGACAGGGCATGTTTTTTCTCTTGTTATAAGTTAAATCTATAAAAAACAGTAATTTTTGTAATGATGTCACACTTGGATATTTGTGAAAAATAAGCAGCGGAAACAACTTAGTGAGAGTTGCCTGACTTTTAGAGTTCACCTCTCTTGGATTACTTGGTTCCTCATTTTCTTCAGGCTCTTATTTAACATGCTGGAAGGGATGAAGTAATTTCCTCTTAAAGCTACCTGGCAGGCCAATATCTGACTGGGAGGTGCCTTTTCAGCTCAGAGTAGGGGAGGTAGTTTAAGTAACTCATGCTAGTCCAGCCATTATCATAAACGATTTTATTAGACATGCTCCAGACACCATCAGATGAGGTCAATGGCTATTTCTCAGCTACAAAGAAATAATGAGAAAGCCTTTGATGAATAACCATGGAATAGCTATTCTCTGCAGTTCTACAAAAAGCATTTAATTGACACAAAATATTTGCATTATGTGGAAACTTTACATTATGTGTAAAAAAGCTCTTCACACATCTCATTAACCACCAATTGAAATGCACTTTAAGGAAACAAATGTAGTTATTCTATGATGTTGCGCCACTCCAAAGCAAACATTTTTTGCATTTCTACAACAGAATACAATGCATGATTGCTTTTTATGGTCCATTCTTCTTCCACATAATACCGCTGTGTGGTTTCAGCAGTTTAGCTGAGATGCCAGCTAAACAAGCATTTCCCCCCAAGGGATACTTCATACACCTGCAGGATAGGGCTAAAACCATAAACCTGAGCTCTATGTTGAACCAAACGTAAGCTGCTAGAGAGGGATGAAAAAGAATCTTGGCTTGACTTTATGCTTTTTGCCAAACCTAATCTGATTTAACAAATACATCACCAAGAGTGTGTTTATAAGGAGAATGCAAGTCTGTAAATATTTGGTCTGATTGTGGAAGTTGTGAGAGATGGAGGATATGAACGTATTGCCTCAATCAGTGATTAGCCTGAGAGAGCTTGCTGAACCCAGTGTATGATGTATTTACATTTCAAACTGTAGACAGGGTTTACTGTGTTACTCAACAATTCTACCTTCTAATGCTTATACTGTCTGATAACTATAAGGATGTGTATGTTTGGCACTGAACTGTGTAAAAAATGTATAGAATTTAAGGAGTTATGGGTGGTGCTTTTGGTAGACCACTGCCCTGAAAGCAATTAAACAAAAGGCCAGCTAGTACTATTTTGGAGTATCTGTCCTTTACAGGAGGTCCTTGAGTTACGCCAAAAAGGAAAAGGAAAACTCTCTCACTCACACGCCACGTTACTGCATATTCTTCCGCTGCACACAAAATCATGCTGGAACAGAAAAGGTTCTTCCCCAAACTGTGTCCATGAAGTTGGAAGCATGGCGTTATCCAAAATGTCTTGGTCTGTTGAAGCATTAAGATTGACCTTCACTGGAAGTAAGTGGCCACCTGTGTCCTAATACTTTTGTCCATATAGTGTACATTTTCAGCAAGTTGTGTTACTGTAGCTCTTTTGCAGGACTGAACCAGACGGAGTAGCCTTTGCTTCCCATCAGTGCAGCTTGGGCACCCAGGTCTGTTGCCAGTTCATTGATTAAACTTTTTCAGGCCACTTTTGGAATGTACTAACCACTGCATACTTGGAACATCCCACAAAACCTGCTGTTATGGAGATGCATCTGCTGTCCACCCTATATTTCCCTGTAACAGCCATTAGTGTCCACAATTTTTATAATTCAAATTTTGTAGGGAAACATAATTACTTTGACTTAAAATAATTAGATATTTAGTTTTAGTTTTCTAGGTTTTAAACATAAATTAATTTTACAGTGACTGCCCCAAAGTGGTAGAGACTTCAAAAGAGTGTTTAAAGATGCTTACTAGACAGCAACGATGGTGTAAACTTAAGTGCAAAATGTAAATCTTTTCAATCTTTTTAGCAGCATTTTAATCTGTTTATTGGGGTATCAACTAAAGCAGTTAGCAAGCCTTGTATCTTTGTGCTTTATTCTAGCCATATTGCCCACCCTTGTGATAGACCCTTTAGTTTTCCAACCCATCCACTCAACAGACTGATCCAGTGACGTGTGTCTGCTCATTCTTAGTTCTTTCTTCTGCCTTCATGGTTTGTCTCACTGTACAAATAAACTATGGGACTGTTCACACAGGCATTGCTCCATTTCCATTTCAGTCATCATCAAATGTGTATGAAAGACCTCAATCCCAAATAGATTTGGACACATCCTCTCTCACAGGCTTTTTGAAGGGTCCAGTCACTTTGTGCCAGAACAGCAATTCGACAGCTGGGAGAGTTATCGCTGCACTAGAGTTGTTCTTGACCCAAATCCAGGCCCAAATAGACCACGAGGTCCTGCGTTCTGATTCCAAGTCCAGTTTTCTGAAGGCATGTTATTCTTTTAACAGAACTAACAGTGCTGCTGATTGTTCCCACAATATTTTACATACTAAGACCAAGATATGGCAGCAAGTTTGTCATGTATTTGGTAAGGTATGGAAGTTTTTGTGTATTTTTGTCTGTAAAACACCTTTGTCCTAGGTCAGTTAGCTGGGGTGTAATAATAACACCCCTCAGTAATAGGTGGTCAAGGCAGTAAACAGTGTATCATTTATGAAACACATAGAATGACAATGTCTGAATAAATATCCAAGTAACTGGCCTGCGAACAAACCGTAATTATGTTAATGATATCTATGAAGAAATATTTGTACTGCTTGAGAGCAAACTGTCAAAATGGTAATTACGAATCAATATCCAAGCAACTGTTTTGAGAATAAATTGTAATTTGGATTATATGCCATAAATGTAAACATGTCAAATTAAATCTAATTCACATTTACAGTTTTTGTCCCTCAACTGGCTCCTGTAACCAGTGGTCTTCTGAGAACTCTTCCCAAGCATACACACCCTTCCTCAAGTTCATACGCCAGTCCCTACTGTTAGGTCTGGACGAGCTGAATGATTTCCGCTCCCGCATGCACGGAAGCTCGTACAGGAAGCTTGCTCCTGTACACGAGGTCAACTGCTGGGCATTTTTATCAACAGTGCACAACACCTCTCCAGAACAATAAACAGGAAACAGCTGAGGGATCCGTTCCACATGATTCCAGAAATGATGAAGAGGAAGTGAGGGAATCCTTACGTGACCTTGTGCACCTGACCTTTACTTTTTCCTCCTTTCCAGCGCACATCTTCACTGTACTGCACTTGTCAAGCTAAAGGAGGCCAGAGTGGAGGATGACTTCTCTGACACTGAGTATGATTGCTTTCACATAAGACCAGAGATTCTTACTCAAGTGCCAAAACAGAAGAAACAACCCCATAAAAAAGGAAACAAGGCTCCTCGCTGGTGACCCCTCCATGTAACCTTTCAATCTGGCTCAGACTGAGTTCTGTGTCTCTCTGCCTGATAAGCCTAGATTGACGCTGATAGGAAGAAGTCTTTACAATGCAGAGAGAAGGCTGCATTCACAATAACGCGTCAACACAGAAAAGGATGCCAAATTCTGATTATTTAGTTGTTGTTGCTTGCACACACATTCATGCACTCACAGCACCTCGACACGCACGAACAGAAACCTCAGTCTCACTCCCAGAACAGAACACACACAATCGCGTCACACTCTAAAACTGTCCTGCCTGCATTTGAACTCAGGGGTCCGGCGGTGCTGAGTGACTGAGCACAATGCTGAGGAAAGGCAGAGAGAATGGCAATGCCTTTCTCTCTTTCCCACGATGCCGTTCACAGCCAAGCCCCCGCAGGGAAGGAAGCTGGAGGAGAGTTCTGTCGGTCAGGCAGGGGCAGCCATGTTGCTTTTCCAAAACACTGCACCATAGGCACAAAAGAAGCCGCAGGAAGTTCTCAGGATTGTACTATTCCTGTTTTCTAGAGAGCCGTTTGGATGGACAATGCTGGCTAGGGCAGTGCTTCCACCAGCAACTGAAACAGGGACTTTTTTCAACAGACAAAATTTGACAGTTAAAAAGATTCATTATTATTTCAGTGAGGTTAGACCATAAAAAACACAGTGAGAACCTAAAAAAACCTATCAGCACAGTACACAACACCGAAATCAGTGACAGAATGGATGCTTGAGAAAGGAGGATCTTTTACAGTTTTCCCTTTTCACTGATTTCCAGTTCTTTTCCCAGCTGGACAATGGAAGCTGTATAGTATGGGCCGTACATGGAAACACCTCTGAAGAGTGAGAAGAATACGGAGAGATGTTGAAGGTGTCCTGCCTTTTACGAGGAGAAGGGAACACGGTAAAGCCATGCAAAAATGATGTCAAAACCAGCTCTTCCCGCTTCCTAGACCATATTAAAACTTCTTTCTTCACACATAAAACCTCCTTTCCATAATCTGGGTTCTGCACCTCCAAACCCAAAGTTACCATAAAATGGAAGCAGATAATTATAGACAGTGTGCAGTTAACTACTTATCCATCAATTCTTCAACATGAGAGAAAGGAAAAGAGATGAAAGGGATCCAAGACCACTGCACTTTGTCCTGGAAGGGATCAAAGGAAAAGCTCTATAGGAGATGTGAGGAGATGAACAAAACACATTTTTTGTGTTATAGATTGATCCAGATTTTGCCAAACACATAACTGTGCACATATACAGACCAGTGATTTTTTTTATTTTTATTTTTTACAAATTCTTACCTTGCTGGAGTGCAGTTAAAGATTGTGGCCCAAATCGCACAGTTTGTGTTAGTCATCCTCAAGCTTTAAATCAGTGGTCAGTTTTTTAACTGGATATGTTGGGCCTTGCACCAGTTTCAACCTTGGACTGACACTGACAGTGCCACACTGCGGTGTCTGATACTATATATATAAAGTTGTTATAATTGTTTCTAATGTGAATGGGAAGTGTGCAGTATGTAAAATTAAACTGACACAAAAAAGTCCAACATTAACCATTCGTCTAAAGAAGTCTTAAATATTTGACATAGAAAGTAATCTAAAGTGAACTTGAAATCTTATATTCTAAACTTATTTCTGTACAATATAGAGAATATCTTAGAGTATATGAAACATACATCATTTTGTAAGCTATTCTTTCTTCTCCTCATCCTCTTCAGGGACTCCAGCAGGCTGCACTATCCATCTCCTCAAAATCATAAATATAATAATAAATGTATTCATTATAATTAATGCAATTCTTTAATAGACACATGTAGCATTTAAAAATATAGGGAAAGAGATGAAACTCTCTCACTTTCTCTGTTTAATCCTCACTAGGGTCACAGGTACCCAGAGCCTAAATGGGGTCAATGGGCACTTGACAGGGACTCATGCCAGGTAGGATGCCAGCCCAGCACAGGGCGTACAAAAATGTGCATTATTCTAAATCGTCTTATTTTAATGGAAATACAGTCACAGATAGAAATACTCTGACTGGTGCTGCAGAACCCCTACTCTGACGTGCAGTGGAGACTAGAAGTTTAACCAAGGCAAACTCATATTAAAAATGAGGAAAGACAGAGGATATCAAAGTAAAAATAATTCTTTGTCTTTGAGCTCTTGCTAGCATGTGAAGCTTGACCTCACCGCAGCGTGCTAAAGGCTAACAACTGACAAGAGTGAACTTGACAGGATTTCAAGACAATTGTGCTCTCTACTGCAATTCACATATAAACCATACACGCTGCATGAGACACACAAACTACTGACTTAAGCAGGAACACCTCAGTCAGTTGGGCTGAGGAAAGTTACCGCTGAACAAATTATTAATAACAGATAGCCCAAAATATATCACATTATATTTTATTCATATTCGAAATCTTTTTTCCATGTTCATTCAAAATAGCATTGACTGACCACACCATCCCCACACACACCCTCTAAGCCCAGCCTAACCCTTCCCTCTGTAAGTCCCCAGACCATTAACATCCTCTCATCCTCAGTTAAAAAGCCTTGCCCTAATTACATCATCTCTCTTGAGTTATTAAAAAAAGCAAACATCAAAAAAGGCTCATCTGTGTTGTGCGTGCGTGCGTGTGTGTGTGTGTGTGTGTGTGTGTGTGTGTGAAATGTGTGTGTGTGGCCCATGAATTACGATCAGATTATACCACTCTTTCCCACACAAAGCCTGGAAATCCATCATTGGACTTAAGCCATTTCTCACACTCAGTTCATTTTTACAGTAAGAATTAAGAAGGAAAAGTGTTGAAGATAAATCACAGAGAAGTTGGCAGACGTGGGCAGAGGAAAGATGAATGTTTTCCTTCTTCACTTCCTTACTTGAAGAATATGGGTGGTTAAAATGCAATTATTATTATTATTATTATTATTATTATTATTATTATTATTGTTGTTGTTGTTGTTGTTGTTGTTATTATTATTTTGATAATTGCTTTTCTTATGTTCAAATATAGTTAAGTAATGGCTTTGAAACTTGTCAGAAACATGTGGCCAGACATGAAAGCCTGTGGAATTACCATACATTACTAAAAGTTTCTGAGCCTGCATATTTAATACGTTTAAGCCACTCGTATATTATGGAAATCATACACTTAAGAGTGAGGCGAGATTGCAGTGGCTTCGGGACAGTGTGGATCTGACTCACACTTCAGAATAAGTCCATAAAATGATGGATTTATCCATGGATTTGGGATATTAGTGTGATATAAAGGAATATGTCTACAGCTTTGGACTTTGAGTAGGGTAAGTGTGGAACACTTTTGAGCAAAGTTCAGAAGAACTACTATAACATTCGTGCAGTTTCTCATGTTAACACTGTCTTTCAGCACTGCCTAGTTTATCTACCACAGTAGGGCTGACTTTAGCATTGTTGGTGGGCAGCGCACCAACTGCTCTTTCCTGTTCCTTCTTTGGTTCCCACAACTATTTGTTTCTTTACCTAGTGTCCTAAGAATAGGCCTGATTTGTCTACGTAAATATAGGTCACAGCACAAGAGTGGAAATGGGAAGTAAATATCATCAAGCAGGAAAGAGGTTGTTTGCAGACCTACAGCTGAATGGCCTGAAGTGATACTGCGATTCTCAGAAAGTTTTATCACCCTGACAGTAGTGGGATTTGACACATTTATCTAAAACCTTAGGAAGATCCTTTTTGGAATCAATCATTATTCATTGAAAGTGTCTTGGGAGTGACCAAGTGTATAACTGTCCCTTCATCCTTTGAGGGTGATGTCAGGTTGACTATAATTCCAATTACGTAGATCCGTTACTAGATAATTATGGGTCACTGTAACGACTGATTTCTTTGTAAGCAATACGTCTCTTTTTCAGGCAAAGTGAGACCCAGCTTGGACTGGAGCCTGTAGAGCATTAAAAACTGTTTGTGTGTGTGTGTGTGTGTGTGTGTGTGTGTTTGTGTGTGTGTGTGTGTGTGTGTGTGTGTGTGTGTGTGTGT